>QODF01000040.1:4686867-4792589 GCA_024372805.1 Oostethus manadensis
GAGTACGGGATTGGTGGGCCGCTACTACGTGCCATTCGGTCCTTGTACAATCGAAGAAGGAGCCTGGTTAGCATTGCCAGCATTGCCAGCAATAAGTCGAGCTTGTTTCCGGTGAACGTTGGCCTCCGCCAAGGCTGCCCTTTGTCACTCATTCTGTTCGTAATCTTCATGGACAGAATTTCTAGGCGCAGTCAAGGTGTTGAGGGAGTCCAGCTTGGTGACCTTAGGATCTCGTCTCTGCTATTTGCAGACGATGTGGTCCTTATGGCCCCATCAGGCTGTGACCTTCAGCGTTTACTGGAGCGGTTTGCAGCTGAATGTGAAGCTTCTGGGATGAGACTCAGCACCTCCAAATCCGAGGCCATGGTTCTCAGTCGAAAACGGGTGAACTGTACCTTCCGGGTTGAGAGTGAGGTTTTGCCTCAGGTGGAGGAGTTCAAGTATATCAGGTTCTTGTTCACGAGTCAGGGAAGGTTGGAGCGTGAGACCGACAGACGGATCGGTGCAGCATCTGCAGTAATGCGGTCGCTGTACCGGAACGTCGTGGTGAAGAGAGAGCTGAGCCGGAAGGCAGAGCTCTCTGTTTACCGATCGATATACGTTCCCACCCTCACCTATGGTCATGAGTTATGGGTCATGACCAAAAGAATGAGATCACGGATACAAACAGCGGAAATGAGTTTCCTTCGTAGGTTGGCTGGACTCACCCTAAGAGATAGGGTGAGGAGATCAGCCATCCGGGAGTAGAGCCGCTGCTCCTTCACATCGAGAGGAGCCAGTTGAGGTGGCTCGGGCATCTAGTCCGGATGCCTCCCGGGCGCCTCCCTGGTGAGGTGTTTTGGGCATGCCCAGCCGGGAGAAGGCCACCGGGAAGACCTAGGACACGCTGGGGGGACTATGTCTCACAGCTGGCCTGGGAACGCCTTGGTGTCCTCCCGGTGGAGCTGGAAGAGGTCGCTGGGGACCGGGAAGTCTGGACTTTCCTACTGAAGCTGCTGCCCCCCCGACCCGGACCCGGATAAGCGGAGGAAAATGGAATAGAATGGAATGGAATGGAATTTCATAGTGATTTCTGGTCCGAATTTCATATTTTTCTCGGTCCCTTTTTGATAACATTTCATGAGCAGATTCGTATGAATAGATATTCCTCTTTCATAGCTTTTAGAAATCTTGAACATAGTTAAATGGTTAATTGTATAGTTGTTCTGTGTCTAAATGTGTATTTTCTATGGTTAGAAGTTTCACATGAGCAGATAGTAATCATTCTACATATTTTTTATTTGAACATGACTTGGGCATTGTTCCCTTTAAATGGGTTTGAGCATCACTTTTTGTGTTCACTCACAATGGCTATGGTTTAAATCTGCATATTCATTTTATACCAAATTGAAGGGAAACTTGAATAATCCTGATAAAACAGTTTCCCAAGTACAAAAATACATACAACTAACAAAAAGCCTCATTTTCACGGGAAGCACCAATCACAATTTTCATGGCTGTAGCAGAAGCACATTGGAGCACGCTGGAATGAGGAAGATGCCACGTCAGAAACGAGAGCTGGCTCCGAAAGAGTAGGTTGGCACGGGAACGGAGCGGGCGGAAGCTTGAGCGGAGCTGCAGCGAGCGGAGCCTTGTGTGGAGCTGCAATGGTGGGCGGAACCCTGGGCGGAGTGGTAGCTGCAGGTGGAGCCTTGGAAGGAGGGGCAGCTGCAGGCAGAGCCCTAGGCAAAACGGCAGCTGCGGGCGGAAGCCTTGGGTCAGCTGGGCTTGAAGCTGCAGCCCGAGGTGATCCAACCTCGACCCTGCGTGGAAAAGTAGCATGCGCCAAAGGTGACCAGACCTCAGTCTGGCGTGGTGTTGTCTGTGCTGTCGGATCCGACTGGGGCCGCACATCCACCCAAACCCCCGCCCCCTCGAGAGGGATTCCACACGGCTCCGGGAAAACCAGACAGGTGGCAAAGGGGTCTTTAATCCTGCAGGCCTGTTCAGCAGTATGATCTGGGCCTTCTGCTGTCTGACCTAATCCATGAGGCCTCCAGGTGCTTAATGGTTTTCCAGCATGCGCCCAAAGAGCGGCCATGTCCACAAAAAAACTGTCCCTGGTCGACCCCGCAAGGACGTCCTGTGGTTGGAGCATTCTGTTACGGTTCAGCTTGGGCACTGAGGCGACGACCCCAGGATGCACAAGACTGGGACCAGGATGCAAATGAAACTGTGTTTTAATAATAATTGCTGCAGTGCAGCAGCAGGAATCTCCAAACATCCAGCAACAAACAGATGATCACTCACAGAAAGACAATGCTCCAACACCGACTGAGGCTACAGGCCCAACTAAATAATCAAACACAAAATGTGGTGCAGGTGCATTGGAGCAAGTAAAGGTGATGAACTGTGACTGAAACAAAACAGGAAGTAACTACAAAATAAGGGTACGAAACAGAAACTAAGCATGGGAATGGAACAAAAGCACAACTGTCACGCCGGCTACCACACAGATGATGACAAATAATATAACACGGTGGACCTACACATCGGTCTGTATGTGTACCCTGCAAAACCTTAGTGAAGCCAAGCTCCTTACTTATGTTAATTGTTGTGCAGTTTTCTGCTGTCCATTTGGCAATTGTGTCAGTCAATTGTCAGAGGAACTATTGTTCCGTGAGGGTGCTTTCTCACATGCCAGGCGGCGCGTTCGCTTAAGTACTTACAGAGAATCCCTGACTAATGTACTGTGTGTTCCGTGTTGATATGGTACTTCAACCTTGAAGGGTGGTCTGGCTGAAACAAAGCTTCCTGCAGAGTGTACAAACTACTTCATGTCAGTCGATTGTTTTGCCTTGGGTTGTTTCTGCACCCAAACTTCCCATGGAGAGAGCCAATATGTTGTTTAGTCATCTATTAAAAGACAATATTTCTTGTTCAAAAAGTCTTAGTGTGCACTAACCTTAGGATGATATATGAATGAAATAATCACGCAATACATAAAAATAAACTTGATTTTGGCTAATTTTGCCAAGCTTAATATACTATATGTACCATCTGTGTGTCTGTTGTTCTCATCTTTCGCCTCCAAACAGGTTGGAAGAAAGTTTCAGCATCTGAGCGCGTTTGTTTCATAGAACAACGGTATGAAAGGAGTGAGCGCTTTTATCAGTCATATAGTTTATTAGTCTCCGTGGGTAAAGGCGGGATCAGTAGCATACCCACAGAGTGCTTAGAGTGTTTCTTAAATTAGTAAATTGCAATATACAGTGTTTTCATCTTTGCCCTAATTAATGCTACTGCAGTGGACAACCACTGCACTTATGTTCTTGTCCTGGTCACTTTACCACAGTACTACTATGCATGCTGCCAATGATTTATTACCTATTTATTATTTATTTTGTTGTGAATTATAATACGGGGTAACTATGGTGCTTGGCAGAGGCCTGCGCTCACCGAGTGCTTTTCCTGTATTATGCCACTTAAATTGAGATCATTTTAAACGCTCTTTGGTTGGTGTTCTGGATTTCATATCTGATCAAACATTTTTTAAGTCAGCTGGCCTAAATCTTCTACTGTGCAGTGCTGCTCTCCCTTCAGAAAAATTTGGTTCTGTGCATACCTATGCACTCTATACTACATAACTCATATATGCATACATCCCTCCAGAGAAGCGGTTTTATTATGCACATGTAATATTTGGCATTTCAGTAAGGTCAAATCCCTGTATGCTCCTCCTTCCATTGTCCAGAGTGGATTGGATTTTGTCTCCTTGGAAAAAACTGAATGATCGTAGGGCTCTACACTACATTTTAACATTAGTAAAGTAGGATGGCACAACCCATTGTGTTAAACTGGCTAATGGCTATTTAAACTGGAATGGTATGGTAGAGGGGTCTCAAACTTGCGGCCCGAGACGATATTTGGCGGCCCTTGAGTTTTATATGAATGGCACTTTTTATAGTGCTGTGTGAGAAGCTCACGGACCTACCAATCACGGTGGGGTATATGGCTCTCAAGGGCGTGAGGGGCATGACATCGACCGGGCCTGATTCAAGCAGGAAAACATTTATCAATGAATGAAAGTTACAGCAGTGTTGCCATGGAGATTTTTTTCTGTGCCTGGCATATTGCCTAGGCAAGTGCGGACATTCATCCTGTCCGAAAGCATTTTAGGTTGCAGGCCAGGGTGCCAGTACACTACTCACAACGTACAGTAGTGACACAATTTTAACTCTTAAAATGCAAGTGGAGTTAATAATCTGCGCATAATGAACTTATTTTTACTTTAACTTTAGAACTTATTTTATATTTCCGCCACTTTTATCTCGCAGTGGAATTGATATCAGGGCCACTTATAGGGCTGCACTGTTCTCCGTCCATTGGTTAAACGCGACACGCCAAGTGAATTCAATTACAATATATTCCAAAAACCCAAACATATCTTTTTTTTAAAGAAATGGGCTCAGCTAGGTCCTGCCAGGTCCCTAGAAGTACAAAGTAGGCAAGAGAAGCCATTTTCAGAAAAACCCATTGACTAAGGTTAAAGAACTGTACAATTTAACTGAAAACTAAAATGTATTACTCATTTAAATAGTTAGTAGTTCTTAATTTGCTTATGTATTTGTTGATTGTTGTATTAGTAGTTTTGTAGAGAAAACAGTTATAAAGTTAACATCAGAGGTGGGAGTAAGTCACAAGTAAGCAGCAAGTCAAGTTACAAGCGAGTCCAAGTCGAGCTTTATGAGAACCAAGTCATACACATTTTAATTAGGCCAGTTTTACAGGTTAAAGGTTTAAAAACAAGAGTTACAATCTTAGACTATTTTTAATTACATATTTCACAACAAACAACTTGTAGGGCCAAACAGAGCCGAGTTAAAAAATCAAAAACAAAACAAGAAATAAATGAAATAAATAATAAAATTAGTTGTCCTGATAACTTAAGATTTTGAGATTAACATCGAACAACTGCAGATCAGGTAAATAGGTCAGATCAGGTAAATAAACTAAAGCCCAGACAGACAGAGCTGCAAAATGTTCATGTGCACAATGGCAACTAAACCCCAAAAACGTTTGGAGTTTTCCTGTTAAACTAAAGAGTCTTGTCACTGACTAAGCTCCCCCTTAGTCTTCATGCAGTCACATATGGTGGGTACTCAGGAAGGTGACTAGCAAACTAGCAACCCACCCAAATTCACGGACATGCTCCCAAACAAAAGCTTCAACCACATTCACTGCAACATTACAAGAGGATCGCCCAGCGAACCCAAAGGGGATCGCCACTACCACCTACCAGAGAAAACTCCTCACCAACACAAACCAGTGTGCACACGGCAAAAGCCACCCGCCCTTTGGACTACCTGCAACCAGCACAAACTCACTGGCATTAAAACCAATGCTCTTCCTCTCCTAGATAGCAAACAAGGCAACACACCGTACAAAACCCTTTACACGAAATTCCTTAAGTAAAAAAAATGGAGAACTCCAATTGAGCTCCACAACATATTGACATGAATTCAACACTAAATTAACACTAACAAAGTGAAATCAGTTTCAAAACCTATGTGCAATATGATTACATTTAACCAAGCAAAATACAGAGCATTTTCTAATATAAACCAATGCACAACTAGAAACCCAATACCAAACAGAACTACTTACAAACTTACCAAAAGATCCCCATTTGTCACACAACAAAGAAAACAAGCGGACAAGCATCCATTTGTCACAACCTGGCTCATAGGTTGTAGCAAGGATGGTCGAGGACACCAACCAAATGAATAGTTCAAGCAATTTATTTCAATAGAAAATAGAAAATAAAGGAAAAAAATCAATTAACCAAACAGCCAAACAAAAAGCAGCATGGTCCAGCCAGGTGTCCAGAAGGAGGAGAGAGTAAGCCATGTAGGTGAAGCCTTTTTAACTCTTCGGAATCGTCCTCCCAGGTGCTGCAGATCAGCATTCAGGTTCCATGGAAACCTCAGCGACAGGATGGAACCCTAGCAGGGCCGTCACACTATCTATCTATCTATCAATATTACATTTCTATGCCAATATCAGCCCAATAATATCGGTGGGCAATATTATCAGACATCCCTAATTATCACTTATGTCAGTTTCCAGTTGAAGGTTTTCCTTCTTTGGCGTCAGCATACCAACAATTTTGACCGCATATGTACAAATACAGAAAAGATGTCACACTTCTGTCAAGACAATTTGCTACCACATTTACCAGGAATGCTTATGTGTACTATATTATCTGGGAAATCTCCCTAGAGTGATAACTCCTGTCTTGGCAGGAAAAGCTGTATTGTCGACAGGAAGCCCTATCTCAGCCCCAGGCCAGGATGGACCCACGCTTTTACCACCAAAATCATATAAGCGTCATGGGACCTAAAAGCTTACTTCTCATGGCAAAGTATTACAAAGCTGCCAAACTTCAAGAATTGTTACAAGCCACCAGTTGCAAAAACCCTGGGCTGTACTATGGACACTTGCTTTTATAGTCAAGGTTAAATGTGTAATGTCATGTTGACTGTGAGGAACTACAACTCTTATTGACTATTTAGTTTGTTACCTTCCTGTCGCTAGTCACAATGATAATAAAAAAAAAGAAGAGAAGTCTTATTGCGACTGGAACTATTTGATAGCAGTCATGGACTTGAGAAAGTGCAGATAGGGTCAAGCTCCCAATAGCGCACACCTTACCCAAAGAATGCTTTGCTTCAAGGAACCCCAACAGTTGTTTTGATGTGGATGCCGTGTAGATAGTGAATAGTGAGATCATGGGATACATGATGTTGTCACAATGTTTTGTTCCTTCTGTTCTTCATACCACTACACCTCCCTTTGTGGACACTCAGGGACAGGCAGCCTCTGTTTGTGCAAACTCAAGCGTGTCCTGTGCTGTATATTTGTGTGTACGTGCGGGTGTGGGTGTGTGTGTACTTTCCGACCCCTATGTGCGTAATTCAGATTTCTGCATATTGTCCAGGAAATGAGCAGAATAGCAGAATCGAACATTATGTAAACAGACCCATGACAAACTTCTGGGTATTTGTCCAATTCTCTATTTACTTTGTCAATCGGGTTCTCAGTAGATAAACCTCAGAGAATATAATTGCAGGAGGAAAAAGCTACAACGGTACAATATAGGCCCACATGTTGACATACAATTTAGTCACTGTGGTAAAATAGGTATATTTGACATACTGGCCGTTTAATGTTAGTGACCCTGTATTTACAGTTCTTTTTACCTTTTGTTTGTTTTGTTTGTCTTGTTTGCTTGCTCAATCTGCCTGTCAATCTCATGTTCCATCCTTCCCTCACTCATGAACAAGACCCCGAGGTACCTAAACTCCTCCACTTTGAGCAGTATCTCATCCCCGACACAACGGTGGCATTCCATCCTTTTCCAGGAGAGAACTATGAACTCTGACTTGGAGGTGCTGATTCTCATCCGAACCGCTCCAATGAGAGTTGAAGGTCACGGCTCGATGAAGCCAACAGGACCGCAAAAAGCAGAGACCCAATCCTGCGGCGAATCCAACTGCATAATCGCAAACAACACTCTGGACATGTACCCCCACCCGAAAGCGGGGGAAAAGTACCCTCTCGTTCACCAGGTAAAACTCCAACGTACAGATTTTTGGAGCCAGGGGGCAACAGGAATTATATTATATCTAGCCAGAACTTCTCCAATTCACGCACCAGCTCAGGCTCCTTTTCCACCAGACAGGTGACATTCCACGTGACAAGAGCTAGCTTCTGCAGCCGAGGATCTGGTGAACAACCAGATCCCACCTTCGGCGGCCACCCAGCTCACTCTGCACCACACCTCCCATGAGTTGTACGCTCATGGGAGATGGGACCTACGTTTCCTCTTCTGGCTGTGCCCGACCAGGCACCATGGGTGCAGGCCCCGTCTCATGTGGGGGGTGCTCTGGGAATACCGGTTTGGTGGCACGCTACCACAGTCTGCCAGTCCAGAGTTACTGTTCCCGT
The DNA here is from genome assembly GCA_024372805.1 of Oostethus manadensis. Classification (NCBI taxonomy): domain Eukaryota; kingdom Metazoa; phylum Chordata; class Actinopteri; order Syngnathiformes; family Syngnathidae; genus Oostethus; species Oostethus manadensis. The sequence continues at coordinate 4,694,857 of QODF01000040.1, forward strand.
GCAATATTGAAGAGACATGTCAGCCAAGACAGTCCCTCAACATCCAGAGCCTTGAGTCCTCAGGGCTCTGAATGAAAAACAAACCAAACACAACAAAATAAAGTTGTAATTTTTGAAAATTTGGTAGGGAAAAAGTTATAATGCTACGGGAAATATGGTAAAAAAGTCAAAATATTAAGATTATATAAGAATAAAGTATTACAATTTTAAAATTAAAAAATGGGGACAGTAAATAGCAAAGACCAAAGTTTATACTAACAATACACATTTTCACTTATTAAGATGAGATGGAGTTTTATTTGAACTATGGATAAATTGTTAGCACATCGATGTGTCTTGGTCTGCAAAATATCAAAGTGGCTCTTGCATCCTTTGATATTTAAGTAATTGGCCCTTGGTAATTTAGATTTTATTCAAACATGCCTACAAATTACATTGGAATGCATTACTTAAAACAATTGACAGTTCCACAGCTCCAAAAGGAATAGGAAGAAGCAAAGCTTATTTAATCCTACCCCCCATAGGTTTCACCCAATTTCAATACATTTGTACACTTCCTGCATTCTAGATGTGCTCTTAGTATAGGATATAAAATACTAAATAAGGTTTAAAATAATATAAAATAGCCATCAAAGTTGTTCCATCCATCCATCCAGTTTCTATACCACTTATCCTCATAAAGTTCTTCATTCATTCATTTTCTATGCCGCTTAACCTTATTAGGGTCGCGGGTATGCTGGAGCCTATCCCAGCTGACTGTTCTTGTCACGTGAAAAAAATTACACAGCGATCATAATAAATAATAATGACTAGAGAGAGCAGAAGGTAGTTGGATTGAGGGTGAGTACAGATTATGTGCACACAAAGGAATGGAGGGTTGGTGATGAGGGTGATAGCATTGACAATAAAACAGGCAGGACAAGGGGGGAAACCTTTCCAGGGGATTTTTCATTTTCGCCACCATCAAAATATTTTGACACTAGACCATGCCCAGCACAACCTGAACTCCTGTTGACATACGTACATGCCTGCGAAGCATCCCAAATTGCCATTTTAAGAAGATGAGCGAGATCTATGTCAGTTCTTCACTTACACAGAAGTTACTGATTTGTGTGTCCTCACTACATCTGGGAGACTTCTGTGTGGTCTGCCTGAAACGCAGCTAATCTAAAAACTGGCCTGGCGGCCATGCGCCAGAGACATCCAGCTGTATTATTACACAAGAGCAGGAACCAAAATAGCAAACGACACCATCCACACCACCAATCATGACGACGAAGTGGAGCAGGGATCATAATGTTAACTATTGCAAACACTGCATCCCATTGGCCTCAAGGTTTTGAGCCATTTTTCTTTAACCAGCCAAAAGCTGTGTTGTTCTAAAAGATAGAGTTACAAGGCAAAGCTAAGGAAAACAACATATTTTATATCAAGCAGCACTGACCTCAGATGGGAAACGGACATTGCTCCAGGGGTTACATACAAAACATATATATTCTCAATACATTACTCCCTATAGTCCCTCCATGATAGTAAGGCACATCTGCCTGGGATTTAATTCAACACAAATGGGAAGGAAATTCCTGAGTTGTTTATTCAAGTGGCAGAAAATGAGCCGTTGGGGAATTTACTAGAATAGTGCCTAATTAGTCTTGGTTTGGCTTGTTGCAGGACACTGTTTCTCTCTGGTTTTCAGTGTTCAAACTTATTTTATAGTATGAGTAGTATTATTGCAATACCAGTCCTGGGTGTACCCCGCCTCTCGCCTAAAGCCAGCTTGGATAGGCTCCAGCATACCCGCGACCATAATGAGGATAAGCAGCCTAGAAAATGAAAGAATGAATGAATAAACAAACGTATTGGTAGTATTACATTAACGTGACGCCATGGAGATGTTCAGAGGCATCTGCCGCACAAAATTACTTCCTCGATACCACCAAGTGATGTTGTAACAGCCTCCTTTTATTGAGTAGATGCAAAGATCTGTGGGGACTGTAGTCAATATGTACGGTATACTGGTTTCAGTATAGTAGTCCCACTTTAGTCCTTTCTTTTCAACATTGAAAGGTTGTTTGTTATTACCAAAGAGTGACACAAACAATGTGATGAATGGTTAAATACTTGTGGTGCAATGACTATGAAACTACAAAACATGTTTAGGAAAATGTATAATGGCATACACTGCATGCAAACACATAGCTTTCACCTTGGAAAAATTCTGTTCAGTTAGATACACATTACAATGAAATCAACCTGATTATGGTCATATGACCTGTAAAAATAATCAAATAAACAAATGGAATTTAATCATGACAAAAACTGCAATATCGATACATAACATAAAAGAAATATTAATATTTGTCTGTTGAAATACATAGGTGAGGTTGCACATTTCCTGATCTAATATAGGCCAGAAACCAAGATGAGGTAGTTGCATGAGTCTTTTTGGATTTGGTACGCAAGGCCTGCCTACCATCTGAGTGGGGCAGTTTGTTTGTTAGCATGTCAGAGTTGCACAAACATTTATTACACACCACAGCCATTAAAGCCATGAATGTACTTAATGCGCGTGTGACAATAACATTCTTGCTCATTAGACAATGAAAAACATAAAAAAATATTTTATATGGGAAAGCGCTGCAGCACTGGTGCTGTCCTTCCATAGAGAGGAAATGTCCATGTTTTGTTTGTTTAATACAGCACCAGCTGTTTAGAAGGAAGTGAAAGGCAAGATATTTTTATGCTGCGCTGAATGAATTAATAAATGCCAAAATGGAGCATTATGTACCCAAACTCACCAGGAATTGATCAGACTTTTGCAGCAGAGTATCAAATATTTTCTGGGAAAAAGATAAGGTACATATACTTTGTATACAAATGAAAGGTAAGATGTTTTTTACTTAGTGAACCAAATAATAAATGGGATTGAGAAGTATTCTAAAAAAAAAAACACAAAGTGAATTACTCTCTTCTTTTTCAGACCTTATTCACGAGCAACCTGTATTAACACTTTGAAAAATCCAAAGTAGCATTTCAAGAGCCCTCACCATGAACCTCACCACAAGTCACTGCTATGGATAGACCATCCCATTATTGACAACTCAGTTTGAATAAAAAAGACACACAAAAAAGTGACAGGCAAAAGTTTACATGTATTTCTGATCATACTGTTTTGCCTTTTTTGTGCCTTAGCGTCAGCTGACGTCATTTAGTAATTGAATGAATTTATCTCCAAAGTTTTGCTCGCTATAGAATTGTGTTATGGGTCGGTGTTCTGGAGATTTATTTATTTTTTCTTGGTTTTATTGCTATTTCTGTGGTGAGCGTTCCTAGCAGCACACAGTGCATTGGCTGTTTATGAGCCACACATGGAACCTGCTCGGGTTTGTCTTTGTATGCCAACCAACTTATTGCATCTTACGTTAAAAGAAATTAGTAGTTAATCCATTATTAAAAAAGGAACTGCATATTCTACTTAAAACGTTCCTCTCAATATACTGTCATCGGTAAATTTGAATTACTTTATTGCCTGCGCTACGGTATTGTACATTTTCATCTTCACAATGCACCAAGGACACAATAGAAGAAGGTTCTGAGGCTCTTGGATGTAAATAATTCACACCAATTGAGCACAGAGTGCACTCCATGGAGCATAATTATTGTCTGTGTTCAGCATAGCATGCCTATTTGTATCTCCAGACAAAATCTTGTGCCAGATAACTTTTAATCCAAAACTCTCTGGATGGTTGCATCAGTGTGTGTTTATTGCCCCACTAGGAGGTGTACTGTATAGCTTGTTGCTGCTATTTTACGAAGTCAGCAAAAACCTGATATTTGCAGGTGGCAAATTTACTAGATGTGGTTGTTGATGCAACACTGGTTCTCAGTTGCTTCCATGTTTTGGTGATCCGATTAGATTGGCTTTGCTCCCAAGTGTCATCCTTTGATTCATTCAGTACTTGGCTGATGGGTCAATAAGGCAAGCTGACAGTGCATTTTCTAAAAATCCTCTGGGAGATTACAATACATTTTTGGCATTATAACAACAACCGCAGTTGTGTTTTATTGGAATGAGAAAGAACCAAAGCACAACACTTACTAATCCAGCGGTCTCGCACATGCATGCACGGCATAATTCAAATTCTTCTAAAAGTATCCATCTAAAATACTTGAAGACAGCCTGTGTAGATGAATCCCCCTGACGACGTACAATTCAAAATTTCAACAACAATGTTGGTGAAAAAATGTCATGCCTTGATAGTAGTCAGCAAATAAGACCTCAATTCAGAGCATTGAACAATTAACTCTGAGTGTGTCTTTCACAATTTTTGGTTTTGGTGACTTTTTGTAAAAAAAGTTTAGAAAGAAAACACTATTAATAATATATACTGGAAATGATGTGTGGTAAGCTGAAACACAATTAACGCGTATAGCAACGTTCCAATACTCGCGTCCCAAATACATTTGTTTAGTCATTAAAGCTATGAGTGTCGTTTTCGAGTTTTACAGTGGTGAACTTCTTTGTACACTTATATGGGACTTCATCATTTGGGAATGCTAGCACAACATAACAGTACAATTATTAGTGGTTGCAATATCCATTCATCCATTTTCTTCTGCTTATTTGGATCTGGGTGCCAAGGGGGTAGTATTGTCAAAAAGGAAGCCCAGATTTTCCAGTCTCCCACCACCTAATCCAGTAACACCATGGGGACACTGTGGCGTTCCCAGGCCAGCTGTGAGACCTTATCTGTCCAGCATGTCTCAGCTCTTCCTCCCAACTGGGCATAACTGGAAAACCCCACCAGGGAGGCGTCCAGGAGGCATCTGGACTAAATACCGAACCACTTCTTGATGTGAGGGAGCAGCTGCTCTACTCTGAACTCTCCCCGGATGACCAGGTCCCTCACCAGATTGCTTGGGGTATGGCCAGCCACCGTACGTAAGAAACTAATTTTGCCTGCTTGTATTCAAAATCTCTCTCTTTGGTTAATACTTAACCTCCTGACTATACGTTAGGGTAGAAACGTAGATCGCCCAGTAATTCGGGAGCTTTGACGGTCCGGTTTTGCACTGTGCCGAAACAATGCGCTTCTTTTTTACCCAAACTTTTGTACACTAGTAATGGTATTGATATAGTCTAGACAATAGTCTAGTGCAGGGTTCCGCTTGCGGCTCTTTTATCCTTTTGCTGTACCTCCAAGCTGGTTTATGTGTCTGTGTAGTCACTACAGCGTCTGACGCCATAATGAACCTTTCAAAGTTCTGCATTAGAACTGAACGTGGCAAGTAAAGTGACATGGAAGGCGGTAGTGGAACAAATCACAACAACACTTATTGCAAATATTGATCCACCATCGGTGGAGAAAAGCTTAAGAAATGGCTCTTTGGACCCCTAGCTAGTGGTTAGTATGTCAGTCACAGGCTGGAGATCTGGGTTTGAATCTCTCTTGGAAAAGCTTGGTGTGAAATGTGCATTTTCTCCAGGTACTCCAGCTTCCTCCCACGCAAAAACAAGCTAATTAGAGACAGTACATTTTCCATAGGTGGCTATAACTGTCTCTGTGTGCCCTATGATTGACTGGCAAGCAGTCGAGGGTGTACCTGCCACTCCCCCGAAGTCAGCTGGAATAGGCTCCAGCTCACCCTAATGAAGACAAGCAGTATAGAAAATGGATAGCTGGAAGAATAGTATTTTAATAGATCTTGGGTTGTTATGGCAACAACTTTGGCATCATCTGATGCAAGTGGCACTAACCCTGCTCTGATCTCTGCTTTGAGATATGTGTCCAGAAATACATTTTGGTTTTGAATGTAGGGCCCTATGAAATCCGTTTCATTTTTGTCCAAATTCAGTTTTTTCCGTTTTGCACATATTTTTAGCCGTGTAGTCTGTGTGATTTTTGGGTTAGTGAATAAAAGGTCAGTTAATGAAGTGCAAAAAACCTTACATTTACTGATCCAATCTATCAATGGACAATTTTGCGAAGGGGATGTGGCCTGGCTAACTTCCCTAATGTGATGTCAGCTTCTGCACTCATTGCTACAAAATATTCAACTAACTGTCCGTTAATGCCCGTGTTGTGATTAAAGAAGATGTAGTCAACCATGGAATTCCAACTGCATATGTAAGATATTTGTTATGACACGCTTTTGTTTACAGTTAGACATTTGTCAAACGGCGCTCTTATTTTCAAGGCCGGAAAATTGTTCTGTGTGTGAGGAAGTCTCTTTACATTACAGCTTGTTGAAGATTTAGTAGCAATCTGTTTAGAGGCTGACGTCCCATTAGAAAACTTCTCAATTACTGGGCTAAATTGTGCATTGATGTATTCCATCAATAAGTGTACTGATTTATGCATTTAATGAGAAGATATTATTTTTAATCATCCAAATAGCAGACACGCTCTTTGCTGGCAAAAGTGTAAAATAAAATTTTTACAAAAAATAAAAAAAAAATTAAAACAGAAAAAAATTCATTTAGTGACCCTACAAATGCCTCAAAATCATCACAAATATCGTCAAACATATTTTCTTTCTCCTGCAGTATTCCCAATTTTAAGGCACTGTTGAAATATACTGGCAGTACTACAAATCGTCTTCTGGGATTTAAATTACACACAAAGCTTCAGAATGTGTGAGGATAAACTGCACACCTTGATAGCATATCGGAAAGGTAAGCGTGGCCGTGTGCACAGTCCAGGGTTTGCATGAGATGTAATGGATAAGAGAACATAGACACAGGCTTTGTGTGCATGTCAATAAAATATTCATGTCAAACTAGTCTAAAGGGCACAGACAGCACCTTCCCAAGCAGGTGCCGCACATAATAACGAGGGTGCAAAAGAATATTTGCAGAAATCAATAATCATTCAAATATACATTTGAGGAAAATTAGTTTTCTTCAGGCTTCTTTGATGCTTCACAGAAATCCCTCAATTCTGCATTTAACTCATTTGATTATGATACAGGCCAAATCACAAATAGTCCACTTACTCACAGCAAAATATTTAATATCTGCAAGTTTTTACTTGCTCTCAATCTATGAATAACAGTGTGTTGCCACATGCTATAGCTCAGTCTGGGTTTCCTATCTTAAACCAACCCCTCAAAAGGCGACGAGGACCTACACAGAAGATGACTTAATGCTAAACCCAAAGATTTGGATCGAAAGATTTCTTCTCCCTCTCAAACAGTACTGAAGCAGGCTTTAGAAGAGCTTAGTGTGGTTCCGTCGACGCAAATCCAGAAGAAAATCACTTTCACTTGCACAGAAAATGCAGAGCATCAGCTACACTGAGCCAGGCTGCAGAACTCTCCCGGTGCAGTGAACGAAGTCAAGATTTAAACAGCAAATGGTGATAAAAATGCACACATGTACAAGTAGTGCATCTCATATAGGGTAATTTTTAAGTGGGGGAGTAAAATAGCGGCACAACTAACAATTAGTTTCTTCTTGGGGTCTTGGTTTAATGATTTAGTCCTTAGACCAGGAGTGTCCAACCTTTTTCCATCAAGGACCACATATTGTGAAATGAAACGATTCAATCTTTGATATTTTGTAAGTAACGGCACACCTGTTGCCACCTGGAAATTAGTCCTGTTTGTTAATCCCTTTTTTTTAAAGCTTCTCTACTGGTTTTGAGTCAACACTAGGAATAAAGGTGTTTAACACATTGATTAGTTCCAGTTCCATTCTCCATGTTGCTTAAGTTGCCATTGCATTATCGACAATGGAAGCTAACAAACAAAACAATTGACCAGCACCTAAAAACGCCCCTTGCGCTTGGGCAGTGAATTGTACAGCACACTTTCAAATTCATTGCAGAACATTTAAAAAACTCATGATGGCGCTAGAAGAGACGCCATTGTGACCACAGAGAAGCATAGACCAGGATAAAAGAAATCCATGCAGCTCCAAAGCAGTGGGTTGCAGACCCCTGGTCTCGGGCCTAATCAATTCAATTAATCGAAACAACAAGCTTCAGATTAACTGACTGAAAAAATAATCATTAGTTGCAGCCCTACTTGCACAGACAAAAAAATACACCTCAGTTGCATAATAAACAAAAGAACAGTGTCACCAAGTTGAGTACCAGACACAATTTTGACTGACAACTTTGTCTGACTGCCAAACATTCCCTGTTAGGTGAGATGGTGAATGTGTCCTAAAACAGTTGGTTCCCCAATGTCTCTTTACTTACCTTACTTGATAGTGCAGGTTGCAAAAGGACAAACTTGCATGAAAGACGTGTGAGACATTTGTAAGCTTCTTTCCTTATCCTTCTCGTACGTGAGTGTTTATCTATTTGTTTGTGTAGTTTGCTTGGTGTGCATGTCTGCATTAATCCACAAAGTTGAGGCTCAGAGGGTGACTGGGTCAGATCCTCTGTGGGCAGTCTAACAGTTGGAGCTTTGCAACTTGGTGGGAAAGCTTCTCCAGTCGGCACAAAAAGCAGTGAGCTGCAGTGGAACAACTGAAGTTGTGTGCCCCTAAAGTTAGTTTAAAGTCTACCATACGGTAGCGCTCAAACCGTTGCATAACGTCTTGGCAGGATTTTACCAGAGAATTAAAGGGACCTCAGCGGGGAGTGTATTTCCAAAGCAGATTTCAAGATTGGTGTCAGAAGTGGTATTGAAGGATGGCAACCACTATCCTAGAAATTGAGAACTTCACCACATGCATGCAGGCAGCAAAAGAAGGTACTTGATCCAGGTAGGGCAACGAACCAGCATGGGTCTGCATTGAAGAGGTGATGAACAATCTCTGACATGAGCGATTCCTGCCAGCAGGAGCCAGGGGTCACTGACCAGGCGGCCAGAGACCAACCCCAGTGGGAGTGCTCCGTGGACACAATCCGCAGCATGAGCAATTCCTGACACCAAGTGTGCCTCAAAGATGCTACGAGCAATCCCCACCACCAAGAGTGCTATGTCGAGGCGATCTATGGCATGAGAAAATTCTGACACTTGGGAAACCTTTAGGGGTTGAGAAGCGACCTTGTTCTTGGCTTCACAGCAAAGGTAATCCGGGCTGGCGGGCTTGCCTCCTGACAACACCTGGCCACGGGAAGGGGCTTGATGGTGCCAGTAACACCCACAATAAATGAATGACAGCTAATGATGTTTACATCTTTGCACGTTATTACACGCACAGGAGAGTAAAAAACTCCTCCATGATGATAATGTACACATCATTCTATCTAATATCTCCATATACCGATTACCAGATACGTTATAATGACAACACAGTCACATTTTAATGTTTTTGTGAGTGAGGGCAAACACACCTAAAAAATGGGCAAAAATTAATGATTGTTTGGGAAACATTGACTTGTATGATTTGAAAAGTTTTTATGATGGTGATATTTTCACTTGGGCCGCACGGTGGATGAGTGGGTAGCATGTTGGCCAGTCAGGAGGTTCAGGGTTCGAATCTTTGTGTGGAATGTTTGAGTGTGAATGGTTGCTTGTCTGCCCTGTGATTGACTGGCGATCGGTCCAGGGTGTTCCCCGCCTACCGCCCAAAGTCACCTGGTGTAGACTCCAGCATACCCGCGACCCTAATGAGTATAAGCGGTATGGATGGATGGATATTTTCACTTCAGCTGATGATTTTTTTTGTTTTGAAATACAAACTTGCAAAACATTCTTATATCGATCAGCTTTCTTTGCTGGTTATCCTGGTTTGGGTTTGCAGCAAGCCAGAAAAATATCCTAGCTAACATCAAGCAAAATGTGTCTTCCAACACAACACAACCCAATTTCATTCATAAAATTATAATACACCGGTTTACTTTGTTTTTGTCTATTTCTAAATGAGACAGTAGCACTGATATTGCCAAAGAGGCATGCACAGAACAAAACACAACAACAAACAAAAAACCAACTTTCCATGCTCTTAGTGTGCATCTTTTTGCCAACAGTTCTCATCCTGAATGGGCCTCAGAGGCTGAGTTAAAATGAGATGCGCCTGAGAAACAAACAATCCATTTGCAGCAGCCACACAATCTTACATGGGCCTCCAACTTAGCTCTCAGGTAACATTTTTCAACACAATTTCTATCCCCAGACTCAGAGCATTCTATTAGAAGCGTGCTTTATTTCTCTAATGACATTTTGTCTGCATCGCCACGTCCACCCTTCCATCTTCACCCTATCTGCTCGTCTCTAGCACAACCTGTCGTTCTTCTTCCTGCGGACAAGCAGCGTGTGACCTCCTGTTAGATGCACAAGAGAGGTGTCAGCTCAAATCAACGCGAGCACTGATGGAGCTGTGAGACAGTTCTCCGTCTCATTATAAGAGGAGAAGAGCAACAGGTGGAGGTGTCTCTCCATGCTATTCTGCTTCAAGAAGACATCATCATTGTAAAGGATGTTCTTTATATTTTGTTTCTGTCATATGGCTAAATGTGTATTACAAAAGTACATCATATATATATATATATAAATTATCCTACAATGAAGAACTAGAAGAGAAACCGGACGTGGGACATCGGGGCCTCAAACTGGAGCCACTGCCTTGTGGTCAGGCCTTCACCAGTGGGGCCCGGCCAGGCTTAACCCGAAGAAGCCACATGGGACCCCCCCCCCTTAGACCCACCACCTGCAGGGGCAAGCATAAGGGTCCACCGCCACGTGATTTTTGTGGTGGTCAAGGGCAGGTGCCTGGACGGACCTGGTCATTGGAGGCCGAATCTGGTTCTTGGGACATAGAATATTACTGGCTGGTGGGGAAGGAGCCGAGCTTGTGCAAGAGGTTGAGAAATTCCGACTAGACCAGCGGTTATCAATTCTTTTCTGTCATGCCCCCACTGGAGGACAGAAATGTTTTCATGGCCCTTACAATTTGAAATTCTATTGAGAAACCGATAATATCGATTTATTTACAGACTGAAGTCGAAACTGAATCACAGGTGAATGAGAGAGTCATTTCCCTCCCTACCTATTTCCCTGGGTTGGGGAAAGGGTACAGGTACTTTCATGGACAGAATTTCTAGGCGCAGCCAAGGTGTCCAGAGGTTCCAGTTTGGGGGCCATTGACACATTACATTACTTTAACACTGCATAAAGTCATGAAGTCAGGTTTTGGCATGTCCGACATAATAGAGTGAAAAAAGTTCTCCTGCCATTCTGTGTGGAAGTGGTAAATTTTTGGCTTCTTAGTTTTAGAAAATATACACTTGACGCTAACTGTCAGCTCACTAGCAAGCGGCTGTCTTGAGTCTCTTCAGCATAAGAGATCCAATGCAATGAGGCACTAGCGCCTCCCGCAGCCCTCCACCCAAAGGAGCGGGGCTCGGTCCAGCCTCCTCCACCCCTTTCCTTTCCACCCCGGACACAGGAGTGCCCTGCCCAAGGACCGCGGAGGCATCACCCCCTCCCACCTCATAGAGGCTCGGGCAGCAGAGGCGGAACACCCAGCACCTGCCCCCACGGAACCAGTTCTAAGCCAATAAATGTTCAAACTCATTGAACGCGGTCGGGTCGGGAACCAATAAACTGCTATAACCCCCCCCGCGGTGAAAGCAGACTCCTTTGTAGAGTGTGCTTTATTAAGTTTGGTTCATTTTCTTGCATTTGTTTAAGGAGCAGATCTGCTACCCCCAAACATATCGCTGCAATGGGCCAACCACCTCAATATGGCGTTGGCTACTGTATGTCTGTGGAAGTCGGAATTTGTTTTTGTTTTTTTGTGCATGCGCGCTGTGACACCCAACTTGAGTAAATCAAGTACTGAATTCACTTTAGTGAAATTCAGTAAAAGGAAAAGGAGTTTACCATCACTAATGGAAACAACAAGCTTCAGATTAATCGACGAAGAGAATAATTAGTATAAAATTAATGTGTTTGTGTGTTCTCAGAGGAAATGGCTTGACAAGAAATTACTTGAACATGTAGATTAGAAGATCTGGGGAAAACTATGAGAAGGTGTGCGGAGACATTTGCAAGATTTGTAGGGCTGCCTACATTGGTATGTGCGCATTTCCCCCGATATATATGTTTATTTGCACAGCACATCTCAACAAAAGAACGAGAGGGGAGGCCACTCCAGCCTGACAAAGGTCACACTTCCTAGCGCAGGAAAACTGCTTCCTGGCCAGCCACAGCAGCTCACCAAGGAATAAAGCTGAATGAGAAATGGCCTAATAATCACCACATACTTCCATTAAAACTGCTCATTACACACTGTGCACAGTATGCTAGACATGTTTCAGGTTACTTCCTATTCATTTAAACCCTATTTTAATCTAGTCTTATTGTGCTTTATTATTTTGAACACAGACATTCCTTATTACCTCTGAGATGTAAAAAGCACAACTTTGACACATGCTGAATACAGAAAACAGCCGTTAACCATTCTCCATTTAAAAGCAACAAAAGCCTGCGTGAAACTCCAAACCAAATAAATGACAGTAGGCAAACTGCTACTACTAATCAAGTCAGCTCGCAATTCAGAGGGTTGCATGGCTGTAATTTGTCAGTTGCCTTTACATTTAATATGTTTCCGTTGCACTCTGAAGGCACTCCTCAAGCCTGAAAGAAATAAGAAGTCTATTAGTGGAGCAGTCAGTGCACCTGCAGAGACACGCATAGCGTTATCAACCCCCCCAAGAGTATGAAGTGCTATTTCATCAACAAGAGAGCATACAAATATTAAAGAAGGCTTCTCAGAGTCGCAATCAAAGTGCAACATCCACATTTGAATAACTTTCAGTGCGATGCATATAATAGAGCGGGGCAAAGGGATGAATATTTTAGTCAAAGGCGACTGCTTGAGACCACAGGAGGTTGCCATTTTGGGGGAGTCTGTCATTTTGTTGTGCTGATTTCATGGTTGGCTGCATTAAGAAATTCTACCATACAATGGAAATTATTCCTATGATTTATGCATTTATTTTGGAAATGTAACAGCAGACATGGGAAAGAAGATGCAAACACTGCAAAAGCAGAGTGATTCGTTTTTTTCAATGCCATTAGTTAGAATGTATAAATTAATCTTAGGGAATGCAGTGGGTTGTGGGCAAAGAAATCCCTCGCCATTTCGCAGTGACAATTTTGCGGCTTCACTTTGTCAGTTTTTCGTGGTTGAGACGGCCTATTAGTCAACAAATATGCATATTTAAGCATATTTTATGTATTTTTTTGTCGTAATTAAGGAATTTCGAACATAAAAATGGCTAAATGAACTAAACTATGAAGCGTGATATGTCCTACTCTACACAGGTCACTGGTTGTCAGTAATGTTACTGCAATGGTTTGTGAGATACAAGCAATTTTATTTCATTTTAAATTATTGCAGGTTTGAATTATCTCACAACAGGCACAATAGTCCCTCACAGGGCTACTGTTGCAAACGTAACCCACACTCAAGCTAAAATTCAACTCTCATCCCCCGATGTCACTGTCTGTCCACCCCCACTCATCTCCCATAGGACTTGAACATACATACTTTCAACAACACAAGCACTTATGTTTGTCATGGCACTTTTTCTGTTATTACGTCTACTATATTAGGTAATATGGGTGTGATGGTGAATATGGAGTTCTAACTTCATGTCTATAGGGGTCTAATAATATTAACAACTAGGGCTGCACATTCCCTGTATTTTGAAGATCAGATAGGATCGGCTTCTGCCACAAGTTCGGGCCAATCCAGTTGCCATAACTCTGGGTCACACTCCAGCATGGTAGATGCAACAAAATGCCACCCGCGGCCCGGATGAGCAACAAAACACAACACCACCATGCAGACATGTCCGCGGTATACCATGGTTAAGTTAATATCACGTTGGATGCTGGACATTTGACTCCGTAGTTACAGCAGTAGATTCCTCTCACTGTGCCCGGACTCCTCTGTCATGGTGCCAGGAGCTTGCACGGAAAGTGCCGCTCTATCCACTGGTTGTTATTAAGAACCATCAATAAATTACAAGCATTGCATTGAATAGGGTTTGTAAAAAAGAAAAGAAAGAAAGTCTAAATCACACCACAGATGGATCTATAACCTCGTCAAATGATTAGTCCTACCCTAAAAGTATTGTTACAGAGGCTGAATAAGGATGGCTGTAATTCAGTTGGCCATTTTTTATTACAAGAACATGATAGAGTAAAGTTCATGTCAACACAAAGCATTCAGAGTCCTTCAGGGAAATGTTCCTCATCACATGCACAGAGCAATGATACTTCCTAGTTGTCTTATCCTACGCACTAACCATCCTGCTGAACACCACTGCCCTCTATAGCCCATACACTACACAGCACCTTGGAACAACACAATATACCCATCACACAGTATTTTGCATGGCCATTTTTTCCAATTTTATCTTTTATTGGATGGACTTTTAATTTCATTAGGGACCTGACTCACAGAGGTTTGTTACAAGTCAGACAATATTGTTCATCAATACTCTCGGTCACGCTGTGTAATAAAAAAAATAATTCAGCAGTGCTTATAATTATACCTTGAAGAGCTATTTTAATAACCACATACAACTACACAAATGCATGTGTGTAACAAAAGTTTATTATTTAAAAAAAAAGGATCATTATTGGATCGGCAAGATTAAAGAATTTGATCGGAAGCCAAAAAATGTGCATCGGGACATCCCTGTTAACAACCACGTTTAGAAGGTTTTCTATGCTCTAACTACAAAAATATTTCATTTATAAATAAGGAATCCTAATTTGCTGAAATCCGCTTATCATGTTGACATCTGCAACCAATTAATCTCGTTAAGTTACTGTATTAGTTTACCAACCAGTAAGTGATTGCTTGTTTATTACTTTTTACAGTATATGATGGTTGAAAAATCATGAGAGTAGTTGTCTAGTGTGAGTTTCCACTACACACACTAGGAGATCGTCAAACTTACTGTTTGTCAGTAGGGGTGTGTACCAAAGTTACCGTAATGGCACCACTGCCAACGTAAACTGTAGTAACCAGACCAAAACAAATAGAGTAACTATCAGTGCATCACTTCGTAGTATGGAAATAAGGTATAGGGTATAGTTACTGGTATGCTTGACATTGGTTGGTTGTCCCGACAGAGTCTGAGACTCTTTTTAAACTTTATTTGCTGACACATCAACAGCAGTGCTCCGTTCCACGATCCCCCCCATCGGTCTCCACACCAGTTACAGAACACTTGATCTTTATTCACCAATCACCCCAACACAGAGGTGCATTCACAATTCTGTTCAACTTGCAGGTCACAAAATCCAGTACAAATAAAAAGGCATTGTTTTTGCCCAACATTTGCATACTTTCCTTTTGTCCCTTCAAAGATACTGATTTGGCATGTGTTTTGGAAATATGTAAACGATACTTTAACCTATTTAAACGTGGCCTTGACTCTTCATGTTTGCGGCTTGGCAACATAACTACTTTCTTGGGGTTGGACAATGTGCAAGCAGTTCAAAAAGTCAACCAATGGGGAAAATTGTACTTTGGGGTTGATACTCATTTAGCAATGTTTTCACCTACTCACTGTTCATCAAACATAAATCCAGACTGGGCTCAAGCGTAACGCTTGTATTTTATTGGAGCAGCTAATCAGTCAGTATTCCACAGATTATTGATGAAAGCTGCCAAAGATGTGCATAAGATGAATTAAGTTCTAGTTTATGTCTCCAAGGTTGCTTAAAGTTATAGCCCCCTAACTGTTACTGCAATCATCTGATTTTATTCATGCAATTTTATTATGTCAAAAGAAAAATGCCTAAATTGATGTGTTGCATAGTACTTACAGGGAGACGGTTCTGTTAGGTAGGAAGCTTGGATGCAGTGTCTCCAACAGGTCCACATCATCACAAACAACTTTGACGCGGATGTGCTGCCGGCTCAGTTCCTTGGACCTCTCGGCCGAACAGTGACAGCTGTCCACAATCAGGTCTGGACAGTTTCTGTTGGCCACGCAGGACCCCCACAGCCCGACCATGGCGCACAGTATAAGCAAACCCCTCATGCTGGACTGGGATTGTTCTCACGCTCATCTGTCAAGTGATGTCCTCCCAGCGTGTGTTCCAAGTCGGGACCATTTCACATGGGCTCGGTTTCAAGTCCAGCCTGTGGTGCGGCGGTCCAGAATTCACTCCGTCTTGTCCAAAAGCAGCAAAATGACTGACTGACGCTTCGGAATTTAAAGCAGAGAAGCAGCAACGTGACACAAAGTTTCACGCAAAGTCTTCAAGGAATCCTGTGCTGCGCCATGCGTAATGGAAACTTCCCACTGATCAACTTTGGCGCGCGTCATTGTCACGGTTACTGCTTGAAGTGAAACAGCACCCAAATGCGTAAAAATCTAAATCAAGTTTGCTTGGCGCTGCAGCCTTGGACTGTCACCTCCCGTGTCCTCAAAGTCCCACCCAGCCAGCCTGCCGGCTTCCAGCTGAACTTTTCATGTTAACGAGCCCTAGTAGAGAGATCACATGACAAACACCAGTAGATTTCACTAAACTGTATGGGTTACTCATACGCAGAGCATTACACTTAGTGCATGTGTAACCTCATGCGTAAAGCCGCTAAAAACACCCCAATGCTGACGTCATACTTCAAACAAGCTTTTTTTTTCAATTATGAGGTAAAAGGTAATCGTTGCAAGATTTTAAATATAGTTATGACATACAAAGTCAAAATTACAAGATAAATAAAGTCGACATTATGAGATAAAGTCATAATTGTGTGATAAAAACTCCAAATTATAAAATAAAAGATAAAGATAAAAATAAAAACTCATAAGTATGAGATAAAAAGTCCCAATTATGAGATTAACAACTCACAGTTGTGGGGTAAGAAAGTCATAGTTATTTATGTGATAAAAAGACATAAAAAGTATGATATAAAAATCCAAATAATGAGATGAAAAAACCCATCATAATTATGACATTAGAAAGTCAAAATTATGTGACAAAAATACAAATTCATTCATTTTCTATGCCGCTTATCCTCATTAGGGTTGCGGGTATGCTGGAGCCTATCCCAGCTGGCTTTGGGCGGGAGGCAGGGTACTCCCTGGACTGGTCGCCAGTCAATCTCAGGGCACATATAGACAAACAAACATTCACACGGATGTACAATTTAGAGTCGCCAATTAACCTAACATGCATGTTTTTGGGATTTGGGAGGAAACCGGAGTACCCGGAGAAAACCCACGCACGCACGGGGAGAACATGCAAACTCCACACAGAGATGCCCAACGGAGATTTGAATAGCCAATGTGCTACCCACTCGACCACCGTGCCGCCAAAAAATCCAAATTATGAGATTCAAAAAAACCTAATTATGAGATAAGAAAGTCATAATTATGAGATAAAGACTCAGGAGAAGAGGAAGTCATGATTATGAGACACAAAGTCTAAAATATGAGATTGAAAACTCAAACTCATGAGATAAGAAAGTAATAATTATTTAAGTGATGAAAAAAAAGTCCAGACTGTGACATAAAAACTAATAAGTATGAGATAAAAAAGTCCAAATAATGAGATAAAAAAACTCATAATTATGAGATTAGACAGTCATAATTATGTGATAAAATTATGAGATAAAAACTCATAACCATGAGATTAAAAAAAGAGTTATAATTATGAGATTTTAAAAAGTCTAAATTAACTGATTCATTTTCTATGCTGCTTGTCCTTAGGTTTGCAGGTGTATGCTGGAGTCTATCCCAGCTGACCCTGGACTGGTTGCCAGCCAATTATATCATCATCAATCATCATTAATAATTAGAACATAGAAAGTGTAATTTATGAGATACAAACTTTACATGTGCTGCCATTTTTGCTGGCACCTTCTTCACATGGTTCTCGGCACATGTGCAATTTGTATTATGACTTTTTACTTAATTTTTACTTCATAAGTATGATTATGACTTTTTATCTTGTCCATCCATCCATTTTCTATACCGCTTATCTTCATTAGGGTTGGCGGTATGCTGGAGCCTATCCCAGCTGACTTTGGGGGGGAGGCGGGGTACACCCTGGACTGGTCGCCAGTCAATCGCAGTGCACATGTAGATTTATGATTTATATTTTATTGTATTTTTTCCAGAAACCTGTAGTAACCTGCCACTGAAAAGCCAAAATACATCAGTTACCACAGGCTGTCAGATCTGTGGCCTCTATGCTTCGAATTTTGCAGCTTCACTCTCTCTAGGTTTTTCAAAAATATATTAATTAATAGATCAAGATGTTCTGTGGTTTAATACAGCCTATTTTTAGTAGACTTGCATATTTATATGTAGTTTGTGCCTAAATTAAGCATTTTCAAGCATAAAAATGGATAAATGAACTCAAAAACAAACATAAGGCATTTAGAAGACACATTAAAATAATGGAATGTAGAATTCTAAACTGGCAATAATAACAATAATAATGCCTTACACTTGTTATGCGCTTTACAAAGCCTCTCAAAGTGCTTACACTGAGGTCCTAATTCATTCACTCCACATTTGGTGTTGGTAAGCCACAGCTGCCCTGGTGCAGACTGACGGAAGCGAGGCTGCCAGCGTACACCATTGGCCCCTCCGACCACCACCAACACATCACTTTCATACTAGGCAATGTGGGTGAAGTGTCTTGCCTAAGAACACAAGGAAAGTTTATTTCCTCCCACTGTGACACCTGGTGTTCCTCTGAGGTCTTCCACCCAAGTTCCACCAAGGCCCTGACCAGGCCCTGCCCTGCTTAGCTTCTCAGATCTGACGGGATCAGGCTTTGACAGACAGGTTTGGCCACATAAGTCTGGTCACAAATGTGTCAGTAGTTTTACTATAATGTTGTGGGACACACAAGCACCAGACTTTGCTGCAACAACAGACTTTTATTGCAGGTTTGAATTATCTACCAACCAATGATGTCTGGAAATTCAGACTACTGGGCAAAGATTTCCCTCCACTGTCCTTCTACTATTTAATAATATGTTGGACGATTTTAGTCCTTTCAGCAATCTCCCTAGATGTTTTCTCGATGTGACACACGCCAGTACTTTCACTTTTCTGAAGCAGCTTAACATAATTTCCACGACGTGGACGGTTGCTTAACAATGAGGGGCACTGTTTGGATGCTGATGCGTTTTGCCCCTGTCAGCCACCGTCCTTTAACACCTATAAGTGAACGTTACATAGAGAGAATGCTGACTACCACAAACAAGCGAGCCACCGCGAATAGAATAGTCTTCATTAGTCTTGCAATGGTGAAATTCAAAGTGTACAGTAGCAGCACAGAAGAATAAGTATAAGAATAACAAGGGTGTCTATGTTCACATGCAGTATACTGTTCAGTACAAAAATGAGCAGATGCAGTGTACTTGGCCACTCTGCACAAATAATATGTAGTATATATGCAGATGTAAATGGCATCTGTACTTAGCAGTGCCATATTAATTCCAGTCACTGCAGTATTTTGACACAGTATCAGTTCAATGTTGTGCTAATCAATTATTGCGAGTAAAATCTAATAGAGAGTAGACAAAAATGAGAGGCAGACAATTTGAAATTGCTATGAAATGCACCAAGCAAGAAGAAAGAGATCAGTTATGAATCAATTTGTGTATGGATGTTGCATAACACCTTTCATTTGTAGTAAACACGCTGATGGATATGTTTGCAAGCATCTTTCTTCACGAACACAGCCCCAAAACATGGAGCTAATACCACTTTAAATGTTGAACATGAATAAATATAAAATGTTAAAAATAAATGCTGCATTATAGACAAATGTTGCATTACTACAGCATATTATACTATTTATATACTATATTATTATCTTACTAGCCTTTCCAATTTACTTATTTTAAACTTTGAAACAAGTGGTTCAGAGTGAGGACTTACATATGGAATAAACAGAGAACCCTTTTTTCATTTAATCTCAGTCACGGCACTCCGACTCGGCTCTGCTGGTTCCGGTTCAGCACAGAGTCTCCATGCATCAGTGTCGCCAACTTGGCAATTTTGTCGCTACATCTGTCAACATTCCAGCTGCTCTTGACATCATTTTAGCGACAAATCTAGAGACTTTTTTCGGCATCGTTGGGGAGTTATGTGGTGCTGTTGACAGGTCAGCACCAGTGTGCAGTCAGTTTCAGCGCCACACTGGGTGCATGATGTGGAGCTCTATGTGTCAAAAGTGCAAACAAATGTTTTTTCAGTAACCCTGGATGTGTTTATATTTTGTTAGTTATTTGATACTCTTTAGTTTTTGTTTTAAATCTTACAATTCTTTGGGTAAATGTGACCTGTAACAGATAAACCTATGAACCTATGGTATTGTCTTTATAGTGTAGCTCCAGTGCTATTTCGTACAGTATATTCATCAAAGAGTGTTCTGCTCACAAACCACACTTAGTCATGTTAATCTGAGCCATATAAAAAAATAAAGCATCATTTTATTGTTTATATTGTATTTATTATTTGTTCAATTGAGAACAAGAAACAAGAATCAAGTTTATTTGGAGTTCTAATCGTAATCAAGGGGTTTTTACTCACCTGTATGCAAATTAGACAGTGACATCATCCCGCGACTTTTCAGACAGCCGGTGGCTACATTTTCTAACCGTCTACATCACGTCTCATCACACTACTGATGCCTACAGACCAGAATACTACATAGTACATCAATATTGTTGCTGATAGTCAATAGCCACAGTCAAACACAAAACAGCAAATTATGAAAGAATAATTTATTTGAAAAATGGGGATATAGCGAGGGAGCGATAATGGTAATATAGTGAAGGACAACTGTTTGGAATATAGCTGATGAAAATAAAGCTTCTAACATGTCTACCTGCGTTCTTTCACAAAGTCATTCTGTATCTTTTCGCCGTTCCACGGGGAATCGTGTATGAACATTAATTTGAGTGATAAAGCTATCGCGATCTTGTTGCTTCCCAGGCGCCAATTTACACGGCTTGGATGACTAATGTGCAGTATATTGCTTTGCTTTATTTCTAGTAATATCTGAGGAAGACTTGTGGTTGTAGTTTGATGATTTTACGTCAAGTTCGATTCCCCGACCCCTTTTTATATGTTGCTTTTCCGTCCTATTTACTTGAAACAGAGCAAGCTTCGTAATGTTGGTGGTACATTTATGGTGTTTATTGAAAACTTGAGCATTAAATGAAGTGGTATGAGGAAATGACAAGTCTGCAGACGTCAACAAAAGATCAAATGACTAAGCTGCAACAAAAGCCAGTTGAAGCAAAGACACATGCAGAAGTGTACCTTGGGGAGCAACACACCTACCATAGTCGCCCGTTCAGTCTCTCCTACTTGGAAAGAACTAATCATATTTCAGTCCTGCCCGCTCACGTCACCTCCACATTTAGAGCTCAGCGGTCAGACGTGTGTGCAGATCTCCGCGTGCTGAAAGGCGTGAGCGAGTTTATTTTTAACATTTATTTCAAGATTAACATTTATACAATATATACAGTATATGGTCGCACAGTGGATGAATGGGTGGCATGTTGGCCTCACAGTCAGGAGGTTCAGGGTTCGAATCTCCATTGGGCATCCTTGTGTGGAGTTTGCATGTTCTCCCCATGCGTGCGTAGGTTTTCTCCGGGTACTCCGGTTTCCTCCCACATTCCCAAAACATGCATGTTAGGTTAATTGGTGACTTTAAATTGTCCATAGGTATGAATGTGAGTGTGAGTGTGAATGTTTGTTTGTCTATATGTGCCCTGCGATTGACTGTCGACCAGTCCAGGGTGTTCCCCGCCTCCCGCCCAAAGTCAACTGGGATAGGCTCCAGCATACCCGCGACCCTAACGAGGATAAGCGGTATAGAAAATGAATGAATATGAATATTTATGTTTGTCCAGGGTTTGCTCTGTCTCTCTTCCTATGACACTGAGGACAAGCCGTATAAAAAATAGATTATATGAATATGAATGCAATATTTAGATTTAGTATGTATTTTTAACAATGATAATTGTTTATAGTTTACATTTATTTTTAACATTAGCAATTTAGTATAATCCATCCATTCCTTTTCTCTTCCTTATCAGGGTCGCGGGGGGTATGCTGGAGCATATCCCAGCTGACTTCAGGCGGGAGGCGGGGTACACCTTGGACTGGTCGCCAACCAATTGCAGGGCAGACAAACAAGTAATCACACTCACATTCAAACTTATGGACAAATTAGAGTATCCAGTTAACCTAACATGCATGTTTTTGGATTGTGGAAGGAAACCGGAGAACCCGGAAAAAACCCACACACGCGGAGAACATGCAAATTCCACAAAAAGACGCCAAACGGAGATTCCACATCTCCTGACTGTGTGGCCAACATGCTAACCACTCGACCACCGTGCGTCCCATGTAGTATAATATTCATTTTTATATTTAACATTTAACTGATTTGGAGAAGCTCACCAAAGGGTCAAAAGATAAGTACAAGTTCATAACTGTTCAGTTCAGACATTGTGCCTGTATTTCATGACAAATTAGACCACTGCTTGAGTGAAGAACTGCTTTTTAAAATAAAGTACAATTTAAATGTTGCCAGTCATACAAGGAAACACAAATATTTCACCTCTCATTTCTTTCAAAGTAATAAAGAAATAGTGATAAATGTTGGAAGAACCGTGTACTAGAAAGAAATGACTACTAAAATAAAAATTGAAATACAGAAAAAATGCAGATGAACACATTTCGTTGTGGATACCAAAACGGCAAAACGGGAATTCACTTTGGGTTGAAAAAGCTATGAATAAATGTTACAAAAGTAAGTAGCTCTCAGACATTTTCATTTTGCAAAAGTAGCTCTCAGAAGAATAAAGTTTGGAGTCTCTGCTCGAAGATCTCATACTCTCTCTTAATTATGTAACAGTATTATGCTATATAATCATTTACTGCATATGTACTATAGGGAATTAAAGTAGACAGACAAAAACAACTCACTTCTGATGCAGTCCACTGCGGGAAACATCTATATTGCTCTATAATACAGTGGTGGTCAAAATTATTATTATTATTATTATTAACACTTGGCATATTTAAGAGGTTTCAGTTGTTTTTGTAGAATTGACCACTAAAATACCTGAATGAAATATCTACAACATAGATAGATACATAGATTAAAAAAATACAATAATTACAAAGCATTTTTCATGAACTTTTATGAAATGAAATGTTTTGGAGTACGCTTGCGAATATTCTCATTCATCCAGAATTCTCAGGTCATTGTTCAGGTTGTCATTGAAAACCTTTCGTCTCTCGTCCGAGTAGGACTAGGTGGGACACACCAGTCAGACTAGATAGGACAGCTCTCGTCTGAAATCCTGGTGCAAGAGTCTATTTAACCTCTAAAGTAGGAGGCAGGGCCAGACAGGAAGATTTAAAAAGCATGTCCATCAATCACACTTGAAAGGTGATCTTGAGTATACTCATGTCTCTCCTATCGGACAGGCTGATTGTGTTCATCGATGTGCTTCAATGTGTGCAAATTCCTACCTCATTATCCACATAGAAGCACAAAAGAGGACTTGAAGCCACTCCTACTGACCTGGCAAAAGTAGTTTGTGTTCTCTATTCCTCCCTCTGCCCGGCAAACACTCACGCCATTCTCCTGACATGAGCAGGCCACACTGGGTTGAACACATCCTGCCCTCTGTGTTTATACACATATGGAGGCCTGCTTCCCTCCCCATTGTGCTCAACTGACGCTTCCCAGGACTGCCCCTCATGCTTGTTTTCACAGATGTAAAGTTACCGCGTGGCTATAAGTGTGAATGAGCATCTTCCCGCCAAGTAAAACCCCTCGGGGAGCAATAGGAAAGTCACCTGATGTGGCTGACATCATAATTTGTGGTGATTCATCTTAAATGGAGCTTGCAGAAACATTTCCTTGGCTGGGAGCCATGGCTTTTCACTCAGCTACTTGAATGTTGTTAACAGAGAAGAGAGGCCCAGCACATGGCAATGTTCTGTTCAGGTTTTGGCAATCGCGCTAAGCTGCTCGCCCTGTTGGTGGTTAATAATGATATACAAGATGATTTTAACGATGACAAATGAACAATAGTTTTAAAGCATATCTTTTTGTGCATTGTTAAGGCAAGATAAAGTATTGTGCAGAAATGATTCGCAACCAAAAACGCAAACACCACTCCACCTGATCGATTTCCATCTTACATGAGCTTGATACCCAGAAGAAAGCTCACAATATGCAAGGATATATTTTTCCTTATGTTTTGGTTAAACACTCAAATCATTTGATGCATGGTAGAATAAAATACAGTTGATCCAAGCACGTCCACAATTCAACATTTATTTGCAAAACTGCTGATTTTTTTTGCCAAACGGCTTGACTACATTAATGTCGAACTCTGAAATTTACGCAACGCGCTTAAATGCCTCTTTTGAACAGCCACAGTGGGCTGTACAGTGTAGAAGAAAGGGGACAGCATGAAGTTGTTGATTGTTCTGTGTAGGTTGGATAAAAAAATAAGTAATTTTTATGATGACATTGTGCATAAAAATGTTTAATCTTAAAGAATTTCTAATATCATTTATAGTGTGTGCTAAATGAAAGCTGGTCTTTTGTGGTGCTGTGACCAGTGCCTTTTCTTTGCTGTACGAATCTGTCATTTGATTGGATGCAATGACAATGTTAGAAAGCCGCCATCTGTAAGTACATTTATTTTTTCACTTCTTTCTTTGGCGGTCTATGAACGCCAAATGGAGACCTACATGTATGACTTTGCACAGTAATTTTGTATTTTTCCTTTTACCTTGTCAGGTTCATAAATGTTAAGACTGTATTGTGCATACATGCACAGAGGTGAGTTTTAATAATGCTAGTTCTGTGCTGCTTCACATTTTTTCTTGGTACATCATCTCATACTATATGTGCTCATATGTCCATTTGGAGACATGTGGAGAGGAGGAATGCTAAGAGTCTAGAACTAAAAGTTGGGACTTTGAATGTTGGAACATCTTGGAGGTAAAAAAAAAAGTGTCAGATAGAGTGATGAGCCTGAAGCTAGGAATCAAAGGTGTGATGTTCAATGTTGTTAGTGGGTATGCTCCACGGGTAGGATGTGAGATGGAGGAGAAAGAGAAATTCTGGTCAGACCTGGATGAAGTGATGCAGAACATCCCCAGAAGTGAGAGAGTTGTCATTGGTGCGGACTTCAATGGACATGTTGGTGCAGGAAACAGAGAGGATGAGGAGGTGATGGGCAAGTTTGGTATCCAGGAGAGGAACGCAGAAGGACAGATGGTGGTCGACTTCTCAAAAAGGATGGAAATAGCTGTAGTGAATACTTTCTTCCAGAAGAGACAGGAACATAAGGTGACCGATAAGAGTGGAGGTAGGAGCACACAGGTAGACTACATCTTGTGTAGAAGGTGTAATCTGAAGAAGGTCAGTGACTGCAAAGCAGTGGTAGGTGAGTGTAGCCAGACAGCATAGGATGGTGGTGTGTAGGATGACTCTACTGGTGAGAAGGATGAAGAGGATAAAGGCAGAGCAGAGGACGAAATGGTGGAAGCGGAAAAGGAGGAGTGTTGCGGGACTTTTAGGAAGGAGTTGAAAAAGGCTATGGGTGGCCAGGAAGTCCTTCCAGATGATTGGACAACTACAGCTACTGTGATCAGGGAGACAGGTGGGTTGTGTCATCTGGAAGGAAAGTAGATAAAGAGACTTGGTGGTGGAATGAGGAGGTGCAGGAGTGTATACAGAGTAAGAGGTTAGCTATGAAGAAGTGGGACACTGGGAGGACTGAAGAGAGTAGACAGGAGTACAGGGAGATGCAGCGTAAGGTGAAAGTAAAGGTGGCAAAGGCCAAACAAGGGGCTTATGATGACTTGTATGCTAGGTTGGACAGCAAGGAGGGAGAGAAAGATCTATACAGGTTGGCAAGGCAGAGAGACAGAGAAGGAAAGTGTCACGATCGATGTTTTATTCGTGACAGTTGTTCTAGTTTCATGTTTTTTCTTGCCTCCTTTGAGTTGTCTCCCTAGTTTAATTACACACACCTGCCTCTCGTTACTGTCTTGCTATTTAAGTTCAGGTGTGTGCACCCTTAGTTTGTCGGTTCATTGTTGTGTATGGTTTTTCTCTGTGTGCCGTGATGCTCTTTTGTTCCTGCCGCTGCTTTCCAGCATGCTCTATTAAAGATTCCTCTTACTTACCTGCCTGACGTCCAGCTCTCTGCATCATCGGGGTCGCTACACAATGCCGCGACGAGCGCATCGTGACAGAATGAACCGACCACGGTTCGACCTCGTGGAGAGCAGAGAAAAGAATTCCCACCTTAACACGAGGTTTTAGTGCACAAATGTCTGTAGAAGCTTTTTGTCACGATCTGTGTTTTGTATTCGTGACAGTTTTGGTTTTCGTTCTAGTTGGTTTTCCTGTGTTAGTTTCCTAGTTTTCACATGTTTTTCTTACCTTCCAGTTTTTTCTCCTATGTTAACTACGCGCACCTGTTTCTCGTTTGTGTTCCATGGTATTTATGTTCAGGTGTGTGTGCCAGTCCTTTGTCAGTTCATTGTTGTGTATGGTTTTTCTGCGTGTGCCGTGACGCTCTTTTGTTCCTGCCGCTGCTTTTCAGCATGCTCTATTAAAGACTCCGCGCACTTACCTGCCTGACGTCCAGCTCTCTGCATCATCGGGGTCGCTACACCATGCCGCGACGAGCGCAACGTGACAGAATGAACCAACCTCAGTTCGACCTCGCGGAGAGCAGCTCGCGGACGCCATTTACGCTCGAGGCGATGGAGGAGTTGGCCAGGTACTCGCCGGATGAGCTGGAGTACCTGATGTGGGGCCCAGACGGCAAGCTGGTCCCCATGAAGTCGGTGTGGCTGAGAATCGCCACACACACGCCGGCCCGCCGGCAACAGAGAGACCCGTCGGTGCCAACTCGGGTACGTCGACGCGGTGAGTCGCATGCCCTCCTCCAAGCCTCCCTCCACCCTTCCCTGGTTCACGTTGCAGTCGAGGATGGCGTCTGGGATCCGCCTTCTGGAGGGGGGACTGGTACGGCCTGTCTGACGGTGGAGGACGGACGCCACCGTTCGCCACTCATGTGGCTCCTCCCAGGGCGTCGTCTCCAGCGCCTCCTGTGGCGCCTCCCAGGGCGCAGGGCGTTCCAGTCGCGCCTCCCAGGGAGGAGGGCGTTTCCGTCACGCCTCCCAGGGCGCAGGACGTTCCAGTCGCGCCTCCCAGGGCGCAGGGCGTTCCAGTCGCGCCTCCCAGGGCGCAGGGCGTTCCAGTCGCGCCTCCCAGGGCGCAGGGCGTTTCTGTCGCGCCTCCCAGGGCGCAGGGCGTTTCTGTCGCGCCTCCCAGGGCGCAGGGCGTTTCTGTCGCGCCTCCCACGGCGCAGTGCGTTCCTGTCGCGCCTCCCACGGCGCATTGCGTTCCTGTCACGCCTCCAGCAACGCCCAAGGTTCCAGTCCTGCTTAGGCCTCGCCTGCGTCGTTGCCCCAGCCGACCCCCGAAGGTGCCTTGCATGCGTTTCCGTCCTGTCCGACCCCCGGAGGGGTTTCGCCGGCCTCGCTCGGGTCTCCGTCCCGGCTGACCCCCGGAGGGGTTCTGCCAGCGACCCACCACCTGACCTCCCACCACCCTTCCCGTCTTCTTGTGACTCTTGGACTCTTTTTTCATCGTTTTGGACGTCTGGGATCCGTCCTTGAGAAGGGGTTACTGTCACCATCGGTGTTGAACTCGTGACAGTTGTTCTAATTTTATGTTTTTTCTTGCCTCCTTTGAGTTGTCTCTCTAGTTTAGTTACAGACACCTGCCTCTCGTTACTGTCTTGCTATTTAAGTTCAGGTGTGTGCACCCTTAGTTTGTCGGTTCATTGTTGTGTATGGTTTTTCTCCGTGTGCCGTTACGCTCTTTTGTTCCTGCCGCTGCTTTTCAGCATGCTCTATTAAAGACTCCGCGCACTTACCTGCCTGACGTCCAGCTCTCTGCATCATCGGGGTCGCTACACCATGCCGCGTCGAGTGCATCGTGACAGGAAGGACGTGCAGCAGGTTAGGGGGATGAGGGATAGGGATGGAAGGGTATTGACAAGTGCCAGTAGTGTCATAGGAAGATGGAAAGAGTACTTTGAAGAGTTTCTGAATGAGGAAAATGAGAGAGAACAAAGAGTAGAAGAGGTGACTGTTGTGGACCAGGAAGTATCAAAGATTAGTAAAGAGAAGTGAGGAGGGCATTAAAGAGGATGAAGAATGGAAAGGCACTCAGTCCTGATGATTTACCTGTAGAGGTATGGAAGTGTCTAGGAGAGGTGGCAGTAGTGTTCCTGACCGGGTTGTTTAACAATATCTTAGATAATGAGAAGATACCTGAGGAATGGAGGAGAAGTGTGCTGGTGCCCATTTTTAAGAACAAGAAGATGTGCAGAATTGTGGCAACTACAGAGGAATAAAGCTGATGAGCCATACAATGAAGTTATGGGAAAGAGTAGTTGAAGCTAGACTAAGGGCAAACGTGAGCATTTGTAAGCAGCAGTACGGTTTTATGCCAAAAAAGAGTACAACAGATGCAGTATTTGCTTTGAGGATGTTGATAGAGAAGTACAGGGAAGATCAGAGGCAACTGCATTGTGTTTTTGGAGATCTGGAGAAAGCTTATGACAGGGTGCCCAAAAAGGCACTGTGGTATTGTGTGAGGAAGTCTGGAGTGGCAGACAAGTATGTTAGAGCGGTGTAGGACATGTACAAGAACTGTAAGACAGTAGTGAGGTGTGTGCTGCAGGTGTGACAGAGGAGTTCCGAGTGAAGATGGGACTCCATCAGGGATCATCTCTGAGCCCCTTCTTGTTTGCTATGGTGATGGACAGGCTGACGGACGAGGTTAGACAGGAATTTCCATGTTTGCAGTTGTGATATGTAGTGAGAGCAGGAAACAGGTGGAGGAGAAGCTTGAGGGGTGGAGGTTTGCCCTGGAAAGGAAAGGAATGAAGGTTAGCCGCAAGATGGAGTACATGTGTGTAAATGAGAGGGACTCATGTGGAAGAGTGAGGTTACAGGGAGAAGAGATAAAGAAGGTGGAGGATTTTAAGTACTTAGGGTCAACAGTCCAGAGCAATGGACAGTGTGGAAAAGAGATGAATGATGATGCAGGAAGGCTGAAATAGGTGGAGAAAAGTGTCTGGTGTGATCTGTGATAGAAGAGTTTCAGCTAAAATGAAAGGAAAGGTGTACAAAACTGTGGTAAGACCAGCGATGTTGTTTGGTTTAGAGACAGTGCTGCTGAGGAAAAGACAGGAGTCAGAGCAGGAGGTAGCAGAGATGAAGATGCTGAGGTTCTCTTTGGGTGTGACCAGGATGGACAGGATCAGGAATGAGCACATCAGAGGGACAGCACATGTTAGAGGTTTTGGAGATAAAGTCAGAGAGGCCAGACTGAGATGGTTCGGACATGTCCAGAGGAGAGATAGTGAATATATTGGTAGAAGGATGCTGAGTTTTGAATTGCCAGGCAGGAGGCCTAGAGGAAGACCAAAGAGGAGGTTTATGGATGTAGTGAAAGAGGACATGAAGGTAGTTGGCGCAAGAGAAGAGGATACAGAAGACAGAGTTAGATGGAGGCAATTGATTCGCTGTGGGAAGCCGAAAGGAAAAGAAGATGATGTCCATTTGGATCAGTAATAAGCCTCGTATATAATTAATTTCCTTATTGATTTATGTATGTCATGTGCTGTTGTTTTCATAACTAATATGTTTACGTGTAACATTAGTTGCACTGTACTGATTATTTTCATGTTCTTGCTAAAAACGGTAAAAGTGCATAAAGATCACAGTTCGCCACATCTTGTCATCATTAAAATATTAATTACGCTTTCAAATACCGATACATTTACCAAAGAAAAGACATATATAATCAGACATTTTTTAATCTAATGCAGGGGTGTCCAGACTTTTTCTACCAAAGACCACATACTGAAAAATGAAAGGACGCAAGGGCCACTTTGATTGATTGAATTTCCAAAAATTGGCATTTGGCAAAATATTTCAGGAAAAAAAATTGATGTAGATGAAAAAGTATATTATTAGCACAAACTTTAGTTTTCTCTTTTTTCCCATTTTTTCTGTTTTTTTGTGGGGAGGGGAATTTTCGTAATATTTCATCATCATTCTTAAATAATTGAAATATTCTGACTTTTTTCCCTTTAATATTCTAACTTTTCCCCCTAACCTAATTTCCAGAAATGACAACTTTTTTTTGTTTTGTCTGTTTCTCATATCACTACTGTTAAGTTTCGCTCGTCGCGGCATGGTGAAACGACCCCGGGGATGAAGCGAGCAGGATGTCAGGCAGGTAAGTGCGAAAAAGTGTCTGTGTTTTTTCGCTGCTTCGCAGCATCACCTATTTAAAACAGGTCTACAGGAAAGCGAAGCACAAACGACAATGACCCGACAAATGCCTGGCGCACACACCTAACCATAAAAAGCGAGGCGAACAAACGAGGAACAGGTGCGTGTAATTAACAGAGAAAAACATCTGAAACTAGAAAAATAACAACACAGGAAAACCCACTCGAACAAAACCCAAAACTGTCACGAGAACAACACCCGGATCGTGACAACTACAACTTAAAAAAACCTTTTTCTTATATATGTCCACCCCTTGCTACTAAAATGACATTATTTTTGCTTTTAATATTACATGTTCATGCTTGCATCTGTTTTTCACGTTAGGATACTACTTTTGTCTAAATTTTGTCTAATTAAAATATTCTGACTTTATTCTTGCAAAATTACAGCAGTTTTGTCTATTTGTAACGTTTCTTGTTTTGTTTTTTGTTTTTTTACAATTTCTACTTTCTTATTGCTTGTTAGGTTCTGTTGCTGATGAACAATGGCAATTGAAGACAGCGGGTTCTAATTTTGTGGGTTGCGCAGATTGGTGCAGGCTGCACAGTGGTAATTTTGTTCGGCATAACACCGTGTACAGCCAATTTGGTAATGTGGTAGGCCGAGGCGGGCGGCGATGGGTGTGACGGCGCAGCAGAGAGAGGTGGCGACCGATTCAGCCTGGCGTAGTGACAATTTTGATCTATATTGACTGTCCCTTGACTGTAGGTTGGTAGCACAGTGAGGAAGAAACTACTTCTGCAAAAACTTTATGGAACACGTCTTAACATAAACAAATGTCCGCACCCATAATGCCATGAAGTGTGAAATCTGTGGGATGCCGGAAGATTGTGCGTAAGAAAGAGACATCCTTTTCAAAGAAGTCTTTTATTGACAGTTAAAGGCGGTATCCATCCTTGGTAACCAAAAAGTCTATCTTAACAGTTGTTGTTCGAGCCCCCCATAAAAAAGGGTCAGGAATGCAGTTTGAGCCCAAAAAATACGGAGGGAATGCTGAGCAAGAAGAGG
This sequence comes from Oostethus manadensis, assembly GCA_024372805.1. Taxonomy (NCBI): domain Eukaryota; kingdom Metazoa; phylum Chordata; class Actinopteri; order Syngnathiformes; family Syngnathidae; genus Oostethus; species Oostethus manadensis. The sequence goes on from QODF01000040.1 coordinate 4,726,200, forward strand.
GTTGTTGCAGCGCTAGAGCCCCCCATCGCGGTGCCTAACCACATTAGGCATTTCAAGTGTACAGGTAATGTAATCAGAAATGGAAAATGTTTTATAAAAAAATAGAAAAATATCCATGGCGTTCTCTACATGGCTAAACTAAAAACCATGATCTTTATTCTATGTGAAGGCACTTTTTCTTTCTCCTCGTCATTGTCCTGAGTGCGATCAACGCATGCTTTCTCCATCAGATCATATACGATAACTTTAGCAGCCTATTTCTCACACCGCCTGATTCAGACATTTTTTCAGCAAAGATCAGAAGAGGTTTATGATGTTTGCGCTGAATCTCGTCTCCCTTCCGATCTCTTCAGAGTGGGTTGCCTCTTTGTGACAAAAAGGTACATACGTACGTTCATTGTTGGCATAATCCCAATTTGCATATTGTCTGGACTCGTGGTGAGTCATGTACGATTATAAAAAGTAATGAGATTACCAATAAAAAATGAAAGAGGTTAAATGTATTAATGAGAAAGTATTTTTTGCTTTGGGTAATGTACTTTGGGTAATATTTCCATGACAATGTCAGACATGAAAAAGAAAAACATCATATTTTACAGTATATTTCTCTAGAGATGAATAAAGTATCTAGCACTTTTTAAAACAAATATTACTCAACGTTTAGAAAAAAGTTATTTACAAAGAGTTACAATACAGTTATAGGAATATAAGTAACAAGTGAATATTGCCCGAAGACTGCTGCTGCGCCATGTTGAATTAAATAGGGGGAAAGAAAAGAGTCTCCTTCTCTCGAGGAGGGTGAGTAGAATCTTGTGAATACGGCTTTTTCGAGTACTGGTGAAAGGGTGTGGAAACTGTGCCAGTCGGGACATGTTTTTGATCAGATAATGCTTCCCCCTCCTTCACTTCCATCATTAACCCCAGCCTGGATGACTTTCTATTTCAAGAGGAGAACCAACATGGGTCGGTGTTGCAAACTTTGTGACTGAGGTTGCACGCCATAGTGCACCCATGAATGATGTCAGCACGTTATCAAAATCTCGACTATGATGTTCCAACTGTAATTAAGAAGTAAAGCACAGGTCAAATTAACTGTGGTTAAAAAGACTAATTGTAAAACAATAAATAATCTAAGTAAAATATAGGTCAAAAATTTTAAGGATACATATGTACTAATTAACTGTGGTATTAATAAACACCACAGTAACCTAATGAACAATATCATTACCTTAACAACCCCTTGACTTCCAACTGTAATTGCAAGAAGTAAAACATAGGTCAAAGTAAGATATAGTAAACTCTTGTATTTGAACGATATACTGGCGCTGTTTGGAAATAATCAAAAATCGGTCTAGAGAGAATGACGTTATTGATGGTTTTGGTTTTTTTACTTTTTGTACACTATCTATATATTTATAGCCATTAAATAAACTAAGTGTTGTTGAAAACTGTTTGCAATGACAATAAACATCAATCTATGTGTATAAAACAACAATGAACAAAAACAAGTCTTCAATTTCAGGCTCAATTCATAATACAGAATGAATACTGCAAATTCCCTCAAAATGACACTCTTCCAAGCACAGGTAAGTAAATAGAAGTATCTGTCACATGTGGGCAGTGCTGAAGCTGTTTTAGCATGAAAAAGTAAACAATCCCATGCAAAGACTCCAGGCGCAAGGTTTTAAAGCAATCAAGTTACAAAGCAGGAAAGCGCATCAAATCAGGAAAATACTGTACACATATCTAACTGAAAGAGCCTTATAATTCCTGCAAGCGAAGTATTCATCAAATGTGTGACCGATGAATGATGTCAGCACATTATCAAAATCTTGATTATGATGCTTCAAGTGTAATTAAAAGTAGGTCAAAGAAAGAGTAGGGGCGAGGAGGTAGGAGAGGAAGGAAGAGTGAGGGGCTTGGGGGGTTCCAGGTAGCCCCCCTTCATTTGATAATAGTACTGATACATGATGGATTCTTGGTCTTTATAAACATTCTAATGGACCAGAATTTTTCGCTGGGCCATTGGCTAAAATGGTAAGTGGGGTTTTTAACATTTTCACTAGTTTAAAGTTATGCAATTTACTGTTTAAGGGGTTTGCTGGTTAAAAATGCTGTCAAAGGTGCACTACAAGACAGGCTGATAGCCTTTTAACTGCAAAAAATACCTTTTGCATAAAAGAACTCCATTTGGACGATACCAGCGCATTAAAAATTAGGTAAAAACTATAAATATATAATATCGGTTGTGAGTTTTCACTACACCTGGACAATAAAATTATAACAAATTAGGTATAAAAACAATATATAAAAGTCAATGTAATTGTTCTTTGTAAAATAAAAGAATAAAAATTGACTACTAAAATACAAGGTATTAATATTATAGATTGTAAATTACAAAGTAAGTCTTCTAAACACCGTAAATACACTGCTCAGAAAACCCTACCACCAAACCGATCATGCTGAATGCTGTTCCAGGCAGCATAACGTTCTCCACGGCATCTCCCCCCTTCACGTCTGTCGCATGTGCTCAGGTTGAACTTGCTCTCATCGGTGAAGAGCACAGGGCGCCTGTGGTGTAGTTGCCGATTCTGGTGATCTATGGCAAATGCCAATCGAGCTCTACGGTGCTGGGCAGCGAGCACGGGGCCCACTACAGGATGTTGGGCCATCAGGCCACCCTCATGGAGCCTGTTTCTGATTGTTTGGTCAGAAACATTCACACCAGTGGCCTGCTGGAGGTCATTTTGTAGGGCTCTGGCAGTGTTCATCCTGTTCCTCCTTGCACAAAGGAGCAGATATCAATCCTACTGAGGGTTTAAGGACCTTTTACGGCCCTGTCCAGCTCTCCTGGAGTAACTACCTGTCTCCTGGAATCTCCTCCATGCTCTTGAGACTGTGCTGGGAGACACAGCAAACCTTCTTGCAACGATACGTATTGATGTACTTATCCTGGAGGAGTTGGACTACTTGTGCAACCTCTGTAGCGTCCAGGTACCGCACCATGCTATCAACAGAGATGTTGATCCAAGCCAAATAAAAAACTACAGCAGTAGAAAGTCAGTCAGTAAAACATCAACCAAAAGAGATGAGGTGTCAGTGGCCTCAACCTGGAAAACCATTCATGTTTTGGGGTCTGTCTCATTGTTGCCCCTCTGATGCACCTGTTGTTGATTTCAGTAACAACAAAGCAGTTACTGCAGAAACTGATTAACAACCCCCTCTACTACTTAACTGACCAGATCAATATCCCACAAGTTTGACTGATAGGTTACTATACTCTGATTAAAAAGTGTCCCTCTAATTTTTTTTGAGCAGTGTATATCACATCGACCCCCAATTTTTCTCGATATTTGGACAATGAGAGTGCTTCAAAAAATAGGTCTTCTAAATACCCAACTACCTGGAAAAACTACCTTGGTTAAAGTTAAAATACCTTATGGATGGAAATACTCAATTTGGACGATAAAAGTGCATTACAAATTAAGTCTTTGAATAACTATAAAATATAATATTGAAAAAAATATTTAATATCGATGGTAATTGTTTTTTTTGTAAATAGAAATTGACTATAATGCAGATAATTAACTATATTGATTGAATATCCAAATTAGGCCTTCTAAAGACAATACAATATATAAAAAATATAATATTGAAAATAATATCAGTTGTAATTGGTCTTTATAAAAGAAAAATCTACTAAAACCAGACATGACTGTTTAAGGGGTTTGCTGGTTAAAGATGCTTTCAAGTGTTAAATAATGCTTAGCGAATGACTAAAAAGGTAAATGGGGTTTTTAACATTTTGACTAGTAAAAGTTATGCAATTAACTGTTTAAGGGGTTTGCTGGTTAAAAATGCTGTCAAGACATGACAGTAACACGTGACAACAGTGTAACTGCAAAAAATGCCTTTCGCATGGAAAAACTCCATTTGGACGATACAAGTGCATTACAAATTAGGTCTTCTAAAAACAATAAAATATAATATAAATGTTTTTTTTGTAAACCTACTCAAATGCAAGGAATTTATTACTGTATATCACAAATTAGGCCTTCTAAAAAACAATACTAATATAATATTGAAAATAATATGAATATAAACTATAAATCATTCACATGTGCATGAATGTTAAGAAAAAAACGAGAAATAATATCATTGGAAAAAAAAAGTTACGAATAATTAAAATTGGAGAATTTTCCTTTTTGCAGTTGTTTTTGAGGTTTGTGTATGTTTTTAGCATTTGCAGCCTTTTGCTTTTGTATTCATTTTTGTCAGTACAGCGGTTTCCTGTAGCATGTGTTTTATGGTGTTTTTGGTTGTGGATCATTTCTGTGTTTGTTGTGCTTTTGCCACAGTCAGCCAGTCAATAAAGGCTCATCTGGGCACAGTGGTGGGATTGAGTCACTGCCATTGCAGGGACACAAACACTTTATCTGCAGAGCATGTTTGCATGTTTTCCCTCACACTCACGAATGTTCACATCTCTTCATTATTACACGCTGACAGGATAGAATAGGCTGTGGCCGGCAGCAATCACAGTCCTCACTAAATATTTACCTGCTCCACAATACTGTAGCAGGATGACAGATTCCCTTTATTACCTTAGGGGGGAAAGCTCCTGGCATTTTAACTTATTGTGCTATGTGTTTGTGAATTGTGTTGTTGAGAATGTGCCACATAGGGTGAGAGATTTAGCTCCCAGCAAATCTGACAGGTGGTTTCAGCAAACATTAACAATGGTGTTATCTCAAACTACAAAACAATATCACAATGCTCTCTCAGAAAGAACCCCAGATTACCAAACGAAAAGAAAAAGCAGTATAAACATGTCACATTCAGATCTTTACGATGTGTAACTGTCTTTTGTCATAAAATTAACGCTTTCCTTTTTCTCGGGTTTTAAAAAATATATATAATTAGTCCAAAAGCTGCAATAAGTAGGAGAGACTATCCACTCATTTATATATTGCCCACTGCTTAGCCACGCTATCTTAATCAGCCACCGCACTTACACTGATTTTGAGAAGCAAGTTTGCTCCATAGCCTCTCACTCTAAGTTTCATATGTCCGCAACACATATTTGAGACTCTAGTCAATTACATAATCTGCAAAGAATTCCCACCTTAACACAAGGTTTTAGTGCACAAATGTCTATAGAAGCTTTTGTCCTTTTGACTGAAGTAAGTCTTTTACCTCCAAGTGTTTTTGTTAACCTTGTTTTTTTTTGTTCTGTTAAACAATACATAGTATAAATAATAATAATAAAATAACCAAATAATAAATAAATATGTAATAATACTACTAATAAATAACATCTAAGTGCATAGTCTAATAGCTCAGTGCATTGTCAGTCAAATAACTTAACACTGTCCTCGGAGACGCACACACACACGCTCACACTTTGAAATTTGCCCAAGAACCCATCAACTGGCCTAAAGAGAAACGAAGGAACATTTTGTGGACTGATGAGAGCAAAATTGTTCTTTTTGGGTCCAAGGGCTGCAGACAACTTGTGAGACGATCCCCAAACTCTGAATTTAAGCCACGGTAAAGAGTGAAGACAGTGAAGCATGGTGGTGCAAGCATCATATGTGGCATATTCCTCATATGTGGCATATTCCTCCTACTATGGTGTTGGGCCTTTTTATTGCATAGCAGGGGTCATGGATCAGTTTGCATATGTCAAAATACTTGAAGAGGTCACGTTGCCTTATGCTGAAAAGGACATCTCCTTGAAATGGCTGTTTCAACAAGACACGACCCCGAACGCACAAGTAAACTGTTACGTTCACTTGCGTTGCTCTTTGTTTTTTTCCATTGCCTTCTCCTGGGCGTGTGCTTTGGGTTGCAGAGGCTGCCACGGCAACTGTATGCGGGGCTACGTGTTGCACCTGCACGTAAACTGCGGACACCCTTGATAAGCAGAGGGCTCGCACCTGGGAGACGCTGGATTATTTATCTTCCACTCGGGAAGGATCACGTACGGACTTGCACATTGTATTTCTTTCCAAACTACCTGTCTTGTTCCTGCAGTTTGGACTCCACTCCAGCCTCTCCCAGACGTCCCGTGGCCTGGTCCACCAGGTTGGCAACCTCGAGGCTTGTGTATGTTCTACTGCCCATGGTGCTCATTCCTCCAGTCCTACGCGACAGCACCATCGCTTTCTGTTTCTCCTGTTATGAACATTAAAGGCATAGTACACCGCCGCTAACCTGCCTCTTCTGTCCATGTCTGAGGGTTCGCTCCTGCAAGCCCCGTAACAGAATCCCCATATTGACAGGACCCGAGCCAATATTTCGAGTTGGAGCGTATTTTGCCATATTCACTGTTTCGGGTCGGCAAGTCTCCACAACTCGTCCGTTCGGGTTAAGACTCCAGAGGTAATAGATCTGGCCCAGGTTCCCACTGTTTATCACGACCTGCGCGAGGTGTTTAGCATGGAACAGACACAGTCACTTCCGCCTCATCGCCCCTACGAATGAGGCATTGACCTTGTTCCGAACGCGGTACTACCTACCTCCCGCCTTTATAACATCTCTCGGCCTGAGAGGGAGGCCCTCAAGGAGTACATCTCCTCCTCCCTCGCCTCCGGTGTCATTCGGCCGTCCTCGTCTCCTTTGGCCGCTGGGTTTTTCTTCGTGAAGAAGAAAGACAATTCTCTGCGTCCCTGTATTGACTACCGTGCTCTGAACGAGATCACCATTAAGAACAGGTACCCGCTGCCCTTGCTAGACTCGGCGTTTACGTCGCTACACTTGGGTCGTTGGTTCTCAAAGCTCGACCTCTGCAACGCCTACCACCTGGTGCGGTTTTGCGACGGCGACGAGTGGAAGACAGCTTTTAACACTCCGCTGGGACACTTAGAGTACCTCGTTATGCCGTTTGGTCTTACGAATGCACCGGCGGTATTCCAGAGTTTTGTAATGATATATTGCGGGATATGATCGGCTGATTCGCGTTCGTCTACGTTGACGACATCCGGATTTTTTCCCGGACACTTGAGGAGCACACGGAGCATATCCGATTAGTTCTCCGTAGGCTGCTTGAGAATAAACTATTTGTTAAGGCTGAGAAGTGCGCTTTTCACTCCACCTCGGTCCCTTTCTTGGGTTTTATCGTTGGAAAAGGTCAACTTACTACCGACCCAGCCAAAGTGCAGGCTGTGGCCGAGTGGCCCGCTCCTATATCAAGGAAGCTGCTCCAGCGGTACCTTGGGTTCGCGAACTTCTACCGACGGTTTATCCGTGACTTCAGTAAGGTGGTGGAACCGCTGACGAGGCTCACATCCTGCAAGGTACGTTTTGCATGGACTCCGGAGGCCAATACCGCCTTCACCAGACTAAATACTTTATTTACCATTGCTCCTGTTCTTTGTCACCCTGATCCTTCTTCCCAGTTCTTTGTAGAGGTGGACGCTTCCGACACCGGCGTGGGGGCCGTTCTTTCCCAGCGCTCCGCTGAAGACGGGAAGCTTCACCCCAGTGCCTTCTAGCGTCGCCTGACTCCAGCAGAGAGCAATTACGACATTGGCAACAGAGAACTTCTGGCGGTAGTCTTGGCACTGCAGGAGTGGAGGCACTGGCTGGAGGGCGCCAAACTACCTTTTGTCGTGTTCACGGACCACAAGAATTTGGCATATCTTCGCACGGCCCAGAGACTCAACCCTCGTCAGGCACGGTGGGCTCTATTCTTTACATGCTTCAACTTCACTATTACGTTTCGGCCAGGCTCCCGAAATGGCAAGCCGGACTCTCTTTCCAGGATGTATTCGCCACCTGTAGAGGACACCCGCCTGGAGACTATCATTCCCCAATCCCGGATGCTGGGAGCTCTACGGGATGTGGAGAAGCAGGTTACGGAGGCCCTAGTGGACTACATCCCAACAGAGGGATGCCCGACGGGTCGACTGTTTGTGGTTCCCAGGCTTCGCCCGGAGGTCCTTTTCTGGGCGCACGGATCTAAGATGGCCTGCCACCCTGGCGTAGCCCGCACAATATTCTTACTCTCTCAACGGTTCTGGTGGCCGTCATTCCGGGCAGACGTGAGAAAGTTTATGACCGCCTGTACGGTTTGCGCCAAAAATAAGTCCTCCCACAAGGCGCCCGCGGGACTTTTACGTCCGCTTCCCATCCCTTCCCGCCCATGGTCCCATGTAGCGCTGGATTTTGTATCGGGACTTCCTCCCTCCAACGGAAACACGGTGGTGCTTCCGATCGTCGACAGATTTTCCAAAATGGTCCACTTCATCGCTCTTCCCAAGCTGCCCTCGGCCCTCGAGACAGAGGAGCTACTGGCAACGCACATGTTCCGCTACATGGTATTCCCTTGGACATCGTTTCGGACAGGGGGCCGCAGTTCACCTCTGCGGTTTGGAAGGCGTTGGGCGCCTTTCCCAGCCTGTCCTCGGGGTACCATCCACAGACCAACGGCCAGACGGAACGTGCTAATCAGGACCTGGAGGCCGCCATCCGCTGTGTGTGCAATCAGCAGCCGGCATCGTGGTCCGTGAACCTCCCCTGGATAGAGTATTCCCATAATACTCTCACCAGCTCCGCAACGGGAATTTCTCCATTCCATGCGGCCTATGGGTATCAACCTCCAGCTTTTCCATCTCTCGAGTCGGAGTCGGCCGTTCCCTCAATATCCTCCCATTTACGACTTGCCCGCCTGGCCTGGCGCAACACAACGGCAGCGCTGTGTCGTACGTCTGAACGGAACCAGCGACTGGCTAATCGTCACCGCTCGGCGGCACCCGAATACAAGCCGATGCAGAGGGTTTGGCTGTCGACCCGCGACCTTCCCCTCCACTGTTGTTCGAGAAAGCTCCAACTGCACTTTATCGGCCCATACCCCATCGAAAGGGTTATCAGTCCATCGGCGGTCCAACTGCGGCTCCCGGACTCCCTCAGGTTACACCCTACTTATCACGTCTCTCTCCTCAAGCCAGTCGCCACCAGTGACCTTTGCCCTTCCGAGGTGCCTCCTCCCCCTTTCTAGGCTGATCGATGGCCACCCTGCGTTTATGGTCAAGGCCATCTTGGACGTGAGAAGAAGGGGCAGGGGTTACCAGTACCTGGTTGACTGGGAGGGGTACGGTCCCAAGGACCGTTCATGGGTACCGCGCGCGCTTGATTTAGATCCGGGCATCCTCGTTGATTTTTACACCCGCTTTCCGGAGAAGCCGGGTAGGCTGCCAGGCGACGTCCGTTAAGAGGGGGGGTACTGTTACGTTCACTTGCGTTGCTCTTTGTTTTTTACCCTTGCCTTCTCCTGGGCGTGTGCTTTGGGTTGCAGGAGCTGCCACGACAACTGGAGGCGGGGCCACGGGACGCACCTACACGTAATCTGCGGACACCCTTGATAAGCAGAGGGCTCGCACCTGGGAGACGCTGGATTATTTCTCTTCCACTCGGGAAGGATCACGTATGGACTTGCACGTTGTCTTTCTTTCCGAACCACCTGTCTTGTTCCTGCAGTTTGGACTCCACTCCAGCTTCGCTCCAGCGTCTCCCAGACGGTACGTCCCGTGGCCTGGTCCACCAGGTTGGCAACCCTGAGGCTCGTGTATGTTCTACTGCCCATGGTGCTCATCTTCCAGTCCTACGCGACAGCACCAACGCTTTCTGTTTCTCCTGTTATGAACATTAAAGACATAGTACACCGCCGCTAACCTGCCTCTTCTGTCCACGTCCGAGGGTTCGCTCCTGCAAGCCCCACAACATTACCGAGCAAAATCTTGGTTCCAAACCTACTAAATTAATGTTACAAAGTAGCCAACCCAATCCTCAGAGGTTCATCTATTCAAGAACTTGTGTGGTGACATGAAAAATGCTGTTTCTGAAGCAAAAACAAGAAATGTCAATAAATTGTGGAATGTTATTAAAGAATCTTGGAATGGAATAACAGCTGAAAGGTGCCACAAGTTGGTTGACTCCATGCAACACAGATGTGAAGCAGTTATTAAAAAAACTGTGCTCATACAGCTAAATATTAGTTTAGTGATTCACAGGATTGCCAATCCTAGAAACTAAAAAGTTTCTAGGATTAGAAACTAATCAAAACAAAATAGTTTTGATTTTGTAGAGTCAACAGCAGACACTGCTATTTTTTGAACACACCCCTAATTGCCCAACTGCACAACCTAAAGAGCATGTTTGTTTTCTGAGAATCTACTGCACCTACTGGTAACTCGTTTGCCATGTAGCAATAAAAACATACTAATAACAGTGATTAATCTGGTCACAGTCACATTGGACTGCTATTATTCTGAACATTACTGTATAAAGATATAAAGCCATACCTCAAGGAAAAATATTTGAATTCAATTACAGCTCAAGTTGACATGTCTGCTGTTAATGTTTAGTTGTTGTTTATTAGCCATATAGTACAGTAGTAGTAGTTTTTTGTTACCCTCCTGTGGATGTGTGTTTATATTGTTGTATTTTGTTGTAAGACTGATGTTCCGATTTTTTCTTTTTATCATTTTTTTAACAATTTGCACTAAATAAATTCCCTTGTTTCCATACTTGACTGTGTTAAATTAATGTGTTCTAATTTTTTTTATCTTGTAAGAATTTATTAACGTGAGTGGTGTTAATAATGTAGATAGGTCTGCCTTAATTTTGTAGAATGTACCATATGTAAAATGAACACTAATTTACCCTATAGGGTTGATTCTGAGGAATTTTATTTTAACCTTTTCCATGACACCTTCCCCTTACTGTAAAAGTCAAGGGCCATTTATAAAAGCATTACCTTCAAGAGCGCCATCTCATGAAAAGCCAAAATACAACATACCTGTGACATCCACTGTGATTCATTTAGAATGAAATAAATATTCAGGATACCAAAAAAAACTTTTCATTTCTGAAGCTTTTTTTCCTGGTTCTGGAAAAATAGTCAATGATTACACTGTTTAACAAAAGCAACATATTTTGGTTAGCATCAATGAGAAATTCTGACAAAGAGCTCAGAATGAAGGTACACAGAGCCTATACAGTATAGCAGTTTACGCACCCCTCTACAAGTGAAATCTTCGCTTGAGTGTCTGGAAATAAACGTTAAAACTTGTGTGTGTGAGACTGTCTCAAACTGGTGCTAACTGTGCAGATCATGTTTTTGTTAACTATCTTCTCCTCTCAGCACTTTTCCATGGGTTATATGTGAGCGTTGTGCAACATTAGTTGACCTATCAGAGTGGACTGTCATGAAAGCTTTTCTATGGAAGCTATCTGCTAAACTGAAATGCACTGATCTATTTAAACTGCACCTACATGTATAATACTTGATTGATTGATTATTTTTTTTGAGCCACACAAAATAAAACAAACCAAAATACACAAACAGAAAATAATTTGGCTCGAAAAGGAGTTAAAAAAAGACCACCTTATTAACCCCCCCCCTTAAATATTATTTAACACTACCAATACGGTTTGGATTCTCAGGTAAGTCTTTAATATACATGACATAACGAGAGACTGCTCAGTTATTTTTTTTTAAATTAAGAGGCTGATTTGCTATCCCTGCAGTTGTCCTTACTAGATTACTAAGCATACAGAATATTTTCACTGTTTCATCTGAAGTCTTAAAAATCCCCTCCCTTGTCTTTGCATTTTTGTGATGTCCCATAATAATATAATAAAGATATACTTTTCAAAGCTACTTGGGATGCACTATTAACCCGCCACTTCATGTTGCAACTTTATTTCCTTTATTTCCTTTATTTTCCTAAACAATATTATCATATCACTACTATTACTAAATTTATCTTGGAAATGAATAAATCTATTAGATATTAGTCAGAAATTCTCTCTTTAACTTGATGTGTTGTTGAAAACTAAACAGTTTTGACACGTGCAATACATTTAGGGGATAAAAACAGTTGCAAGTGTAATACTGTTGTACACCTTTGCAAGTTTCAATACAAATGTTTAATTGTCTTTGTAAGAGCAGATTCTTAAAAGTCCACATTCAACTGCACAGGTGGTCATTAGGTTGTGGTCAACCAGTGTTTAAAATAAAGTAAAATGTTTAATGAGTTTTCAGGTATACAGTAATCCCACATTAATTGTTTACAGACTCGACTGTAATAAGTGAAGTAGAGAAATAGAATATCTATCTATGACTTTCTAAAAATGTTTTAAACATTATTTTACCTATCTAAAGATGAACTACAACTCAGATTACCCAATATAGTAGACATAAAAGAAAATACCATTTTAGACATAAATAAGACTTGTGCTCATGTGTGTTTCTATAAATGTGTTTCGGTGCTAAAGCAGCTGAGTGGGGGAGGACAGGAAGTAACATTGAGGGTTCAGAGTTGATTTTTATCTTGACATGGATTACGGCCACAATAGCAGCCCGTGTTAGGGATTATTGTGGTTGATAATTCAAACCCGCAATAAAAGCCTGTTGTTCCGGCAATCAAGATTAGTGCATCATTAAAGGAACATTACCGACACCTAGTGACCGGTGTAGAATACTATATATAATCGCATCTTTGAATGTGTCTTTTGAATGTGTTATATTTGTATTTTACTTCATTTAGCCATTTTTATGCTTAATTTAGGCAGAAAATAAGATTGGCTTAATATTAGTATCATTAGGAGAGGCACTAAGAAAGCGGACTTCCGTTGGAAATAATGATGATAAGAGGGAGATAGCTGGGAAGTTTAATAACTACTTTGTAAATATTGGATTGTTATAATTGTTGTACACCACTCATCACTATTATTTATTATGATTATCATTCATCAGGACTGCAGTGTAAGTTATTTGTGACGATAAGGACATTGACTACTATTCAACACTCCGTCACTTTACCTTACTTATGCATTTTTAACTTAGTAACTGCAGGAAGTCTATAAATGTATTGAAATAGGGGAAAACCTACGGGGAAACGTGGAATTGTCGGTTGTATTAAGTGATGTATTCCAATGTAATTTATATGCATGTTCGATAAAATTTAACTATTACCATAAATATGCACACTTTGACAAATACTAAGCCATATTCAACCATGAAACAGCATGGTATATTATTTATATATTTTTGAAAATCCGTGATAGAGTGAAAGCGCGAGGAGTTGCTGTAGAAATATAAATTTTTTTAATTAGGAAAATAAAACTAACGCGTTATCTTCCCTTTTCTGCATCAAACAACTATTTGTAGGTTATATTTGTATACTCTATACATCATTGTTTCTGCTGCCCTTTACTGTGTTTGACAGTTGAAATATTATGTGTATGTTTGCAATTCTGTCGATTCCCCAGAGCTGGGAAAGGGCAGAATGGGTATATGCATGAATGTTGCTATAAGAGGAATGCACAACAAAGTCTCACCAGCGAGATTCAATCATGGATATGGCAATAAAGTGACAGCGCCAAGCTCTATCGGGGAGAGTCTACTGCAGGGGTCACCAACGTTTTTCTTGGGAGAGGTACTTCTACAAAAGGAAAATGGTTTGTATTTCAGAATACATTTCTTTCTACTGTTCCCACATTATTAAATGAAGATCCAAATGAAATGCAGTCTTGTGGGCTCCCCATGCAGCCGTGGGGGGGCCACACGGTGCCGTGGGCACCACATTGGTGAACCCCGGTCTACTGTATGCACTACTTTTAAAAAACAAATGCAATATTGACTGACTCGCTACATTTCTTCATTTGACATGCAGAGAAAAAATCTACATTTTGTTTAAGTGAGCACCTACTGTATTTTACTGGTTTCTATTTGGACTCATTTAACACATACTGTAGTTGCATTGTCAGAATAGATGAATCGAAAAACAACCCTGGAGGATGGATTGCATGTGAACTTTGACCTTTTGCCTGCAAATTTAGAATACGAAAGACTCCCTCCGCCTCATTTATTATGACCATTTCTGTAGAATAATTGCTATTTGTTCTCAGTGGAGGTCATTTCAGAGACAGAACTGATGCTCAGCGACGACTATTTTTTCACGCCTGTCAGTGCATCTCTCGCCATATCGTTCTCTATTAAAAAGACACGCTTTGGTTGATCCTGAAACTCTTTTTCCACATAGTTTTTGTAAGAAGCCTGGTAGTACATTTCAGTGCAAGCTTTCTCCCAAAGAGTCCAGTGAAGTAGTTCCTTTTTTTTTTTTAAACCATCCTTATTTCATAGCCACTCATCTCTTCATTGCCTTCTTAGAGAAATGTCTCCTCACTGTTCCCTGCATCAAAGACAGAGCAGTGGTGGAAATAAGGAAAGCACATGTCGTTCACCACAAACCTCAGATTCAACCAGTCCCCTTTCCAGCACAGCTTGGCAAGGTGTTTTAGATTTAAACATTTCCTCTACCATTTCATGGTCACACGCGTGGTGGTGATCTTTTAACCTGTCTTTATCTGACTCTGCCGTTCAGATGCATTCAGCCCTTAAACTGCTACCAAAAAGGATTTGAGATCACTCTCTAATTGCTCAAACCCACGGGTGCGGTTCAGCCTCAGCACATAAAGTTCTGCCACAGCAAAGACTGGAACCTTGCAGCAGGCTGTGGGAACAAGGATAAAAAAGCTTGGCATCCGAAAAGAAAAACAAAGCGAAGGTCAAACGCTGAGTGTTCCTCAGTGATGTGAAACTACCGTTTGGGTCTCACTCTTTTAAGATAAAGACTTTACTGTGACAACTGAGGTGATTAGTCACAGTAAACAAGTTACTCAGACCTCATTCTGCAGCTGGCAGTAGAGCCATCTGGATCCACGGGTATAATAGGACCCTGCATATGATGTTATTATGTCTGACGGAGGTACAGTATATGCATCCGAACACGTTAATTGGGATTTTCCATCAGAAGTGTGTTGCAGCCATGGGTGTAATATAGATCAACGTCCCGTGAAACATCGTTTGACATCACAGCTTTTGATTCTCGGTGCACAGAAAGTTTTGGAAATTACACCCACAGATCATGCATGCAGTGAAGGTCATCCTGTACAAATACTGAGCCATGTCAGTGACTAGAGATGTGGACCGAAACTTTGTATCATGGCACCGGTGCCGATGTGAGTAGAACTACAAATAACGTTAATGACTTTTTGGTTAAGGTGGAAAATGTATACCAAAAGTTTGCCTTGGTTTGCTTACCGGTGTATACTGTTTACTGGCCATGCAAGAACTAGGATGTTTTCAGCCTTCAGGAATCGTGTACAGGTCCTTTCAACACAGTGCATTTCTTCGTAATGGTTGTGGATGAATGGCACAATGGTCCCCAGTATCTCGTCAGGGTATTGAGACTAACACACATCACTGTAGATCATTTTTTAGATTCCCATGTAGAGTAGTGTACTGTCAAGTTCCTCATGTTCACAGTACTCTCCAGGGAGGTCTTGGAAATAAGATGGATGTAATTTGACTCTGTGGCAGAATCCAGCAGCTCCAGGGCTGGCTAACCTCTGCTCCGCTAGCTTTCCTCTCTGCCTGTCCCTGATGGGTGTTTTTTCACTCATTTGCTCTTCACTGAGATGTGGGGCTAACTGAGTCATGATTGCACACAGGCGCCCGGTGACAGAGAATGTCAGTTGGCTGTCAAGTATCCGACAGACTCCAGCTGAATCAACAGCCTCCGCATGAACACTGAACGCAGACTACACTGCACTACACGCTTACACACCATGTCTTCTGGCAATTATGTATACGAATATTCAAGAGAATCAATACTAAACAGTGACAAAAACAAACAAAGAGTTATTTTCTATATGTACAGTACATGTAATATTTTATACAAACTATATGTGGTAAATGATGTAAGATGAGGGCAAAACCTTGGTGTGGATCTTCACGTCAAAACACAGTAGGTCTGGAATATACCCCGTATAGGCCGTGTCTGTGAAGCACTGCAGAGTTAAACATACGTTTTGCTCCATTCCCCTCTAGTTATCTCTTTTTTAGTTCATGACACTGGAAGCAAGCCAAGCAAAATGTTGACCCCTCATTCCCTCATGGAGTTGCTTCTGCAGGACATCTGCTCATGGCCCCACAGCAGCAACAGACAACCAACAGCTGTCCAGAGTCAACAGGTAGGACTTAGTAGAATTCAAAACAGGCAGAAATGTACTCAACTGCAAAACAGCACTCAGGATCTTGAATAAATCTGTGGAACTGTCACTAAGGGTTAGGGCTGCAAATAATGATTATTTTCTAAATTGATTAATCTGAAGTTTGTTGTTTTGATTAAATTGGTTAAGCCCTAAACGGACCAAATCAATACAAACTAACCACCAACAGTTAGTGATTTGGTCCGTATCAGAAGAGGCAAACGCGTCACTTTTTTCCCCAAAGTAAAAGCTGATGTGTGTGAATTTTTTGTTTCACCTAAAACACAAAGATAAAAGGTGTGATTTCATGTGTGACCAAGGAAATAAAAAATATTCACATTTAACTGAATACCACAGTCATTTATTTGATTAATTAAATAATTGATCATTGATTGATGAACTGTTGCAGCTCTACTAAAGATATAAACATTTTTAAATACAACACGACAATATTAATTCAGTGTGTGAGACAACAATGAGCAAATGAAACAACTATAAAGAAGTTCAGGATATGTGGTATTGCATAATGATGCATAATTACTTGACGTATGTAAGAATGTTATAATAAAAGAAAAGAAAATGTCGACTCAGGTTGCAGAAAATCCTTCAATTGCGACAAATGCACCAGGAGATTTCCGCAAACACATACGTGTTTATCATTTCCGAACGCATTGCGTTCATATTAGATTTACAAAAAAATACAAGTTGCATTGATTTGGTAAACAACTTCCTAAAATGATGGATGAACAAAAAATCCCCGCAGTTCGCATATTCCTGTTATTTCTTTTTTTAGACTGCAGTGTGGTTGGACTAGGTAAAAGTTTGGTTTGTGTTGTGTGCGTTAGTGTAAACTCAAGCTCAAGAAAATTGATGTTGTACAGCAATACCGTGACATACAGCAAAGGCCAGGTTTGATTGGAGTGTCAAAAATATAATTTTCTGTGGACATCAACTGTTTTACTCCAGCTGTACGTACTGTGATGGTTGTGAAACACAACAAATTATAATTGCCTGTATTACTGTAGTTCTGCACACATTACGTTACAGAAAAGTAAGTAAGCCAACCTTAATACACTCCAGTAAATGTCAGTGAGATATTGATTTGCCCAAAGTTAAAAAGAAGAACTTGAATGTGGGCAACAGTCCAAAGCACTTTTCTGAGAAAGATGTTGGGAAATTTCCAACTTCCGAGTTTTCTGCAGTAACAATTTGTTTCTTCTTTTTCATTTTGATAGAGAATAGTGTTGAATATGCATACATGTACAACTCCAGCCAACTGTGATAGACTGCAGCATGTCCCCGCGACCCGATGAGTTCAAGTGACACAAAAAATGAATGTCTGGATGGATGTGTTTTTAACACAGGTCACAGACAGAAAGGTCTTGAGAGGCAAGCAGATTCATTTATTGCATTTAATTCTGTTCTCAGTTGCTCCATTGCATCATTCCAACGCTCCTTTAGAGTTCAGTTGAGATTGAACTGCTCTTAAAGTATATTCCGAAGATAACAACAAAGTGTGACAATCCTCATTTGGAGGGTCTGGGTGAAGCCAAAGAAATAAGAACCGACTAAAGAACAAGGAGCAGCTACAGGGCCAGTCTACTCGGGTCTTCAAAGACAGTGAGTGACCTTCTACTTCAGTGACAAGCTAATCTAGAGACGGCTGCTTTTTCATTGGACGCATTGCTTAGAATGTGAATTTGTTGAGATATCCCTGACCTTGTGAAGTTTCCACATATGTCCAGGGTAAGAGTTGGGATCTTACCACAAATTATTTTACCATTACATACTGTGAATTGTCAAGTAATTAGATGCATACTTTAGCTGCCTGGTGTTGATGTAAAAGTTAAGTAAAATAACATAACACAAATAATAATATTGCATACTGCACAAGTGGTGGAAATTAAGGGTTAGGACTATTGCAAAGGGCAATTATTAGCAGCAAAATGAAGGAATGCAATGTTTGACAGTAAAAACACTGTATAGCAAAACAACCATATTGTTTATAAATAGCACACTCTCCACTGCTTCTGTCCATACTCTAGATTCCTGAATTCAGCAGGGAGTCTTGGCTTTTATGTAACCTGTAACCTGTAACCTACTTCTCTATAGTGAGAAAGAATTAAACCATTCTGGTTATGGTATTGTGAGCCAAACTCTATGGACCACATGTAGTTTGTGCAGGGATATTATAAGACTCGTAGACTAATTGTTCTGATCTTTTGCCATTACAATATCTTCCAGCCTGAAAACACATGGACCCATGTAACAAGGATCAATACATATCTGGAGGCTCAATTTGTTGCATGGCATACTCAGCCAATTATTTAGATGAACAAAGTGTGAGTTTCCATTGGTGAAAAAAAAAACAATAGTCTGCCCACAATCAAGTCCATGACTGAAGGTCCGTGTCTGTGTGGTAATAACTGACTTTTTCAACATGACAAAGCTGCAGTTCAGAAAGGACTTCTTCCAGAGCAGTGGTCTGCAGCTTTTACCATCAAAAGAGCCATTTTGTCTCCTCTTCAAGTTAAAAAAAAAAAAAAAAAAAAGGTTTGGGAGCCGCAAAACATTACAGAACTTGTAAAAATTGTAATCTGTTGTAATGTTACCTGTTAGAACCACAGAATCCAAACAAAAGTGCGGCTACACGTGTAGGCCTACTCTGAGGTAATGCTGAACTGATTTGTGTAAAGTTTTTTAAAAATTTGCCAACTTTAAGATTAAAAAGCCAATCAGAGTTCATATATCTGCATATCAGTGTTTGCTTAATACTGCTTATTTCTGCACTGAATTGTCTTTAATAACCATTTTATTGATCCTGCTGTTGACTGTCTTTGCAAAGAGAGACATTTTTTTATTTTCGGAATAATTTCCTTATTATTTCTTTAATTAGGAGAATATATGCTCTGATATTTTTATGAATGATTATTTCATGTATGCTTCAACTGTGAATGGCTTCCCATCATGTACAGCCCAGTGTTGCCAACTTGGCGATTCTTTCCCTAAATATGAAGACTCTCCAAACCTTTTTTTCTCAAAAAGACCTTTCCTGACATCATTGGAAATGGGAGATTTTTCTGGCATTTGCATTTTTCGTCACCAAAATAGTAATTTATTGATGGTTCCTAGAAAAACAGCCTGCGGTTAGAGCAGCACTTCCCGTGCGAGCTCGCTGCACGAGCACAGTGAGGGAGGACAACCACTGTAGCTACGGAGCCGAATATCCAACTTTACCACGGTGAGTTTGCAGACATAAAAGTGAAAGCACATATTGAGCTGTGAGTGCACAGCCAGCCACCTGCGACTGCACATAACCTGCCTCTCCTGGAGCCACCATCTTGGCGATTAGAGTGTCACGGGCTGTGAGCACATAGCTACAGCGTACTTCTCATTATAAAACATATTGCTATCCTCTTGTTAATTAAAAAAACTCTGCGCCGCAGCAAGGAAGCTAAAGATCCGCGGGTTGCCGACCCCTGTTCCTAAGGAATAAGCTCACTCTTTTGAACCATCCTGCTTGTTCCCCTGATCTAAATCCAGCTGAGAACTTTTGAAGATGAGCTTCAACTCTGCAAAATGTAAAGTCTTGCAATTTAACAGGTCTGAAGATTTGGAAAAGCACTGCAGTGAAAATCTTTATTTTTTTATAAAACATATTGCTATGCTTCTGTTAATTACATTGTTTTATTTTACTGTGCAGTAACTTGTTTCAGACTCAACTCAAAACTCCTTCACCTTTTTTTTCTCTCCAATGCAGTGAAACTCACTGCTACACTAGCCTACCTCCCCCTCCCTTGCTCATCCAATCAGCAGTCAGAAGACAGTCCAGATGCATTCACGGAGTTGGCGGCAAGTCAGATATTTCATATTCTTTTCGAAAAAGCACATTTCCCCTACTTCAGTGTTTAAAAAAAACACTGGGCTGCAGCAAGGAGGCTAAAGATCCGCAGGTTGCCGACCCCTGTTCCAGGGGAATAAGCTCACTCTTTTGAACCATCTTGCTTGTTCCACTGATCAAAATCAAGCTGAGAACTTTTGAAGATGAGCTTCAACTCTGCAAAATGTAAAGCCTTGCAATTTGTTAACTATTCTGAAGATTTGGAAAAGCACTGTAGTGAAAATCTTTATTTTCATTTGTTGATTTTAATTTTGTCCTTTGTGCCGTTTTGTATCTAGTCAATAATTTCTTAGAATTTCAGTTCTAAGGTGTCACACTATCATGTTCGTTTTTCATTATAAGGGTCACCTGACGCCATTCATTCAGTCCCTTGTCAGCCACCGCCTTGCTTTCAATCAGCTATTTCACTTCTATCATGTCCTGCTCACCTGTGCATTGTTGAGTTCTTGTAAGATGCTTGTTGCTTGGAATTTTGCCGCCATTTTTTCCCCAAACATTAGCTCCTAAGTGGCTTAGGTTTATATACGATATCTACCTGCTTTTGTATTTGGCTTCATGAACAACTTTGCCTAATTCTTTAGTGTAAAATGTTATTGACAATTACAATAATCTCACTGTAGCATGGTTGATATTAATGTGTTCAGCATTAGAAACACTGCTTATCAGAGTTGGTTTACATGTTATAATCATGGATGTACAGTAGGGTTCCTGTTTCAAATAGCTTCGTCTGCAACATGTAATGAGTCATTGCTTGCCATTGTCATTCACTGGGTGAACAGAGTATAGGACGGAGTATACAGTCATGGGCAAAAATGGTAATGGTTTAATTTTATTTGAACATGCATGTAAATTACATTGGAATACATCACTTATTACAATCAACAGTTCCACATGTCCAAAGGAGTAAAAAAAAGCAAAACTTATTAAATCCTACCCCCGAGGGGTCTCCCCTATTTCAATACATTTGTGGACTTCCTGCAGTTACTAAGTTTGTATGCATAAGTAAGGTAAAGTGACAGTTTGTTAGATAGTAGTTCTTGTCTTGGTACGTTAATTATACTGCCGTCCTGATGAATGATATTCATAATAAATGATAACAGTAAAATAGTGATGAGTGGTGTATAACAATTGTAACAAAACGTTGTTGTAGTACAGACAATGTTCTCACTAGGATGAAAAGTTCCTAGTACAAGTATAAGGTGATGGTAACAAACATAGCATGGACAGTCAACAAACAGGAATTGACTCTCCAAGGAATGAAGTAATATGGCCTTGGATGTACACAATATTTCACGACTCTTCTTCCGTGTATTTTTTAAACATCAACTGTTTGTAATGTTTCTTGAAATCACTCATTGTAGAGCTTTGTTTTACTTCTTTACTTAATCCATCACGCAGTTTAATTCCACATACCGAAGTACTAAAGGTTTTTAGTTAAGTTAATTTGAGTTTATTCCTAAGATCATATTTCTCTTCTCTTGTTGAGAAAATTTGTATGACCTTCTTTGGTAACTGGTAGTTGTTTGCTTTATGCATCACTTTAGTGGTTTGAAGGAACAGTGGATTTGTATGTTCTCTATACGCCGTGTTATGGATTATCCTAATTGATCTTTTTTGCAGTACATCAAGCGAGTGAAGTGTACTTTTGTAGTTATTTCCCCATATCTCCACACAATAAGTTAGATATGGTAACACCAGAGAACTGTCACGGTCCTCGCAGGAGCGAACCCTCGGACGTGGACAGAATAGGCAGTTTGGGGTTGATGTACAGGAGGTTTAATGTTCACAGAAGGGAAACAGAAAGAAACAAAACAGAAAGCGATGGTGCTGTCACGCCGGACAGGGGGAACGACGCACCATGACACGCTGGACGAGCGTGAGGCGTCGGATTGCCAACCTGGGGGGTTGAGCCACGGGACGAACCGTTGGGAGAGACGCTGGATAGAAGCTGGCGAGAAGTCCAATACTGCTGGAACAGGAGAGTGGGTTAAGAAGGACAAACAAGGTGCAAGTCCGTACTTGAGCCTTCATGCGTGGAACGGAATAATCCAGCGTCTCCCAGGTGCGAGCTCTCTGCTTAAGAAGGGAGTCCGCAGATCACTTGCAGGTGCGTCCCGTGGCCCCGCCTCCAGTTGCCATGGCAGCTCCTGCAACCCAAACACACGCCAGGAGAAGGCAAAGGGGAAAACACAGAGAACAACGCAAGTGAACGTAACAGTACCCCCCCCCCCCTTAACGGACGCCCCCAGGCGGCCTACCTGGCTTCTCCGGAAAGCGGGTGTAAAACTCGGTGAGGAGGTCCGGATCTAAAATAAGACTACGCGATACCCATGAACGATCCTCGGGACCGTACCCCTCCCAGTCCACCAGGTACTGGTAACCCCTGCCCCTCCTTCTCACGTCTAGGATGGCCTTGACCGTGAACGCAGGGTGCCCGTCAATTAGCCTGGGAGGAGGAGGAGGCGCTTCCGGAGGGCAAAGGTCACTGGTGGCGACCGGCTTGAGGAGAGAGACGTGATAGGTAGGGTGTAACCTGAGGGAATCAGAGAGACGCAGTTGGACCGCTGAAGGACTGAGGACTCTCACGATGGGGTATGGGCCAATGTAGCGTGGTTGGAGCTTCCTAGAACAGCAGTGGAGAGGGAGGTCTCGGGTTGACAGCCAAACCCTCTCCCCTGGCCTGTATTCGGGCGCCGTCGAGCGGTGACGATTGGCCAGATGTTGATTCCGCTCCGACGTACGTGACAGTGCTGCCCGGGTGTTGCGCCAGACTAGGCGGGCACGTCGCAAATGGGCGGACACTGAGGGGACGGCTGACTCCGACTCGAGAGATGGGAAAGCTGGCGGTTGGTACCCATAGGCAGCGTGGAACGGGGAAATTCCTGTAGCGGAGCTGGTGAGAGTATTATGAGAGTATTCTATCCAGGGGAGATTGATGGACCACGATGCCAGTTGTTGATGGCACACACAGCGGATGGCGGCCTCCAGATCCTGGTTAGCGTGTTCAGTCTGGCCGTTGGTCTGAGGATGGTACCCCGAGGACAGGCTGGGAGAGGCGCACAATGCCTTGCAGAATGCTTTCCACACTGCCGAGTTAAATTGCGGGCCCCTGTCTGACACGACATCCAGGAGAATCCCATGTAGGCGGAACATGTGCGTCGTCAGAAGTTCCGCCGTCTCCAGGGCCGAAGGCAGCTTGGGTAGAACGACGAAGTGAACCATCTTTGAAAACCGGTCAACTATCGTCAGCACCACCGTGTTTCCGTTCGACAGGGGAAGGCCCGAAACGAAGTCCAGCGCAATATGGGACCATGGGCAAGACGGGATGGACAGAGGGCGTAACAGACCCGCGGGCACCTTGTGGGAGGACTTACTGCGAGCGCAGACTGTACAGGCGGCCACAAACTCTCTCACGTCCGCCCGGAATGATGGCCACCAGAACCGCTGGGAGAGCAAGAATGCCGTGCGGGCTACGCCGGGGTGGCAGGCCATCCTGGATCCGTGCGCCCAAAGAAGCACCTCCGGGCAGAGTCCTGGGACCACGAATAGCCGACCCGTCGGAACTCCCTCTGGCGGAGTGCAGTCCCCGAGGGCCTCCACCACCCGCTTCTCCACCTCCCACTGCAGAGCTCCCAGGATCCGGGACTGGGGAATAACCGTCTCCAGGCGGGTGTCCTCTACAGGTAGCGAAAACATCCTGGAAAGGGAGTCCGGTTTGCCGTTCCGGGAGCCAGGTCGAAACGTTATAGTGAAGTTGAATCGGGTGAAGAATAGCGCCCAGCGTGCCTGACGAGGGTCGAGTCTCTGAGCCGTGCGGAGATACGCCAGGTTCTTGTGATCCGTGTATACCACAAAGGGAAGTTCCGCACCCTCCAACCAGTGCCTCCACTCCTGCAGCGCAAGAACCACCGCCAGCAGTTCCCTGTTGCCAATGTCATAATTGCGCTCTGCTGAGGTCAGACGACGTGAGATGAAGGCACAGGGGTGCAGCGCCCAGTCTTCGGTGGAGCGCTGGGAAAGGACAGCCCCCACGCCGGTATCAGAGGCGTCCACCTCTACAAAGAATTGCGAAGACGGATCAGGGTGACGCAGAACAGGAGCAGTGGTAAAAAGTGTCTTAAGTGTGGCGAAGGCGGCATCGGCCTCCGGAGTCCAGGTAAAACGTACCTTACTGGATGTGAGCCTCGTCAGCGGTTCCACCACCTTACTGAAGTCACGGATAAACCGTCGGTAGAAATTTGCGAACCCAAGGAACCGCTGAAGCAGCTTCCTTGATGTAGGAGTGGGCCACTCAGCCACAGCCTGCACCTTGGCTGGGTCGGGACTAAGTTGGCCCTCTCCAACGATGAAACCCAAAAAGGGAACCGAGGTTGAATGAAATGCGCATTTCTCAGCCTTAACGAACAATCTATTTTCCAGCAGCCTACGGAGAACTAAAAGGACCTGTTGTGTGTGCTCCTCAAGTGTCCGGGAAAAAATTAATATGTCATCTAAATAAACAAACGCAAATAGACCGATCATGTCCCGCAAGATGTCATTTAAAAAGTTCTGGAAGACTGCCGGTGCGTTCGTTAGACCAAACGGCATCACGAGGTATTCAAAGTGTCCGAGCGGAGTGTTAAAAGCTGTCTTCCACTCGTCGCCCCCACGAATTCGCACCAGGTGGTAGGCGTTGCGGAGGTCGAGCTTCGAAAACCACCGGGCCACGTGAAGTGGCGTGAATGCCGAGTCCAACAGGGGCAGAGGGTACTTATTCTTGATGGTAATCTCGTTTAGCGCGCGGTAATCGATACAGGGACGCAGCGAGTTGTCTCTCTTCTTCACGAAGAAGAACCCCGCGGCCAAAGGAGACGAGGACGGCCGGATGAGACCGGAAGCGAGGGAGGATGGGATTGTACTCCTCGAGAGCCTCCCTCTCCGGCCGGGAGATGTTATAGAGGCGGGAGGTAGGGAGTACCGAGTCCGGAATGAGATTTGTGCTGCAGTGGTAGGGACGATGAGGCGGAAGTACCTGAGCCAGGTCTTTACTAAAAACCTCACGAAGGTCGTGATAGACGGCGGGAACCGGGGCCAGGTCTATAACCTCCGGGGTCTTAACCCGACCGGACGAGTGGTGGGAACTCGCCGGCCCAAGACAGTGAATGTGGCAGAATACGCACCAACTCGAAATACTAGCGCGGGTCCAGTCAATGTGGGGATTGTGCTTATGTAGCCACGTAAGGCCTAAAACCACGGGTGCGGCTCGAGAGGGAATAACAAAAAAACGAATTGACTCGATATGATTACCGGATAAGCGGAGAGTAAGAAAACAGGTCTGGTGAGTGACACCGGCCAGGGGGCGCCCGTCCAGGGAGTTGACGAGCTTGGGGGCAAGCAATTTAACTGTTGGAACAGCGAGTCGATTGACTAACCCCTCGTCTAAAAAACAATTGTCCGCCCCTGAGTCAATAAAAGCCAGAATGGGCGATGTTCTGGGTGTCCCATGAGAGGGTACCTGTTACTTGGAGTCGACGGATCGGAGTCTCCGGCGACGAATGGCCCTGACGAGACAAGTCCTCCGGTGAACACGCACCTGTCGGCTGCGGTGCTCGAGAGATCCGGCGGTCCCGACGGGATGTACAGTTGGCGATGGTGTGGCCCGCCTGGCCACAGTAAAGGCAGAGGTGCAGCCGCCGACGCCGGTCCCTCTCCACCGCAGTGAGTCGACCTCCTCCCAGCTGCATGAGTTCGTCTCCGGTTGACGTCTATGGGAAAGCCGGAACGGGTGGTAGACGCTCCGGGGATGGCCCCTCGCAGTACCTGCCCGGAACGAAGCCAGACCGGCCGCGCCCGGGGTGTTGCCCTCGGTCCTAATCTCGGTCACGGAGGCGTCCCTCGATGCGCACCGCCAGTGCGATGAGTCCGTCGAGGGTCTCCGGAGTGGCCAAGGGGATCATGTGATCCCGGATGCGGTCCGCCAGACCTGAGCGAAATACGTCTAGTTGTGCCATAGCGTTTCATTCGCTCTCGGCAGCGAGGGCCCGGAACTCAATCGCGTAGTCCGCCACGCTACGCGGTCCCTGTCGCAGTTGGAGAAGTGCGCGTGCTGCCTCCCGCCCCGGCGGGGTGCGCTGGAAAATCTGCTCCAGTGCAGAAGCAAAACCGGCGTAGGAGGAGCATGCAGCCGAACGACGGTGCCACTCCGCCGTGGCCCATGCTCCCGCTCGTCCGGACAGGTGGGAAACTGCAAACGCCACCTTCGCTCGCTCCGAGCAAAAGAATGTTATGCATTCTAAAATGTTGTCAACAGCAAATGACATGCTCTTTACCATTTTGTGGTTCAGATGTTTGTCCATGTACACAGCCACTCCTCCTCCACTTTTGTTGTTTCTGTTGATGCGGTTCATTTCATAACCTGCCAGTTCAAGGTCCATATCCTTGTCAGGATTTATCCATGTTTCTGAGATTGCAATTACTTTGAAGGGCTCTTTGAATTGATCCAAGTATTTCCTGGTGTTATGATTTGCTTACATACTTCTGCTGATTATGTGGATAATAGACAATTTATGACCTGTGCCCCTCCGTGAATCACCACCTTATCGCGTTGGAGGGGTTTGAGTGCCCGAGTGATCCTAGGAGCTATGTTGTCGGGGGCTTCATGCCCCTGGTAGGGTCTCCCAAGGCAAACAGGTTCTAGGTGACGGGCCAGACTTAGAGTGATTCAGAAGACCCGTATGAAGAACAAGAAAAGGGACCGCACCTCGCCCGGACGTGGTATACCGGGGCCTCGGGAGGAGTTCGGTGAGGCTATGGAGCACGACTTTTGGTCGGCCTCGAAGAGGTTCTGGCAAACCGCCCCACACCTCAGAAAGGGGAAGCAGCCCCCAGTTCACACTGTTTACAGTGCGGACGGATGCTTGCTGACCTTGACTGAGGATATAGTTGGTCGGTGGGAAAAAATACTTCGAGGCCCTTCTCAATCCCACTGACATACCTTCCGTAGAGGAAGCAGAGTCTGAGGATACGTACGTGGACAGTTCTATCATCGTGGCTGAGGTAATTTGGGTAGTTAAATCACTCCCCAGTGGCAAGACTCCGGGGGTAGACGAGTTGCGCTCGGAATTCCTCAAGGCTCTGGATGTTAAGGGACTGTGTTGGTTGACACGCCTCTACAACATTGCATGGAAGTCGGGAACAGTACCTCTGGACTGGCAGACCGGGGTGGTGGTCCACATTTTTAAGAAGCGTGACCGGAGGGTGTGTTCCAACTATAGGGGATCACACTCCTCAGCCTCCCTGGGAAAGTCTACTCCAGGGTGCTGGAGAGAAGGGTACGACCGTTAGTCGAACCTCGGTTAGAGGAGCTGCAATGTGGTTTTCGTCCCGGTCCCGGAAGACTGGAACCATCTCTACACCCTTGCAAGGGTACTGGAGGGTATGTGGGAGTTTGCCCAACCGGTCTACATGTGCTTTATAGACTTGGAAAAGGCATTCGACCGTGTCCCTCGTGGTGTCCTGTGGGGGGTGCTCCGGGAGTACGGGATTCGTGGCCCACTACTACGTGCCATTCGGTCCTTGTACAATCAAAGCAGGAGCCTAGTTCGCATTGGTAGCAGTAAGTCAAGCTTGTTTCCGGTGAACGTTGGCCTCCGCCAAGGCTGCCCCTTGTCACCGATTCTGTCCATAATCTTCATGGACAGAATTTCTAGGAGCAGTCAAGGTGTTGAGGGGGTCCAGCTTGGTGACCTTAGGATCTCGTCTCTGCTATTTGCAGACGGTGTGGTCCCTATGGCCTCATCAGGCTGTGAGTGTGAAGCTTCTGGGATAAGAGTCAGCACCTCCAAATCCGAGGCCGTGGTTCTCAGTGGGAAACGGGTGGAGTGTACCCTTTGGGTTGGGAGTGAGGTCTTGCCTCAGATGGAGGAGTTCAAGTATCTCGGGTTTTGATTCAAAAGTGAGGGACGGTTGGAGCGTGAGATCGACAGACGGATCAGTGCAGCATCCACAGTAATGCGGTCGCTGTACCGGACCGTCGTGGTGAAGAGAGAGCTGAGCCAGAAGGCAGATCTGTTTACCGATCGATCCACGTTCCCATCCTCACCTATGGTCATGAGTTATGGGTCATGACCGAAAGAACGAGATCGTGGACACAAGCGGCATAAATGAGTTTCCTCCATAGGGTGGCTGGACTCAAGAGATAGGGTAGGGTGGGGAGCTCGGCCATCCGGGAGGAGCTCAGAGTAAAGCCGCTGCTCCTTCACATCGAGAGGAGCCAGTTCAGGTGGCTCGGGCATCTAGTCCGGATGCCTGCCGGGCGCCTCCCTGGTGAGGTGTTTCGAGCATGCCCAGTCGGGAGAGGGCCCCGGGAAGACCTAGGACACGCTGGAGGGACTATGTCTCACAGCTAGGCTGGGAATGCCTTGGTGTCGGTGGAGCTGGAAGAGGTCACCGGGGACCGGGAAGTCTGGACTTCCCTACTGAAACCGTTGTCCCTGCGACCCGGACCCGGATAAGCGGAGGAAAATGGAATGAAATGGAATTATTACCTGTGTTTAGATTAGATGTTGTATTCTTCCTCCGTGTAGTAGTGGCAGTCATTTTTGATGCCCAAAAAAAAGTTTATGTCCAGGTCTATGTCTTTTTTCAGATCCAGATGTTTGTGGTCTGTGAGACTAAAGGTGTCCAGTTTAAGATCTTCTTGTCCAGCGAGCTGTAGTGTTGTTATGAGTGTTTTTAGTTGTATTTTGATGTGTACCTAGTTCTAGTGCATCTGGTTGATCAGTTCCTTGTGTCTTGCTCATGGCATTTCCAAAATATATTGAATCTAATACTTCTCTCTGTGTCCTTCTTGTTTTTCTTTTCCATGTTCTTTAGTATTTTAGTAAAGTCCTTTAAATCTTTGACTGCAAGCACTCTCGCTTCTGGTCCTCCATTTAAACTTAATGAAAATTTTGCAGTTGGCGCTCCAAGTGCCTTGGACCTTCCCCTGCTTCCTCAGGTCACGTGCTTTCTTGGCAATTCCAGCGTTGCGTTTGGTCAGATGCTCATTCATGTGGACATTTGTTCCGTTCAGCTTCCTTCCCTGCTTCAGCAGTGCGACTTTGAATTTACTGTTAGTGAATTAAACGATGATGACGAGTATGGTGCTGTTCCTGCCATACAGTGGGATGCAAGTGTCGATGGTGATTGTTTGGCTGTTGCTAGGCAACCCCATGTAACGGTTAGCCGTTTAGCTTGACTTAAACTGCCGTCTGTGCTCCAAATTCGCCTTTCAAAAAAGGTTGTACTTTCCGCCAGTCAAAGTTGTAGCCAATTTTGTCAGCACTCTCCTCTGTCTGTGTCAGATGCCGAGGTTTGATGTCCTTTGGCTTGTTGTTGTCAACTTCATTTTGGCAACTGGGCAGGTAGTTGCCTTGTAGCGGCTACCAGCTGTGTTTTTTTTATTTCTATTATAGTGAAATGTGCCTCCTTACCCGTTCTAGTAAGTCTCGGCACTCTCCTGTGGATGTACGATCACAAGTGTGGTCGATTCCAGAAGGTTTTAAAATTTTCAGTGGCAAAAGTAAACATCCGTTTAGCAGGAAGTTTTTTTTTTTTTGGTGTGTTTGGCTTGTGCAACTATTAAGGTACAGTAAAGAACTTTCATGAAAATAAAATAATCGTCACTCTGTTCAATCTCTGTTGCACTTGCACCGTTCTAAAAAGAAACCAGTCAACCAGAGGTGTGGTCAGGGGGCATTTTAGGTCACTAATTTGCCTTGTCACCTACAAAACAAAGCGTATGTAACTTGGAAAAGCACAGTAGTTCCTTGTTTATAGCAGTTAATTGGCTCCAGATACAACCGCAATAAATTTATAAGATATAGTATTCAATGTTAATAAATGGAATATTTTCCTTGTTAGAGTATAGAAAACTTGTTAATGTTTTAGTGTTTAACATGTAACTGAATACATTTTGTGGTGAGCCTACTGCTACTGTGATTTTCATCTGCTGTATTAATTGCAAAGATTCAGGAATACGGAGAATATTCTTCTTATTTACTGTATTGTACTTTATATTTACAATTCAAGTACAATCATTTATAACAAGCTTAGTAAATGGCTACATTTTAGACATAAATGAAACAGTGACTATTATTAAACATGTATTTCTAATAAATATTATCATGACTGCATGGCGTTTCTGTATGGGTTCCATCAGCAAAGATGTCTCGTGTCTGTCACTGGGACATCATGTGGACTGGTGGATATCTCCATGGCCCTCACATCCTCCACCAAGTATGTCTGCAAGGACGTGCGACACCGCCATTCCACTAATCCTTTTGAAAGAAAATAGTCTTCCTCAATTATGTCAACACAAAATATGTCCACCATAAATTTTATAAAGAACAAAAATAGAATTGGATAGTTTTAAACTACTGCTCGCTTGTGATGTTGAAGAAGACAATTTGAGTGGTTTTAGTTTCTAGGAGAAGGAAGAGGCAAAGGACGATGAATTACTTTTCTGGTAGGCTACGGTTTAACTAGCTGCATTACAGGCAGTGTTCGGCTTTGTTTGCCTGATTCATGCATTGTCCACACGTAGCAAGGTATTTTAAAAAATGCATATTTCTCCTTCTCCGTTAAGAAAAAAATTGTGTCCACACGGCCTCGTATTTAAAAAAAAAAATTGCATCCTCACGTAACCAGATAAATGCATTGGGAACCACAGCCAAACTTATAGGCGGGAACGGTTACTAAAATTCTACCCAATCAGAATCATCCTGCCATCTCGTTAATTCTGCAAACATAAAACATGGCACCCGGCTCGTTGTTGTGGACTAATAAGGAGGTAGGATTATTTATAAACGTTGATTTAGAATACAAAGTTCACTAAACGGAAGAAAACATTGTCAGTTCTGTGGGCATTCATGTTGATTTGACGTTTGGAAACACAAACCTGCGGTTATTTGCGTCCATACACGAACGTATAACCGGAGTGTTCACCAGATCCACACTTTGGGTGGAGGATTTGAAAACCTTCGTTTTCAGTGCCGTATATCTGCGGACACGTGTGGATGATAGGCAAAAACGTGGAAAAAAACCCTTTGTTTTATAAGATACAGTATGTGTGGACAGGGTCTCAGTTAAAACTTAAAAATATCTTTGTGTAACATTTCTGTGTACTAAAAATCCCATGTTATGACGGTTTCTAGACAGATGTGGCGTATATATGTAAAAGCGTAATTTTTCTTTTCAAACTTAGTGGGTGTGGTTTACATATTGATGCGCTCTATAGTCCAAAAATTACGATAAATTGAGATTTGTTGGTAGATTGTGGGTGTTTTTTAGTGGCCTTCATTGTAAAAAAATTGCCAGCACAAGGCAGCTATCTAGAATGCACAGAAAAGGGAAATATATTTTGTTTCACGTAAGGATAGTACATGATGGCAAACTTCCAAAAAAAGTGCAGCTTTCAGCATCCTGTTTGCAACCAAGTGATTACAACCAACATTGTTTAATGTAAACACAAGGGATGAGCAAGTACCACACTCTGTATCCGTTCATCCATCAAAATTATCTGTATCCACAGCTGTACCGGGGAGCATAAAGGGAGTATGGGTCACCGGAAATGGGTGGGCTTAAATTTGTACATTCTTTCATTCTTTTAAGTATGAAGTTGGCACGGATTGATCGGTGTGTGTGTGTATGTGTGTATGTATGTATGTATGTATATATGTATATATATATATGTATATATATGTATATGTAGATGTAGGTATATGTATATGTATGTATATATGTGTATATATATATATATATATGTATGTAAATGTATATCTATATGTATATGTACATGTATGTATATGTATATATATATGTATATATATATATGTGTATGTAGATGTATATATATGTATATGTATATATATATGTATGTATGTTTATTTTAAAGTTATTTACATAACAGCCTAAAAATTTAGATTCAAATTGTTGATATGTGTAAGTGATAGTTACATAATTTTTACGTTTAGTTTAGTTACGTTATATTTTTTATGATCTGTGTGAAGTTGATTCATGCAAACAAGGAAATAATTTAGCCTTGTTCACTGTATTTCTCAAAAGCACCACGTTCAGTAATACGAGTAAAGTTTTCCAAATGACTTTCCTTCACCAGCCAAACAGTGGCAGAGCCAGAAATTTTTATTGGGGTGGCCGAGGTTTGACCAGTACTCACATAGTGGTGCAAATAAGTTATACATGACATGCTTCTAGGTTTTCACAATTACGAATGACGACAAGCTGTACTCGCAGATGACAAGCTGTATCCGTAACAGATACAGTATCCGGCTCATCCCTTATAATCACTACTGGTAAAAAACTCAATTGTTAGTTGCATTACCATTTTCTTTCTCCCGATAAATAACTGCAGTGAAGTGTGGAAATTAAAAGAAAATGCTGAAAGTGAATTCCCAGCAATTAACACCACTCCCTATAGCAGAGAAATGCAGGTATGGTGGCAGCGGTTCTCTGGAAATGTCTGAGTATCCCTCCAATAGTGGGAATCACTTGGAGGAAGTTGACACCACTTGCATCCATAGTGATGTAGATCTGTCATTTGGAACCATCAAGCCCTCATATGTTATTTGTTTCATTGGTAAACCGCTACGTCATTGCTAGATACGATTTTGTAATTGAACATGCTGTTGTGGTAGCAAGCTGTATACCGACAGCAGTATTTCATATAGTGAGGTTTAAAGTACTTATAATTGGGTGGAGTGTATATATCGAAAAATTAAGGCTTTCATCAGTCTGACTCATAAATGTCTAATTCAATTGCCCCTCTGAGTGTAATATGCGTCTCTTTCTTCAGCTTCCTCATTTTATCTTGTCAGTTAAAATGTTTGAAGACATTACTGCAGTGCTTTCGCAACTCAGCACGTCCGCGGTGCGGAAAATACAGACTGATTGTCTGTGTGGTATATAACAGGGTGCAGCCTTTAACACTAACCACACTTAATGCAGCCTCTAATCTCAGTGTGGTCAGTTCTCTACGCTGTGCTCAAAGTTGTGTGTTTTACATCCAAAAATAAACTGCTCAAGGGTTTAAAGCCATCATAAATTTCACTGAAGCTGTTTTGCATACATGTCTGCATTTCATGAACTGATCATAGACTGAAATTATCCAAAACCTCAGGAGTATTAGAAGTTGATTGCAGCACCCCGTTAATGAGGAGTTCAAGAGCAGTTCAGGCTGAAAATAAAGTCTTGCATTTGGTGAAAAGTCCTGTTAGCTTACGTGGGCCTTCATTCAAATTAGAAACCATGTGATAACAGGCAACGTGACACATGTATTCAGGGTTGGGCAAATTATATATTAAAAAAAAATTACAGGTAATGCTCAATAAATTTGAATATTGTGGAAAAAGTTAATGTATTGCACACACACCAAGTATACCTTGGTATAAACTAAACACTTGGTATACAGGCGAGTATACCAAGTGTTTGTTTCTTTTAATATTGATGATTGTATCTGACAGCTAATGAAAACCCCAAATTCATCCATCCATCCATTTTTTATACCGCTTATCCTCATTAGGGTTGGGGGTATGCTGGAGCCTATACCAGCTGACATTGGGCGGGAGGCGGGCTACACCCTGGACTGGTCACCAGTCAATCACAGGGCAGAGAAACAAGCAGTCACACTCACATTCAAATCTATGGAAAATTTAGAGTCACCAATTAACCTAACGTGCATGTTTTTGGAGAAAACACACTCACGGGGAGAACAAACTCCACCCAGAGATGCCCAACGGAGATTCCAACACTGATCTCCTGACTGTGAGGCCAAACATCCTACCCACTCTAATATGGTAATTAACGCAAACAACCACTATTCCTATACAGTAGGCTACACAATCTTGGGGAAGAATGCTGACTTGACAATTGCCCAAAAGATGATCACTGACACGTTGCACAAGTATAGCAAGACACAAAAGGTAATTGATAAAAAAGCTGGCTATCCACAGAGCACTGTGTCCAAGCATAGCAACAGAAAGTTGCAGGGAAGGAAAATATGCTGTCAAAAAGTAATAGGGATAACTGCACCCTGGAGAAGATTGTGAAAAAAATCCATTATAAAATGTGGTGGATATTCACAAAGAGTGGACTGCAACTGGAGTCAGTGCTTCATGAAACCACCACGCACACTCATATGCATGACATGGCTAAAAGACAGCATCGGAACCATCTCACCTGGTCTAAGTACAGCAAAGACTGGACTGTTGCTGAATGGTTCTCTAATGAAAGTCAATTTTGCATTTCATTTAGAAACCACAGTCCTACAGTCTGGAGGAAGGGAAAGGCACAGAATCCCTGTTACTTGAGGTCCAATGTAACGTTTCCAAAGTCGTTGATGATTGGGGGTGCCATGTCATCTGCTGGTGTTTTTTGAGGTCCAAGGTCAGTGCAGCCATCTACCAGGAAGTTTTATAGCACTTCATGCTTCCTGCTGCTGACCAACTTAATGGAGATGGAGGTTTCATTTTTCAACAGGACTTGGCACCTGCACAAAGTGCTAAAACTACCAGTACTTGGTTTAAGGACCATGGTATCCCTGTCCTTAATTGGCCATCAAACTCGCCTGACCTCAACCTTATAGAAAATCAATGAAGCCACTATCAGATCAATCCGGGCTCTCATAACGTCTTAGGAGTGCCACAGCCCGATCGATAAATGCAATGTTACGTTCTTGCCTTGTACATCAATGATGTTGAAGTACTTCCTGTACTTTCATCCAAAAAACTTCAGTTTTAACAGACCGCTTCAGACTTCAATCAAACTTGATCTATAAAGCACTTTTCATACACACGTGTCACAAAGTGCTTCACAGATTAGCCTCATTCCTGCCCAAACCACCCTCCTAACCCTCCCATCCCCAGTATACACACACATCATTATTTGCACCCCCTGGGACAGGGGTGTGATTCTGATCTGTGAAGCACTTATATATATATATATCTATATATCTATATATATAGATATATATATATATAGATATAGATCTATCTATCTAGATAGATAGACAGGATAGACAGACAGACAGATAGATAGTTATATATAGATAGATATACCTTCAGCCAATCATCATTAATATGTGTCCCTTTCCCCTCAAGGCCAATCAGAAATAACACCTTTTATTTGCAACTACTGTCCTGCACTCTGGATGATCGATCTTGCATTACTGGAAAACTTTTCATTTTTAACACCATTACTCCCACCACTGCATGTATTATTTTGTGATAAAACTGAAAGGTCGTAGTTCAACCCAAGATATGAGGCTATCCCTGCACCAGCTGGTCATGGTCCACTGGGACACACACACACACCTCCAACCCTGCACCGGATGCAGTTTTCTTCTCTTAGCAGCGAGCTACTGACCCTAATCCCAAACCGCTGCTGTCACTTGTACTTAGCCACAGTAATCTGTGATGAATCTACAGGGAGACGCCATAAAAAGACAGTTTGTCCATGACTGATGGTCACATATGATGTAGCCAATTTCAACATCAGAGCTTTCATTTTTTTACTCTCCTGCTGTTGGCAGGTTTTGCTCCTACTGGATCAAGGACTGTGGTGATTTGTGCAAGTGTGGAATGTTTTACTCATTGATTTCTGCCTATATTGTAATATGCAGTATTTTGAAAAGATTGTCTTGTATTGCTATAAGGACCATAATTGTTTCGATCTTCACACAATGTAGCGAAAAATATTAGAAATTTCTCCTAATAGTGCTGTTCTACAATTACCGTAGTACACAGTCTCTTAGGCATTAATATCTCAGACAAAATACAGGGACAAGTGTGCATGTTTAGTAACCCCTCGTTTATCATGGTTAATTGGTTCCAGACCCGACTATGATAAGTGAATTTTTTTCAAGTAGGATTCCTTATTTATATATGGAATATTATTGTATTTATGATTCACGAGTGATCCGTAACTAAGGATACTCCGATGCATTGATCACATATTAATATCGTCCGATTTCTGTAAAATGCATGTGATTGGCTTATGCCGATAAATGCATTTCAAAACCTATGCATATCATGACACCACAAACGGGACATGAATGTGCATGTGTGCTGTATGACGTACTCAACAGACTATTGAGCCGACAAGGAATGCTTTTTGTACTATAACACAAACATTTTGTGTTATAGTATTGGCATTTATAGTTCAGTTAGCTGCCAGCCACACCACACATGTTGCTAAGTGATGTTGTTTAGATACTTAAACATTTTGGTTGACTTGTCTGAATATGATTTACTTACACACTTGTGCCTTCTGAGGTGCTACCAAAAGATCGGCCCAAGGCGAGGCCATTTTGAATGCATGGACTGAACCATGAACCAATGGACCAAGGGGGGGAATGTTAATTGATGGATTTTCTTTTAGTTCCTAAATTAGCTGTAATCACTTTATTCTCACTTATTATTTTGTGCTAAGTAAATTCTTTAGTTTACTTTCCTAAAATGTTAATTTAGCTAAGTTATCCTTTTGTTTTGTCTGCTCAAAGAAGCTATCCCTCCCTATTGTTATGTTTAGGTTCATCCACCCCATTTAAGTAGCCTGTGTTTCTTTGTTGGGAGCTCAGTTTGTTTGAGTTCAGTTATTGTTCATTTAACCTCAGTTAAGTTGGGCCCAAACTTTGTTTATTTTTGACTTTGGTCATTATTAAATTTAATAAATATTACTCTATTTATGGTATTTTGAATGCACAGAGATACTGTGACGAGAGCTGGGATCCAATTCTTGTGTCATTCATGCAAAAGCATTACATCACGTTGCTGCAAGATAACGCATGGCCCAATGTTGCAAGAATCTCTACACAATTCCTGGAAGCTGATACGCAACCGGAATGTAATCTGCTCAATCTATTGTAGATGTACTGTAGACAATTCAGGAATAGCATTATAGTGCTGTACTATGATGTGACGTTTGTAGATGAATGAAACAACAATGGGCCTCAGGCTTTCATCACAGTGTCTCTGTGTATTCAAAATGCCATATCTACTGTTTGAAATGCTACTCTCTTGCAAACAAATTGAATTATTAAAGCGGGCCTTACATCCCAACGTATGTGCTCCTACGTGTTGGTTATGTGCAAAAAGCATGTATTAATGGTTTTTCAAACCTGCAGACAGAGCCCATAGGAATAAAATTGCATGCAATTGGCATCCAACCTCCACACACACGATTCGCACGTCGCACTCTCTATCTAAAAACTAACCAAGGGCGAATGGCAAGCATGCTCCATAAGTAAGACGCACTTGCAAACCCTCTGATACCCTAATTTCTCTACGTGCTGGCCATGGCCAACACATTTTCCAAAAATTGAGGATTAGAAAGGACCACTTTAAGCGTATCTTCTACATAATAGACATCTTGTAGGCAGAACAGTCCTCTGACTAAGTTTCATAAGACAGAATGTTTTTGAAGTCACCACTCATCACTTGCATTTTCATACAGTGGAGACTAATTGTATTTACAACCTTGGTTAGCGTCATTGATCTATTCCAAAAGGTCCGACTTTCAAGAAACAGATGCGAACCGAATAATTTTTTTTCCACAAGAAACAATGTAAATGCAAATAATCCATTTCAAAAACCAACAATGTTAACACATAACACATTTAAATAGTTTTATATTTACAGTTTTACATGCAGAAAACAATCTGAAATGCATATAAATGATAAATGACCGGGATAAATGACCATTCATTCATTCATTTTCTATACCGCTTATCCTCATTAGGGGCACGGGGATGCTGGAGCCTATCCCAGCAGACTTTGGGCGAGAGGCGGAGTACACCCTGGACTGGTCGCCAGTCAATCGCAGGGCACATATAGACAAACAAACATTCACACTCACATTCATACCGATGGACAATTTAGAGTCGCCAATTAACCTAACATGCATGTTTTTGGAATGTGGGAGGAAACCGGAGTACCCGGAGAAAACCCACACACGCATGGGGAGAACATGCAAACTCCACACAGAGATGCCCAACGGAGATTTGAACACAGGTTTTCCAGATCTCCTGACTGTGTGGCCAATGTGCTAACCACTCAGCCACCGTGCGGCGATAAATGACCATTTAAGGTTAAATGTTAAAAGTCATTTATCAGTTATGCATATACAAGTGTTTGAATTGTATACATTTAGAAATGTCCATAAAACTATAATCAAAACTATAAAAAGCGTATTTGTGTTAAAATTTTTTAGAGTCACCTGCTGATGACATCATAGACGGGGCGACGTAACGTAGCTTTTACTGTATGTGTGAATAACTGCGTCGCTGACTTAGGCCACTTTTTTGTGTTTCCGCACCCGCATAGTACTTTCCAAGCAGAGCACATTTCCAGAGTGGATGTCAAAACTATGCAGTCATCACTGCAGCACAGCGTGAAAGAGACTGAGTGAAAAACTGAAATATACATCACAGCATGCTTTTCTTTGGAAATCATTCTGCAGTCTCTGGAGGTGCTTGGCTGCTCTTTAGTCACCGAGAGCGTTACCTCACACATTCCTCTGACGAGGGTGCAGCGCAAACCTTGCAAATGGAGCCGTGTGAATTTCAATGAGACTGAAATTAATCAGCGATGCGGAAGGCTCTCGATGATTCCGGCAAAAAAAATGTGAATGTGATCACATGGACGTCACACTGCAGCATAATACAGGATGAGGGTTAGACAATGAGATAATCTGCTGAGCCGTTATATGCATAACAATGTACGTGAATGAGTGTGTGTGTGTGCCCATGAATATTGGCTTGGCTAAGAGGAAGGTATTACTCCAAAGCGTGTTAACACCTTGTTAACAGTTTTTGTACTCCCTTTGCTGCCGTGAAGGAAACATACAGTGTACTCACGTCTGCTTTAGATTTGTGTATGCTTGTGCTTTTTTCAACATACCGTATGACATGTGCTCTCTTCCTGGCACTAAATTTGTTTTTTCAACTTTCTGCCCGTGTGTATGCTGGCCAACAGTGGGCGCTTCTTAGTATTCCTGGCTCCCCACTGTGATGCAGAGTCTTCCGACTGAGCTATGAGTCATCATGGATGCTCAGCGAGATCTCTGAGGTCAGACAGAAAAGAGTGGAGGCAGGCAAAGTGGCAGAGAGATGTAGCGAGTGGAATCTGCCAGGTTAGAGCCATTAAACTAAAATAACCTCAATCCGAACAGTGCGCTGAAAGGCAAAAAGAAGGCAAGGAACATATGATTAGGAAAAAATATGGCGGTAGCAGTCTTTTACAGCAAATCCCCACGTTTCGTAATTGAGACACCCATAAAAATGTATTTCTTAAATCCAATTTTTGATCAACATTTGCAGTAGGAGTGAATGTTGCAAATATTAAATTAGATTCAGCTCTAGATCCCTCCCCTTCTGCCTGTAATAACATGCCTCACACACTTATTAAATGCATTTTAACTTACAGATTGGTAAATTATTATTATTAATATTACACTGCGATATGTAGTGAGAGCAGGTAACAGGTGGAGGAGAAGCTTGAGGGGTGGAGGTTTGCCCTGGAAAGGAGAGGAATGAAGGTTAGCCGCAGCAAGACGGAGTACATGTGTGTAAATGAGAGGGACCAAAGTGGAACAGTGAGGTTACAAGGAGAAGAGATAAAGAAGGTGGAGAATTTTAAATACTTAAGGTCAACAGTCCAGAGCAATGGAGAGTGTGGAAAAGAGGTGAAAAAGCGTGTGCAGGCAGGCTGGAATGGGTGGAGAAAAGTGTCGGGTGTGATGTGTGATAGAAGAGTTTCAGCTAAAATGAAAGGAAAGGTGTACAAAACTGTGGTGAGACCAGCGATGTTGTTTGGTTTAGAGACAGTGCCGCTAAGGAAAAGACAGGAGGCAGAGCTGGAGGTAGCAGAGATGAAGATGCTGAGGTTCTCTTTAGGTGTGACCAGGATGGACAGGATCAGGAATGAGCACATCAGAGGGACAGCACATGTTAGAGGTTTTGGAGATAAAGTCAGAGAGGCCAGACTGAGATGGTTCGGAGTCCATGTCCAGAGGAGAGATAGTGAATATATTGGTAGAAGGATGCTGAGTTTTGAATTGCCAGGCAGGAGGCCTAGACGAAGCCCAAAGAGGAGGTTTATGGATGTAGTGAAAGAGGACATGAAGGTAGTTGGTGCAAGAGAGGGGGATACAGAAGACAGGGTTAGATGGAGGCAATTGATTCGCTGTGGCAACCCCTGAAAGGATAAACTGAAAGGAAAAGAAGAAGATTGGTAGAATATCATATATTTTTTTGCCTAAGTTAAGCATATTGAAGCATACAAATTGGTAAATTATGTAATATACAAATATAAGGCATTCACAAGATGCATGAATAGATGCAGTGATGATATATAGTATTGCACACTGGCCACTATGTGTCAGTAATGTTACTGTAATGTTCAGGGATACAATAATCAATCATATACAATGGGCTACTGTTGCGGCTATAGTCCACGGCAAGAAAAAACTCAACTCTGAAGCCCCAACATCACTTCCTGTCCACTTTACTCTCACTTCCCATAAAACCCGAACAAATTCACAATTAAACCCAATTCGATATCTTTCTTATCAGATTATGTATCCTAAATCATGAATATACCGCCGAATATCCCTATCCAAACTGCAAATAATGTTTGCATTTTTATATGAGACGTCAGTAGCCACTGACGAATAGTGACACGTTTACAAGAACAGAGAAGAAAGCTAAAGAAGAGAAATTGCTTTTTAAATTTAATTTTTTTAAAGCCTTTTAGCATTGTCTCTAATGTCTCAAAAAGAGTTAAAGTTAAAGACACAACCAAAAAAGCAAAAGTTAAGCACCCAATTAACTGATGAACAAGTGTGCATCAAGCATTTTGTCCACTCACACTCCTGATAAAAAACTGTAAGGCCAGTTGAAAAATTGCAAGAGTTTAAATTTTGCACTCTTGAATTTGGAGGAAGTTTTAAGAGGAGCTTCAAAATGCCAAAGGAAGAAATGGGAGTGAGACAAAGACATTTTTGAGAAAGCAATTTATTGCAAACAACCATTAGACTGAAATAGGCTGTTCGTCAGTTGGACGCAGTTAGACAGTCATTTTCTTGAGGGTTTAAACATCCTGAGGATTATGGAACAAAAAGTCAAGACCCAAAAAAATGTCACCGAGCCTAGCCAGAGAATGCGACCAGATTGTCCATCAAGACACAGAACAATCTCCAAGCCCAAATGAAAGTTGTTACTGGTGCAGAGTGCAGTCCAATAATCATCAAATGGCATCTGCAAGACATGAAAAAATGTCTTCAAAGGCCTTGTCTCCTCCAACGCCACAAAATTACCTGTTTGGAATTTGCACAAGAGCACTAAACACGAGACGTTGAAAGGTGGAAGAAAGTTTTATTCTCTAATGAGAAAAAATGTAACCTTTACGTCCTGATGGCTTCCAATATTCCTGGCATGACTAGAGAATCCGACTTCCCCCATCGTGATGTAGGCTGCTGTTTCCTTCAATGAAACAAAAGAGCTTTAGGTCGTGCAGGGGCGTCAAAGCAGGTGGCTGTGTGGAGATGTTGCACATGACTGAAGGCCCTCACATGAGGGTAATGACTGGCTTTTTCAACAGGACAGCACTGCAATTCAAAATGCCCGCCTGAGAAATAGCTTCTTGCAGAGAAATAACCTCCCTCTTTTGGACCAGCCTGCACGTTCCCTGATCTTAATCCATTTGACAACATTTAGGATGACAGGTGAAGTTTACAAAATGGACATCAGTTCCAGACAATAGATGCCCTTTGTTAAGCCATCTTCACCACCTAGCTATCTAACCAGCTTCCTGGAGTCCATAGCATGAAAAACGTGAACAACCTATGGGGTATAGGTTGTTCACGTTTTTTATGCTATGGACTTTGATCAGCTGATGAACAGCCTATTTCACTTTAATGCTTGTTTACAATAAATTGCTTACTCAAAACATTTTTGTCTCACTTCCATTTTTTCTTTTTCCATTTTGAAGCTCTACTTAGAACCCCCTTAAGCTCTAACAGTGCAAAAGGTAAATCTTGCAATCTTGTAACTTTTCATAATTTTGAATAGTGTAGTGTCCTGTTGAGTACTGATACAAGATTTAAGCTCAAGTCCCACATTGCTGCCAGCTGTTCCTGGATGCAAGAAGGGTTTTTATCACACTAAATGTTTTCTTTTCTTTTTTTTAATAAACAACCTCAGATCTTGCTTCCAAATTTAGCCCATTTACATTGTTATCATGAGTGAATAGCATAGATCCTAAGACACCAGGCATCAGTCAGCACACTTTTGCACAGGGGGTCTTCAATAGAGACTAAACACCATTCAGCTGTGATCTCACAGACTGGCATAGTGGAAAGCAGATAGAGAAAGGTGTGCATGGCTTTGTGCGTGGGTGAAAGGCACACCCGATAAGAGTGTGTACCAAATCTGATAAGAGTGCTGTGGCTGCTTGTGTAGAGCTGAAGAACCGACAGTCACGGTCAGAGACTAAGACCTCTTACTCAATTTATGTGCAACAACTTAGTTAGAGGCACTCAGCTTGCAACACACACATCAATCGTCCCCTCTGTGATAGACTTATTTATTCTATATTACCTCCATTGCATTTAATTATGCAAGCTCAACTGCTCAATGAAGGAAAAATGCCATATACCAATACCAAAGCAGAATAACTCTGTCATGTAGCCACTGTTGCCAATTTTTCAGTAAGAAAAGTAGCTATTGGCTCTCCGAGAAGTTGCTGGATGACGTCAATGTAATCTGCATATCATTTTCCTGTTATGTTGTAAAATGCTGTAGGAAAAAAAGCATAAACACATAAAAGAGAAACACAGAAAGTGAGTGAAACACTTTAATTCCATTTACAACTACAAATAAACTTGATTCTTGGTTTGTTAATTTAAAATCTGCCATCTTTTCATCAAAACAAATAACTTTAATGTTTTAATATAACAGATCACCCCAAACTTGCAACATTTCTGAATTTTGCAAATGATTTCTGCAAATGATTTCTGCCTAATGTAGTTACTACTTTACACCAGGAGATGGCGGACATCTGTAACGTCATTCTTAGCAACATTTGTGGGCGTGGTCTTATGCAAAGTCTAACCCAAAGACTAACCACAGAAAGTTCCTGTTTTAGTATTGATTTTTTGCTAGAGTACATGGCAAACAAGTTATCAGTATGTGCAGTAGATTCTCAGAAAACAAACAAGGCCCAGCAATCATGGGATGCACGCTCTTAAGGCTGTGCAATTAGGCAATTAGTTGAAAGGGGTGTGTTAAAAAAATAGCTGTGTGACATTCAATCAGTGATCGGTTATCAATTTGTGAAAAAAGGTTTGGATCAGGTGAGGGTGGGAACCTATGGGTTATGGGTCATGACCGAAAGAATGAGATCGCGGATACAAGCGGCGGAAATGAGTTTCCTTCGTAGGGTGGCTGGACTCACCCTAAGAGATAGGGTGAGGAGCTCGGCCATCCGGGAGGAGCTCAGAGTAGAGCCGCTACTCCTTCACATCGAGAGAAGCCAGTTGAGATGAGTCAAGTATCTAGTCCGGATGCCTCCCGGGCGCCTCCCTGGTGAGGTGTTTCGGGCATGCCCAGTCAGGAGAAGGCCCCCGGGAAGACCTAGGACACGCTGGAGGGACTA
This sequence comes from Oostethus manadensis, assembly GCA_024372805.1. Taxonomy (NCBI): domain Eukaryota; kingdom Metazoa; phylum Chordata; class Actinopteri; order Syngnathiformes; family Syngnathidae; genus Oostethus; species Oostethus manadensis. The sequence continues at coordinate 4,769,850 of QODF01000040.1, forward strand.
TGTCTTACAGCTGGCCTGGGAACGCCTTGGTGTCCTCCCGATGGAGCTGGAAGAGGTCGCTGGGGACCGGGAAGTCTGGACTTCCCTACTGAAGCTGCTGCCCCCGCGACCCGGACCGGGATAAGCGGAGGAAAATGGATGGATGGATGGATGGTTTGGATCAGGTGGCCTGTATTTAAGGATGAAACCAGCACTTGTTGAGCATGCATTTCTCTTTGAAAGCCTTAGGAAAATGTGTTAGTCAAGACATTGTTCTGAAGAACAGCGGAATATGATTAAAAAGTTGATTGGAGAGGGGAAAACTTATGAAGAGGTGCAGAAAATGTTTGGCTGTTCAGCTAAAATGATCTCCTGTCTTAAAATAGAGTGCAAAACCAGAGACACGTGGCAGAAAACGAAAGACAACTATCAAAATGGATGGAAGATTAACCAGAATGGCAAAGGCTCAGCCAATGATCAACTCCAGGACGATCAAAGACAATATGGAGTTTCCTGCAAGTACTGTGACAGTTAGAAGACAATTGTGTAAAACTAATCTATTTAAAAGAATCCCCCACAAAGTCGCTCCGTTAAAAGGCATGTTCAGAAGATGTTACAATTTGCCAAAGAACACATCAACTGGCCTAAAGAGAAATGAAGGAACATTTTGTGTACTGATGAGAGTAAAATTGTTGAGGTCTAAGGGCCTCACACTTTGTGAGACGACCCCCAAACTCTGAATTCAAGCCACAGTACAGAAGACAGTGAAGCATGGTGGTGCAAGCATCATGATATGGGCATGTTTGTCCTACTATGGTGTTTGGCCTATTAATCCCATAGCAGGGATCATGGATCAGTTTGCTTATATCTAAATACTTGAAGAGGTCATGTTGCCTTATGCTGAAGAGGACATGCCCTCGAAATGGGTGTTTCAACTAGACAATGACCCCAAACACACTAGTAAATGAGCAAAATCTTGGTTCCAAACCTACAAAATTAATTTTATGGAGAGGCCAGCTCAATCCCCAGATCTTAATCAAATCAAGAACTGGTGGGGTGGCATCAAAAATGCTGTTTCAAAAACCAAGAAATGTTAATAAATTGTGGGTTGTTGTTAAAGAAACCTGAGCAGAATAACACAACTTGGTTGACACAGATGTGAAGCAGTTATAAAAAACTGTGGTCAAACAACTAAATATTAGTTTAGTGATTCACTGGATTGCAAAATCCTAGAAACAAAAAAGTTGGTACAAAATAGTTTTGATTTTGTAAAGTCAACTGCAGACACTGCTATTTTTTTAACACCCCTTTCAAGTAATTGCCCAATTGCACAGCCATAAGAGCGTGCATATCAGGAGTGCTGGATCTTGTTTGTTTTCTTAGTATTTACTGCATCTACTGGTAACTTGTTTTCCTTGTAGCAATAAAAATATACTAACAACAGTGAATCATCTGGTTAGTCACTTTGGACAGTACACTACTGTACACGCGCCGATGCTTTGCAAGTTCGGGGTGGCAGGAGGTGACATGGTGGGTTGTCAAAACGTTGCTAATGGTGAGCCATGCAAGTAGCATGGCTCAGGTGGTAGGAATATCCTTGTGCAAAATACTGAACCCCTAGTTGCTTCTGATGCTGCGCCATCAGTAGGTAAAAGTGGAAACAGTGTCAAAGCGCTGTGAGTGCCTTAAAGGTGGAAAAGCGCTATACAAGTGAGAGACGAGGCCATTTATCATTTAATGGTGAAGGGCAGTTTTGGGAATGTAAAAAAAAAAAACCGCAAGAATAGCATCATACCACTGTAGTATCCAAGGAAGACTCCTCAGCAAAAATCTGCACTGCTAAGAGATACAGTATGACCTGAGAGAATCAAAGACCTGGATGAATGATAACATTATATATATAATAAATAGACAGGGCCGCACGGTGGCTGACTGGTTAGCACATTGGCCACACAGTCAGGAGCTCTGGAAGACCTGGGTTCAAATCTCCGCTGGGCATCTCTGTGGGAGTTTGCATGTTCTCCCCGTGCGTGCGTGGGTTTTCTCCGGGTACTCCGGTTTCCTCCCACATTCCAAAAACATGTATGTTAGGTTAATTGGCGACTCTAAATTGTCCATAGGTATGAATGTGAGTGTGACTGGTTGTTTGTCTATATGTGCCCTGCGATTGACTGGCGACCAGTCCAGGGTGTACCCCGCCTCTCGCCCAAAGTCAGCTGGGATAGGCTCCAGCATCCCCGTGACCCTAATGAGGATAAGCGGCATAGAAAATGGATGGATGGATAAATAGACAGATACTTTATTCATGTAATAAGAGTGGTATATAATAGCGATTGAGGCAGCCGTGGTGTTGAAGGAAGATCCTGCTGTAATTGACAACGATGATGGCTGGGTTTTCTTGAGGCATGAGGAATCATCAGTCTCACAAGTGGATCAGACATATTGACGAGATGGTATCATGGAGACAGGGATAATAATTCTGAGCCTGGTGACGTCATAATATTTGCATTAGATGAGTACATTTACTCCTTGATTTCATCATACTGATGATTTTTCTAATTTACAGTATGCTTTTATTTCTAACTATTTTAAAGCTACAAGCTTTTTAACATGAAAACTGAAAAAAAACTGTCAACCTAAAGGATTAATATAACAGAATGTGGTGTGTTTATTGTATGGCTCACAGTAACGTGACTCGGTGTGGTTGCTGAGTAGCACACTCCTCTGGTGAATATGCTGTATTTAATAGAAACTGAGCTTCACAATAAATGCAGTGAATGCAAGCTATACCGTATGCTTATTAATCACTTTCATTTACCCAAAGAATTAAAAATGAGTCCATTTCAATTTAAAAAACAAAGAGTAGCAAAAGAGTTACAATAAAATATAACACACCCTCCTATTCAATCAGGGTTACTGACGATTAAAAAGCGTTTGCATTTTAGATCTCGCTGTGTAAAACAGGGCGAGCTCCACCTCTGCGGCACTGCGGCTCGCGCATGCATGATTCATTTGCACTTTTGATGCTTAGAGCTCCACACCATGCTCAGCTGTGGCGCTGAAGCTGACTGTACACTGCTATCAACAGCACCAGAAAACTTCCCAGAGATTGGAATATTTTTAAAATCCAGGGAAAAAAGTCAAATTAAAGTTATAAATGTATTTAGGGGTGCAACTAATTATTATTTTCTTAGTTGAGTAATCTGCAGCTTGTTGTTTCGATTAATTGGCTAATCGTTTAGGCCCTAGACCATAGGTCAGCAACCTTTACAATCAAAAAACCATTTTGTCTACTGTTCCAGTAAAAAAAAATGCTCAGATGGAGGATCTTACTTCAAGATCAGTGATTCGCTCATTTTACGGTCAATCAAAACAGGATCACGCCTTAAACAAATCTTCATCATGCAGAAGCCAGGTGTCTGGGTCAGCCCACTGCCCCACAGGCCCCCAGAGACGCAGAGCATCCAAAGGGCGGGGCAAAGCCCAACATTTAGACCATCCAGTTTCACCAGTGGAACAACCCACTCTACAAAGTCAGTAGATGCTCAGCATCCGAATGTGTAAAAAAAAAGCACTGTGGCGCTGAATGGGAAGGAAGTTGTGTCAGTTACCTGTTATAAGTAGCTGATTCTGAACAAAAGATGAAGGTATTGTGGCGCATATTTAGCCAATCAAATGTACACACACCACTACATATTTCACCACTTTTTGTTATATTTTAGGGGAAGCTGTGCTTTCCTTGCAGCCATAAAGCAATCGCCACTGGCGTATACGGAATTTGAGGCGAATGGTGGTCACACAAGATATTGACTGTTTGTCGGATCAACCTCAGTACAGTTAAGCTGCACATTTTGGAGTGGCCTTTTATTGTGGCCAACCTAATGCATACCTGTGCAATAATTATGCTTTCTCATCTTGATTTGCAACACCTGTGAGGTGGATAGACTATAAATAATGAATGATAAATGCTCACTATCAGATTGTCACGATCCCGGTGTTGTTTGCGTGACAGTTTTGGTTTTGGTTTTGAGTTAGAGTTCCTGTGTTGTTTTTCCTAGTTTCATGTTCGCCTTTAATTACACACACCTGCCTCTCGTTACTTTCTTGCCATTTAAGTTCAGGTGTGTGCATCTTTAGTTCGTCGGGTCATTGCCGTTTTTGCATTTGTGCCTTTGTGCCATCACGGCCTTTCTGCCATATTGCCACCATTGCCAGTTGGATGATTGGTGTCTCGCTTTCCTGTGGACCTGTTTGTGTTTTTTCGCTGCTTTGCAGCATCATCTATTAAATTTTTTTTTTTTTCGCACTTACCTGCCTGACGTCCTGTTCGCTTCTTCCCCGGGGTTCTCGCCATGCCGCGCCGAGCTAGCCCAGCGGCGTTCCGTAACACAGATTTAGACAGATTTTTGAACAATCAGCTAGCAGGACAGGTTTTTTGCTTGACATAGGGATTGCTTATTAGCGATTATTATTCCTGTTGTGGCAATAAAAAGCAGGCAATAAAAGCCTGTTCTAAATGTGATTAAGTCAGGTGCTTGTGGGTCCCGCTTAACATTAATGACATCTAGTGACCGGTGTGAAATACTGCATGACATAACATCTTTGAATGCGTCTTCTGAATGCATATTTGTATATTAGTTAATTTAGCCATTTTTATGGTTGCAAAGGCCTTCTTCAAGCAAAAACCATGATGGAGTGAAGCCAAAACATGTGATGGGCAACGTGGCGAGGGTTTAGTGTTTGTAACCTATAATAGAAAATGTAAAATGTAGGTTCCTGTTTTGTTTAAATACTTTTAACAGTAGGGCTGTCTTTGACTAAAGATTTTCATAGTTAAATCTGATTCTTTAGATTTTGTTTATAGTGGACTAATAATCAAATGGGTTTTAGAACACAGGTAACGGTAAACAGATCTCATTTGCGACTTTGGCTGAATTCCAGCTCTACCCCGTATCTCCTCTCCTTTGTCTTACCCTTTCACCTGGACCAGGGTCCAGCAACCTTTACCATCAAAAGAGCCACTTTGTCCCCTCTTCCAGTAAAAAAAAATGTTCGGGAGCCGCAAAACAGTAAGGAACTCTTTTGTAATGTTACCTGTTAGAACCACAAAATTCAACAAACGTGCGGCTACACGTGTAGACCTAATTTAAACACTGAACTGATTTGTGTAAAATTACCCTAATGAGGATAAGCGGAAAACAAATTAGCCAACTTTAAGATGAAAAACCCATTCAGACTTGATATGTCTTCATCGGTGTTGTTTGCTCAACACTACTTAACACGACTGAATTGTCATCAATACCCATTCTATTGATCCTGTAGAGACTTCCCGGTCTCCGGCAACCTCTTCCAGTTCCACCGGGAGGACACCAAGACGTTCCCAGGGCAGCTGTTAAACATAACCCCTCCAGAGTGTCCTAGGTCTTCCCCGGGGCCTTCTTCCAGCTGGGCATGCCTGGAACACTTCACCAGGGAGGCGCCCGGGAGGCATCCGGACTAGATACTTGACTCATCTCAACTGGCTTCTCTCGATGTGAAGGAGCAGCGGCTCTTCTCCCGGATGGCTGAGCTCCTCACCCTATGTCTTAGGGTGAGTCAAGCCACCCTACGGAGGAAACTCATTTCCGCCGCTTATACCCGTGATCTCGTTCTTTCGTTCATGACCCATAACTCATGACCATAGTGAGCGTGGGAACATGGATTGATTGGTAAACAGAGAGCTTTGCCTTCCTGCTCAGCTCTCTCTTCACCCTGACGGTTCGGTACATCGACCGCATTACTGCTGACCTTGCACCGATCCGTCTGTCGACCTCACACTCCAACCATCCCTCACTCGTGAACAAGACCTCGAGATACTTGAACTTCTTCACCTGAGGCAAGACCTCACTCCCAACCCGGAGGGTACAATCCACCCGTTTTCGACTGAGAACCATGGTCTCGGATTTGGAGGTGCGGAGTCTTATCCCAGAAGCTTCACACTCAGCTGCAAACTGCTCCAGTAAACGTTGAAGGTCACAGCCTGATGACGCCATCAGGACCACATCGTCTGCAAACAGCAGAGACGAGATCCTAAGGTCACCAACTTGACTCCCTCAACGTCTTGACTGTGCCTAGAAATTCTGTCCATGAAGCTTATGAACAGAATCGGTGACAAAAGGCAGCTTTGGCGGAGGCCCAGGTTAACAAGCTCACAAGCTCGACTTACTGCTGGCAATGCAAACCAGGCTCCTGCTTTAATTGTACAAGGACCGAATGACAAGTAGTAGCGCACCACCAATCCCGTACTCCCAGAGCACACCCACGGGACACCACGAGTGACACGGTTGAATGCCTTTTCCATGTCTACATAGCACATGTAGACCAGTTGGGCAAACTCCCACATACCTTCCAATACCCTTGCAAGGGTGTAGAGCTGGTCCAGTGTTCCGTGACAGGGACGAAAACCACATTGCCCCTTCTATAAACAAGGTTCGACTAAGGGTGGTACCCTTCTCTCCAGCAACCTGGAGTAGACTTTCCCAGGGAGGCCGAGGAGTGTGATCCCCCTATAGTTGGAACACACCCTCCGGTCCCCCTTTTTAAAAATTGGGACCACCCCCCGGGTCTGCCAGTCTAGAGGTACTGTTCCTAATGTTAAAGAGGCGTTTCAACCAAGACAGTCCCCCACTAACCAGAGCCTTGAGGAAGAAAACGAAACGAAACCCGCCATCTAATCCAATCCTCTTTCCAACTCAATTTCCTGTTCATTTTTTAAATTAGGAGAAGAGATGCTCTGATGTTTTTATGAATGATTCTTTCATGTATTATCTAACTGGCTGAATAGCTGAATGGCTTCCCATTTCAGTGTTGCCAACTTGGCAATTTTCTCTCTAAATCTGGAGACTTTCCAAACCTTATTGTCTCAAAACGACTAGAGAAAAATGTAAGACTTCTCCTGAATGGGACATTTCTTTTGGTATTTGCATTTTTCTTCACCAAAATAGTAATTTATTGACAGTCTCTGGAAAAACAGCCAGCCATTAGAGCGGTACTTGCCCTGCAAACCTGCCGCACCAGGAGAGAGTGGTCCGGCCACAGCGAGAGAGGACTACCGCTGTAGCTATGGAGCCGAATATCCAACGTCCAACTTTACCTTGGTATATTTGCAGACGTAAAAGTGAAGGCACATTGAGCTGTGAATGCACAGTCTGTCAACTGCCGCTGCACATAACCTGCCTCTCCTGGAGTCGCTATCTCGGGGATTAGCGTGTCACGGGCTGTGAGCACATAGCTACGGCGCACTTCTCATAATAAAACATATTGCTATGCTGCCGTTAATTACATTGTTTTATTTTACTGCGCAGTAACACCTTCACCTTTTTTTCTCTCCTACGCAGTGGGACTCACTCCTCCGCTAGCGTACCTCCCCCTCCCTGGCTCATCCAATCAGCATTCAGAAGACAGTCTAGATGCATTCATGGACTTGGCGGCGAGTCAGATATTTCACATTCTTTTCGAAAATGCACATTTCCCCTACTTCGGTGTTAAAAAAAAACACAAAACACTGTGCTTAGTGAAGGGAGCCACAACAAGGAGGCTAAAGAGACGCGGGTTGCCGACCCCTACCCTAGACAGACCAATTAATATGAAGCAAACACCAACAATTAGTGGCATGGTCCGCAACAAAGAGTTAAAAATGTCAATCACTGGTTTCCACAGTCAAACCTGATGTAAGTGTATATTTTGTTTTGTGTTTTGTGATTTTCAGGACATTCAATTGATGTAACGATGGTCATTGACCCATCTGAAACCAAGGTGGCTGTGCATAGTTAATTTCTTGGAGGCTAAATGACTGAGTCTCAACATCTGAATGGGATGCTACATATGACCGTCATTGGCTGGCAGAGGCCCCACTACATTGTATCCTAATGATTATCGTTTGACACCACTAAAGAGCCAACCATTCCTGTCTGCACCTGCCTCCTATTTTAGAGGATAAATAGATTGGATCTTGCACCAGGCTCTCAAACTAGAGCAGTCTATGATGTTTTTTTTTTAACAGAATGTATGTAGATTGAAAAAAATGCAATATGCATGTCTCGTTGCATGCATAGGATTCCATCTTGCAGCCTGTGTGTCATGGAAATCATTCAAATTACTTTAAGAGGGCACTGCCAATTAAAGTTCACAAAGCGAAAACTAAATATGTGTCAAGTCATTTAACACCTAATTATGAAGCTGTCACACCACCATCCATTATTTATACTCATTTTCTGAACATTTACTCAAGCTTCTATTTCTTGGTTTAATGCATTGTGGGTTAAATGCAAACATTATCATCTAATGAAACTCAAAAGCTTTTTGATTGCATACTGATTGCATTTTGGTGGACAGGAGACTACAAGTTTTGATGAAAGACCTCTGACTTTGGTACATCAGGTCCTGTGTCAGACATTTGTTCAGATTCAGCATTTGTTGGCTTTGACTTAAAGGTGTTGGGTTAAGGGTGTTGGGTAGGTAAATGGTGGTTGGTGGAGAGGTGACACATCAGCCTTACTGTTTGACTACCGTTACAAGCTTAACAGAGCACCCATTTACAGTATTACTGAGTGTGTAGATCTCCTCCAAAGCCGAATACGGTGCATCCCTTCGCATTTGGTATTCAGCATCACTGCCTCGCAAATTTGCGTATTGTTGGTAATGTGTGATTTTCCTTCTCCAGAAATAGCGTTTCTTTTCTCTGCAGAATACATATCTCGATCATTAAGAAATAATAGTAAGTAACAATTTATAAATATTATTATAAAATGTCTTTGTTGCTGCCCAGATGTGTACCACTTTCCAATCCACTCCTATCTTCCTGTCTGCCAATCTTTACACATACAGTGCACATACACATATCCATGCAGTACATACATACATACATACACATACAGTGTGCATATATATGTATACACACATACATACATATGTACTAATAATGATAAACATACAAGAAAAACAACGAGAAAAGAAACAGAACCTCTTGAACAATGACCATCCAGATGACACGTGCAACAAATCTACATTAAATCTACATTACTCTGCAGTGACAGGATAACTGCATCAGAGTGAAACAAAGAATGAGGAGATGTTCGTGGTGAACACAGCCATGCATCCCAAACCACACTGCCTCCAAAAGCGAGGGTCCGACTAGGAAGACGCTAGAGTACGGCCCCCCAGAAAGCTCCCTACAGAGGGAAAGGCCCGACCCTACCCCCCCAAGAGGCAACCGCGAGTCCACTCTGAAGAGGTGCAAGGGAGACCCGGCCGAACGCCACTCGGCAGCCGAGCAAGGACCACAAGGGGGGCCCGGGCGCCAATTGCCGGAACACCCGCCGGGGGCCGGCCAGCTTCAGACAAGCAGGACAACCGCCCCCGAGCCCCCGGGCCCCCGGGCCCCCGGGCCCCGAAGCCACCCAACCCTCTAAAGCAGGGGCCATACTCAACACCCCGGGAGCTCCAGGCCGCCCCAGACCCAACTGCCGCGGGCCATTGCCTTCCCCGACACCAGAGGCAGGCGCCTGTAGAGGGCCCATGGATTCCCCCCCCGGAGCCGAAACTGCGTGACACCATGGACAGAACCCGCCACCCCAAAAATGAATGTGAGGTGTCTGTGAGTCTATGTATAGTGAATATGTGTAATTAAAACTGGGGTGTTTGCGGCCCCCAGGGCATCACAGAAGGAGGTCATGTTTGTGACTTGGTTCTCCTGGTTCTCCTCTGATATCACCTGCCCTTTCTATTGATGTGGGTGTAATTCTGAGCCACGATCACATCAGTCATTTGTGCATTCTGATCCATCTCATCAATTGCGTTCTTCATTTGTACAAATATTTTTCCTTTTGCTTGTTTATCTTCCTTGAGAGCAGTGTTATCCTTGATATCGTTGCACAATGCTCAGTTGGTCTCCGTTAAATTCTTGACTTCATCATGTATCTTAGAAGCTTTTCCTGAAGCTGTTATTTTGGAATAGTGCATTTCCCATTTTTGTACATTTCCCTTCTGTGTTTGCAGGCTTCTCAGAGCTTGCCTTTTTTCTGAAACAGTTCCTGGAAGTCACTCTGGCATTAGGCTCATTAAGGCACCATAAGTTACCATAAGTTTTCATTCAGTGACATATGGCTCTGTTTGTGATGCTGGACCCAAATTCCCAGTATCATTTTGTTTTTTTCCTAGGCATTGTTTGTATACAACCACCTTGAACTTCAAGCTAAGATAGCAAAAGCCTGCCAGCACTTGTAACTTGTTTATTTCAAAAAATCGGCATTGCTTACCAGTACGACTTCAGGTTAAGGCTGTCAGCAAGCTGTTCTGTTCTTGTAATTCCAAAGTGTGATGTGGAAAGCACCAAAGCACAAACAGAGTTAAAAACTAACAGCAAAGCTCTTGGCATGAATGTCCTTCAAAACAAAACAAAGAAAACATCATTAATTCATTTATTCATTTTCATTCATTTTCTATACCGCTTATCCTCATTAGGGTCGCGGGAAACAAAGTAAAACAAAACAAGGTGTGACTCTCTAACCACATGTCGTCTTAGCTCTGTAAACAAAATAAGTGGGTTATAAAAAACAATCTTACATATGCAGTTAAAATGAATTGCTGACTACCTCTTCCTTAATTACAAGCATGGGCATAACAGTTTATTGAAGATGTTGTAGCAATGTGTGCAGAGGCTGGCATACCATTGGAAAAGTTAGCCAAGTTACATTCACTTCTCAATTACTTGGCAAAATTGTTCATTGATGTATTGTGCATCAATAAATGTAAAAAATTAGCATTTAATTCACTGACATTGTATTCACTAACCCAAAAATCCAATGTGCTATGCTGGTAAAAAAGAGTAAAATGTAAAAAAACCAAAATTATAGAAAAAACTAAACACAAAAAATTGAATTTGGGAAAAATAAAACAGAGTTGGGGGAAAAAATTAAGCAAATTTCATATGGCTCTACATGTTGTTGCAGTCCAAAACACAGAAAAAGAACATAAAAATCACAGTTCACTACATCTCACCACAGCTCATCACCTTTAAATACTCAATTCAGCTATAAATACATACAAAGATCACAAACCTGCCAGGAGATCGCCCATTTCTGTAAAACACTGTTTTAAATTAGTAGCCAATGTGTGCAATTAAAAAATGAGATTGTCGGATATGTCCTAATATATAAAATATTGAATAATATATCAAAGATGTTTCACTGTGTGGTTTATGTGTTTTAACTGTGTTGGACTGGGGGGGTACATGACACCAGTCATGTCCATTTGGGAACCACTGATGTACTGATGGGAGCATGCAAATGTGCCCCCTAGCGGCTGTGTGGGAAATGTATAAATAGCAGCAGAGCAACGTGACCTTATTACACCATGACATCAGTTTAACCGGGAATTACATGTTCCAAAACAAGAGGGGCCTTTGAGGACAGGCAGAAACTATAACTATAAGTGTGACTACGACACAACTGGTCACATTTGACAAGAATTCCACAGGCATGAGGTCGTAATCTCCTTAATATACAGAAATACATCACAAAAGGCATTTTCCATCATGCATGTAAGAGCAGTGGCTCCACCTCCAGCTCTGTCAGTAAAATATGTTAAAACAGGAACGCTGTCAGTAAATATGCTCATTCCTGCCCACAACGTCATTGTGAAATAAATATTGTGTTGTTTTGTGCAGAAGTGGTGCAGCAGGCCTGGCCAAGCGAACTGTTGTTCCAGAACGCCCTCTGGTGGTCATTTGAAGCATCACACAACCCCGTTGGCGTCATGACAACACGACATGCTATTTACACGATTAGGTGGTTTATTTATTAATTAAACTAGCAGTGGCTACTTACAGGATTTACTGGATGTGGACCCGTCACACATTGTCTCATTTGGATATTGAATGATCAATACCATGTCAAAATCTGCAAACAAGAGAGCATAACTGCAGGCCTTACATATCAATAGAAGTTTGGAACAGACACGTCTGAGCAATGAAGGTGACCACAAATATGCACATTAGCACTCAGTGAGGTCATCGGATCTCACCTGTATGCATTCCCACGTAGTATCCAAAATTTGGGAGCAAATAGGTGAAAGAAAAAGAGTACAAATACAGTAAAGTAGTGTGAGAGCAGTTTGAGAACAAAGAAGGTGCATTCAAGGACCATCAAACTGTGGCACAAATAGCCGCTCTCATTAAACATTCAAAAAAACGGAGGCTTTGTAACTGTGTATTATTTTTTAATAAAATAATAACCCATAATTCCAATATTAATTACCCTTTACATCAAATTTGAGGTAGGAGTTGCATAGCAAATCGTTTACCACAAAAAGATTTACATCCCTACTTATTATAGATAAAAACTTATTTTCACCTGCGATTAAATGCGATGGATTTTGAGTTGATTGTGGCAAAATGCTAATGTTAAGCGGAATCAAATATTTCAATCAATTGGCAGCCCTCATTGTGGCACATTCTAAACATTTACAACACAACTTAAAAAGAAAAACAGCAAAAATGGAAAAATCAGCTCTCATTTTAAAGAATACCTGTTCCTTTTGACAAGTCGTAATATTATGACAAAAAAATGCAATTCCATTTGTAATTTTTGGAAAATGAGGCTAAGGTAAAAGTTAATACATCCTGGAAATTAAGTCATAATATTAGAGGTAGAAAATCTGCATGTTTTGCTTGACAAAATATCCAAGTGGCCCTTGCATCCTTTCATTTTTCAGTATGTGGCCCTTGGTGGAAAAGGTTTGGACACGCCTGATGTACCATATCTTTGTTTGATATCTTAAACATAACCCTATCAAAAGAAGTCCAGGGGAATGATTTCTCGTGAATGAGGTGGCCAGGAAATTGAGACATCCCTTCCAATCCACCAGTCCGGAAATGTTTGATTGAAAAATGCAATATCATTAAAAACTTTTGATTATCACTGAAGACATCAGTATCAGTAACACGCACACGTACATAGACTCACTGACATTAATTTATCTCACGGGTCCCAACGGGCCCATCAAGCCTGCGTCAATAGTCTCAATGGCTTAAGTTATCATTTATCTTCTTTACATTCTTTCGCAGCTTTTCTGCCAAGACAAATGGGGACGCTGTATTGGTTTGACTCATGCTAAATGTGATTGTGTGCTAATTTTCCCTCCATGCTCCATCAGTCAGCTTCACATTCTCCTGGAACAGAAATCTGTTTCAACACCCTTACAATAATATTAGAATTAGTGCACACTGCAAACAACATATAACAGTAAGTGTGCATACAGTATGCCCAGTGTCACAGAAAGCATTATTATTTTGTAAATGCAGTCTACATACAGTACCAGTAAATCTTGTGTTGAATCGCATTGGACTGTGCAGGGGCCTAGTTGTATGAGGTATGAAGCATTTTGTGTTAAACAGAACTGGACAGCACGCAGGAGCAAGTATAGCAGAGGCTTGCAGGTCACAGTGTTAGAAAAAAATTATAGGTCGCTGGGCTATACAGTAATCCCTCACCGCTTCGCACTGTGTTGGCGCCTCTTCTGTTTATCACAGTTTTTTCAATAAATACATTCATTGGTAGTGATTGAATACAGCCTCTTATTACTAAAAATGCATATTTAAGTAAATTGTTTGGGTTTTTTTGGTTGACCTAAATAATCCTAAAGGTTCTGGATGTTGGAGGACTGTCTTCATTGACACGCCAACATCGCATGGAAGTCGGGAACAGAACCCCAGGACTGGCAGACCGGGGTGGTGGTCCCCATTTTTAAAAAGGATGACCGGAAGGTGTGTTCCAACTGTAGGGGGATCACCATTCGGTCCTTGTACAATCGAAGCAGGAGCCTGGTTCGCATTGCCAGCAGTAAGTCGAGCTTGTTTCTGGTGAACGTTGGCCTCCGCCAAGGCTGCCCTTTGTCACCGATTCTGTTCATAATCTTCATGGACAGAATTTCTAGGCGCAGTCAAGGTGTTGAGGGAGTCCAGCTTGGTGACCTTAGGATCTCGTCTCTGCTATTTGCAGACGATGTGGTCCTTATGGCCTCATCAGGCTGTGACCTTAAGCGTTTACTGGAGCGGTTTGCAGCTGAGTGTGAAGCTTCTGGGATGAGACTCAGCACCTCCAAATCCGAGGCCATGGTTCTCAGTCGGAAACGGGTGGACTGTACCCTCCGGGTTGGGAGTGAGGTCTTTCCTCAGGTGGAGGAGTTCAAGTATCTCGGGGTCTTGTTCACCAGTGAGGGACGGTTGGAGCGTCACGACCAAAAGAACGAGATCGCGGATACAAGCGGCGGAAATGAGTTTCCTCCGTAGGGGGGCTGGACTCACCCTAAGAGATAAGGTGAGGAGCTCGGCCATCAGGGAGGAGCTCAGAGTAGAGCCGCTGCTCCTTCACGCCGAGAGGAGCCAGTTGAGGTGGCTCGGGCATCTATTCCGGATGCCCCCCGGGCGCCTCCCCGGTGAGGTGTTTTGGGCATGCCCAGCCAGGAGAACCCGGGGAAGACCTAGGACACGCTGGTGGGACTATGTCTCACAGCTGGCCTGGGAACGCCTTGGTGTCCTCCCGGTGGAGCTGGAAGAGGTCGCCGGAGACCGAGAAGTCTGGACTTCCCTACTGAAACTGCTGCCCCTGCAACCCGGACCCGGATAAGTGGAGGAAAATGGAAAATGGAATGGCCAAAATAAAGCATTTTCAAGCTGTCACGGTGTTTTGTAGGCGTGACAGTTTGGTGTTTGAGTTTGTATGCCTTTGTTGTTGGTTTTTCCTTAGTTTTATGTTTTTTTCCTGCCTTTCCTGTTTGTTGTCCATTTGTTAATTACGCCCACCTGTGTCTCGTGAAGTGCCTTGCTATTTAAGTTCAGGTGTGTGCACCCATAGTTGTCGGCTCATTGTCATTGTCGCCAGTGCTAGTTGTTGCTTTTCCCTCGTGCCGTGTCGCTTCCATGTTCCTGCCGCTGCTTTGCAGCATCTTCATTAAAGATTCCTCCACCTTACCTGCTTGGCATCCTCTCTCTGCATCCTCGGGGTCGTTACACCATGCCGAGAAGACCGTACCGTGACACAAGCATTCACATAAAAACACTCCACTGATATGCACATTTTGTCCCAGCCTGAAAAATGCTCGAGAAGACGGAATAAAAGGTATGTAGGCTTCTAACTATCTGTTTGTCAGTGCTCCAAATCTCCTGACTGTGTGGCCAACATAGTCAGGAGATTTGGTTCGATTTCCCTCACATACCTGTGTGTGTGTACTGGCGATGCATACGAGTGTTCACCAATTATGTTGGTTAAGACGACAATGTTTGAAGAAGGTTTTTAATATTTTTTAAACAGACAAGTGTTGAAAATTTCAGGAAAAATAATAAGAAAATAAAGATACAAAATTGGGTGTAACTGTAAATTTGTTTTAGTTTTAGGGGTGCTGAGTGTCCGGCAGACAGGAAGTGAAGTAAGAGCTTCAGAGTTGGATTTTTCTTGCCACTTACGGTCACAACAGTAGCCCGTGTTTGGATTTTTGTGGCTGTTGTGAGATTATTCAGACCCTCAGTAAAAACCTGTTCTTCCAGCAATCAAGTCCGGTGTTTGTGTGTCTCACTACTGACAACTAGTAACCAGTGAAGAATATACTGTAATGTCACAACATCCTCAAATGCGTCTTTTGAATGCCTTATACTGTACAGTAGAACCTCAAGATACGAAATTATTTTTTTTTCGGGAGGGGCTTCTAATTTTTGTATTATGAGACAAGATTTACCATATAAATGGCGTACTTTGATCCAGTCGCATAAAGTGTAAATATTGTACCCACCCAAAAGAAATATGGTCATTAATGAAAACATAATAATCACTTATGTGTGCATAAATCTTAAAAAACAGTGAGAAAATAATAAAAACAATGAAAAATAATTAAAATTACACTATCTTTCTGGTCGAGTGAGGTGAGCTTGATGGCAGATTGATTGACAGATGGTAGAAATCATATGTAAGTTTACATACTGTAACTTCATTTAAATAAATACTCTACATTACTTACTAAACTTAACATTGTGATTTTTTAATTTTAATTTTTAACAATGAACGGGAGCTTGTTTACTGTACGGCCAATATAGCGCATAATAAACAATTCTATTTGCCCGGGTATCCTTCCACGGAATCCAGTGCCAAAAAGGTAGTAGTGTTGGTGGCTCACTATCTGTGCCCTTTGCACTCCATCCTTTCCTCAGCTGGCTGACTTAAATATTAATGCACACTTTTACTTGTCATTTATAAAGATTTCACATTGTTTTTTTACATGTAAAACTACAGATTCATTGATTTTAAGACGGACTACTAGGGCCACATTAAAAAGGCTGAGGTTTCGAGATTAAACGTCGTAATTTTATGAGAAAAAAGTTGTAATTTAACGAGAAAAAAGTCGTAATTTTAGGAGAATAAACTCTTAATATTACCTCAGACCATGGCCAAACGTCACACTTGGCCCTGTGGCGCAATCGGTCAGTGTAGGACATGCTGGAACCATAGCATGCATTAGTGTAGATTCGATTGAACAGGAGCAAAGATTGTGGCGTGCGCTTCCCTGTGGCGCAATCGGTCAGCTCGCTCGGCTGTTAGCCGGGAGGCTGGTGGTTCAAGCCCACCCAGGAACGATATCCCTACGCTCTTTCGGTTTTTGACTGCAGTTCTTGTACCGCCTTTGCATTCTTCCAAAATGGCAAACTGCAGGTCATGGATGTTTTGCACTCTTTTGCAGGATTTTCGTCATGCTTTGTTTGACCCGATGCAAACCACTCATACTAAATGGTGTTCTTTCCAATTTGTCAAGTAGACAGGACAAAGGCAAGATGTTCAATCTCCACTGCTTCCACTGGACTTTGTATCCATAGTTGGGGCAGGGTGCAGCCACGCTTGTTGCTGTGTACATGGTCCAGTGTGATCTCATCACGCGTTGGAATTTCTGCCAAAAGAAACCCGATATTTAACGGTCATGTCTTTTTCGACATATGGCTGAATGCGTGGCCTTCGATAGCTCAGCTGGAAGAGCGGAGGACTGTAGTGATTCAGGCGGCTATCCTTAGGTCGCTGGTTGAAGTCCGGCTCGAAGGACGTGTCTTTTAGTTATGTTATGTCTCTCAGGGAAAACTGAGACGTATTTTCTCAGGAAAGAATGACAACGCTGTCTAATCCAAAGTAATTCCACATACAAGTCGAGGCTGGGCTTGATTCCTTGTCACACAATCTGAAATTGGCAAATTCCAATATTCTCAATGCAGGAGACTGACACGACTCATGTTGAAAAGGACAAAGCAATTTTGGTGACAAACCAAGACCACTGGATTGCAACCAAAAAGTACTTTGGGCTGGTCAAAGACTAAAGTCGTTGTCTTGAATGGATATATCTCGAATGTTACGTCAGAGGGTGCGAATCTTATCTAAAGTCTAGGACATGCTGGAACCATAGCATGCATATGTGTAGATTCGATCGAACAAGAGCAAAATTTGCACAGTGCGAGTCTCTGTGGCGCAATCGGTCAGCGCGCTCGGCTGTTAACCGGGAGGCTGGTGGTTCAAGCCCACCCAGGGACGATATCCCTACGCTCTTTGGGTTTTTGACTGCAGTTTTTGTACCGCCTTTGCATTCTTCCAAATTGGCAAACTGCAGGTCATGGATGTTTTGAAATTCATTTTGCAGGATTTGTGTCATGCTTTGTTTGACCCGATGCAAAGCACTCATACTAAATCCTGTTCTTTCCAATTTGTCAAGTAGACAGGACAAAGGCAAGATGTTCAATCTCCACTGCTTCCACTGGACTTTGTATCCATAGTTGGGGCAGGGTGCAGCCACGCTTGTTGCTGTGTACATGGTCCAGTGTGATCTAATCACGCGTTGAAATTTCTGCCAAAAGAAACTCGATAATCAACGGTCATGTCTTTTTCGACAGATGGCCGAAAGCGTGGCCTTCGATAGCTCAGTTGGAAGAGCGGAGGACTGTAGTGATTCAGTCAGACATCCTTAGGTCGCTGGTTAAAGTCCGGCTCGAAGGACGTACCATTTAGTTATGTTATGTCTCTCAGGGAAAACTGAGACATATTTTCTCAGGAAAGAATGACAACGCTGTCTATTCCAAAGTAATTCCACATACACGTCGAGGCTGGGCTCGATTCCTTGTCACACAATCTGAAATTGGCAATTTCCAATATTCTTAATGCAGGAGACTGACACGACTCACGTTGAAAAGGACAAAGCAATTTTGGTGACAAACCAAGACCCCTGGTTTGCAACAAATAAGTACTTTGGGCTGGTCAAATCCTAAAGTCGTTGTCTTGGATGGATATATCTCGAATGTTACGTCAGAGGGTGCGGATCTCATCCAAAGTGTAGGACATCCTGGAACCATAGCATGCATTAGTGTAGATTCGATTGAACAGGAGCAAAACTTCCAGCGTGCGAGTCTCTGTGGTGCAATCGGGCAGCGCGCTCGACTGCTAACCGGTAGGCTGCTGGGTCAAGCCCACCCAGGGACGAATTCCCTATGCTCTTTGGGTTTTTGACTGCAGTTCTTGTACCGCCTCCGCATTCTTCCAAATTGGCAAACTGCAGGTCATGGATGTTTTGCAGGATTTTTGTCATGCTTTGTCTGACCCGATGCAAAGCACTCATACTAAATGCTGTTCTTTCCAATTTGTCAAGTAGACAGGACAAAGGCAAGATGTTCAATCTCCACTGCTTCCACTGGACTTTGTATCCATAGTTGGGGCAGGGTGCAGCCACGCTTGTTGCTGTGTACATGGTCCAGTGTGATCTCATCACGCGTTGGAATTTCTGCCAAAAGAAACCCGATATTTAACGGTCATGTCTTTTTCGACATATGGCTGAATGCGTGGCCTTCGATAGCTCAGCTGGAAGAGCGGAGGACTGTAGTGATTCAGGCGGCTATCCTTAGGTCGCTGGTTCAAGTCCGGCTCGAAGGACGTGTCTTTTAGTTATGTTATGTCTCTCAGGGAAAACTGAGACGTATTTTCTCAGGAAAGAATGACAACGCTGTCTAATCCAAAGTAATTCCACATACAAGTCGAGGCTGGGCTTGATTCCTTGTCACACAATCTGAAATTGGCAAATTCCAATATTCTCAATGCAGGAGACTGACACGACTCATGTTGAAAAGGACAAAGCAATTTTGGTGACAAACCAAGACCACTGGATTGCAACCAAAAAGTACTTTGGGCTGGTCAAAGACTAAAGTCGTTGTCTTGAATGGATATATCTCGAATGTTACGTCAGAGGGTGCGAATCTTATCTAAAGTCTAGGACATGCTGGAACCATAGCATGCATATGTGTAGATTCGATCGAACAAGAGCAAAATTTGCACAGTGCGAGTCTCTGTGGCGCAATCGGTCAGCGCGCTCGGCTGTTAACCGGGAGGCTGGTGGTTCAAGCCCACCCAGGGACGATATCCCTACGCTCTTTGGGTTTTTGACTGCAGTTTTTGTACCGCCTTTGCATTCTTCCAAATTGGCAAACTGCAGGTCATGGATGTTTTGAAATTCATTTTGCAGGATTTGTGTCATGCTTTGTTTGACCCGATGCAAAGCACTCATACTAAATCCTGTTCTTTCCAATTTGTCAAGTAGACAGGACAAAGGCAAGATGTTCAATCTCCACTGCTTCCACTGGACTTTGTATCCATAGTTGGGGCAGGGTGCAGCCACGCTTGTTGCTGTGTACATGGTCCAGTGTGATCTAATCACGCGTTGAAATTTCTGCCAAAAGAAACTCGATAATCAACGGTCATGTCTTTTTCGACAGATGGCCGAAAGCGTGGCCTTCGATAGCTCAGTTGGAAGAGCGGAGGACTGTAGTGATTCAGTCGGACATCCTTAGGTCGCTGGTTAAAGTCCGGCTCGAAGGACGTACCATTTAGTTATGTTATGTCTCTCAGGGAAAACTGAGACATATTTTCTCAGGAAAGAATGACAACGCTGTCTATTCCAAAGTAATTCCACATACAAGTCGAGGCTGGGCTTGATTCCTTGTCACACAATCTGTTATTGGCAAATTACAATATTCTCAATGCAGGAGACTGACACGACTCACGTTGAAAAGGACAAAGCAATTTTGGTGACAAACCAAGACCCCTGGACTGCAAGCAAAAAGTACTTTGGGCTGGTCAAATCCTAAAGTCGTTGTCTTGGATGGATATATCTCGAATGTTACGTCAAAGGGTGCGAATCTCATCCAAAGTGTAGGACATGCTGGAACCATAGCATGCATATGTGTAGATTCGATTGAACAGGAGCAAAGTTTGCAGCGTGCGAGTCTCTGTGACGCAATCGGTCAGCGCGCTCGGCTGTTAACCGGGAGGCTTGTGGTTCACGCGCACCCAGGGACGATATCCCTATGCTCTTTGGGTTTTTGACTGCAGTTCTTGTACCGCCTTTGCATTCTTCCAAATTGGCAAACTGCAGGTCATGGATGTTTTGCAGGATTTTTGTCATGCTTTGTCTGACCCGATGCAAAGCACTCATACTAAATCCTGTTCTTTCCAATTTGTCAAGTAGACAGGACAAAGGCAAGATGTTCAATCTCCACTGCTTCCACTGGACTTTGTATCCATAGTTGGGGCAGGGTGCAGCCACGCTTGTTGCTGTGTACATGGTCCAGTGTGATCTCATCACGCGTTGGAATTTCTGCCAAAAGAAACCCGATAATCAACGGTCATGTCTTTTTCGACAGATGGCCGAATGCGTGGCCTTCGATAGCTCAGTTGGAAGAGCGGAGGACTGTAGTGATTGTGATATGTCCTATCATTTAGTTATGTTATGTCTCTCAGGGAAAACTGAGACGTATTTTCTCAGGAAAGAATGACAACGCTTGTCACACACTCTTAAATTGGCAAATTCCAATATTCTCAATGCAGGAGACGGACACGACTTATGTTGAAAAGGACAAACCAATTTTGGTGACAAACCAAGACCACTGGATTGCAACCAAAAAGTACTTTGGGCTCGTCAAAGAGGGACACAACTTTTCTTCCTTCTTGAAGAACTATGCTTGTCTCTTTGACGCGTATGACACCTGATATTAGGACTTTAAAAAAAAGTCTTACTTTTACTAGAAAAAAATATCAGGCATTGCCAGAGACAGCTATAAAGACAGAGGACTTATTGAACCGTGGTCAAACAATACCAAAAATAATATTAGGATAATACGATAATCTCGTAATATCATGACTTTTATTCTTGTATGTATTACAACTTTGTTTTCTATTAAAATTATGACTTTTAATAACAAAATGTCAGATTTTTTAAATCCTTTTTTTTGTAGTCCGCCGTAGGTTGTACATGATTTCTTGCGAGAAAAATACTTTGTTTTTTGCATGATTGACTTTTACATGACCTTTTGGAACAAACGATAAATTACAACCGAGATACCGCGGTAAAATGATATCATGGAAAAGGGGATATTGACATGTTGCTAATTTGTCATGATTTGGTCTTGACTGCCAAGTGTGAACTCATTTAATTATGACTGATAGTGTGGAGTTATGAGTAATACATTGTATCTCCTTAGTAAAAAAATAGTTATTAATAATAGTTATTATTATTACTACTATTATTATTATTATAGTGTTATTTTCTCCTACAGAATTTACCTAAAGACTGCACCGGGAAAAAAAAAGACAGAAAAATATATTTAAAACCCTCCCAAGATGTCTGATTTTTCTACATCTACCATTTCTCCACTTTTCCTGCTCACGGCCCATCCATTTTTCCCATTTTCCTCAAAAGTTGTACTTTCAGGAAGAGAGAAAAAATGAATACAATATCAATCCTTCACAAGTGAGACTAAAAGAAGAACGGCCATTCCTCCTCGCTCAGCACCGCTGTACAATTTAGCTATAAATTACAGCTCCAATTTATCTTTGTTAGCTACTACCCAGAGCACAAATTACAATAATTGTGCTACAGTGATAAACATGCAAATCCTTGTAAGCATTTTTTAAATGTCACGTTAAAGACGTGCAAGGAGGCTAAAACAGCTTTGAATTGAGAGTTGATCCAATATTGAAGTACTGTATGTGCTCCCAATATAAATACTAATAAACATACATAAACATGAACAATACTGAGACTATGAAAGCATCAACGCTTTCCTTCCTGTGAATTCAAACATACAAAAACTCCCCTCAGCAGAAACACTTAAACTATAACCAATATTGGGATAAAAGCTAAAAGTATAGATAATATGTCCAGTAAAGGAGGTTAACAATGACAAAAGACAAAGGGAAGGTTACTCTTGAATAGTTGTCTATGTGGTATGGGTTCTTTATATGACAGCAGCTTATGAAACTGAGAAGTTTTCGAAGGGTGGCCAGAATTGTGAGGCGCCAGTTGGTGGGTTCCGCAGGGGGCACCTCAAGTTTGGGCTCGCTGCCCATTGGGCTCGATGGGCCGGCGGCGAATTCGGGGGAGGCAGGAGCAGCAGCAGGACCCATGTCGGGCTCCTTGCGCCTCTTTGCCCTGTCGCGGTGGGTGGAGATGGTGGTGACGATGCCGTTCATTTCATCGTCCAAGTTGTGCATTTGGTGGCCGTACTGTAGGATAGTAAAAGAGAGCGTTATGCTGTAACTGGAAACACTGGTCATAATTTAAATGGCTTTCAGCAGAAAGCAGACCTCCACAATGTTCAAACTGTTAACAAAATATGACTAATTAAAAATTATTTACAGCATGTTTAAGAAAAAAAAA
>QODF01000040.1:4795587-4814705 GCA_024372805.1 Oostethus manadensis
CTGTGACCTTCAGCGTTTACTGGAGCGGTTTGCAGCTGAGTGTGAAGCTTCTGGGATGAGACTCAGCACCTCCAAATCCGAGGCCATGGTTTTCAGTCGGAAACGGGTGGACTGTACCCTCCGGGTTGGGAGTGAGGTCTTGCCTCAGGTGGAGGAGTTCAAGTATCTCGGGGTCTTGTTCACCAGTGAGGGACGGTTGGAGCGTCACGACCAAAAGAACGAGATCGCGGATACAAGCGGCGGAAATGAGTTTCCTCTGTAGGGTGGCTGGACTCACCCTAAGAGATAAGGTGAGGAGCTCGGCCATCGGGGAGGAGCTCAGAGTAGAGCCGCTGCTCCTTCATGCCGAGAGGAGCCAGTTGAGGTGGCTCGGGCATCTAGTCCGGATGCCTCCCGGGCGCCTCCCCGGTGAGGTGTTTTGGGCATGCCCAGCCAGGAGAACCCGGGAAAGACCTAGGACACGCTGGTGGGACTATGTCTCGCAGCTGGCCTGGGAACGCCTTGGTGTCCTCCCGGTGGAGCTGGAAGAGGTCGCTGGAGACCGGGAAGTCTGGACTTCCCTACTGAAACTGCTGCCCCCGCAACCCGCATAAGTGGAGGAAAATGGAAAATGGAATGGGCGAAATAAAGCATTTTCAAGCTGTCACGATGTATTGTAGGCATGACAGTTTGGTGTTTGAGTTTGTATGCCTTTGTTGTTGTTTTCTTCTTAGTTTTATGTTTTTTTCCTGCCTTCCCTGTTTGTTGTCCATTTGTTAATTACGCCCACCTGTGTCTCGTGAAGTGCCTTGCTATTTAAGTTCAGGTGTGTGCACCCTTAGTTGTCGTCTCATTGTCATTGTCGCCAGTGCTAGTTGTTGCTTTTCCCTCGTGCCGTGTCGCTTCCATGTGCCTGCCGCTGCTTTGCAGCATCTTCATTAAAGATTCCTCCACCTTACCTGCTCTCCATCCTTGGGGTCATTACACCATGCCGAGAAGACCGTACCGTGACACAAGCATTCACATAAAAACACTCCACTGATATGCACATTTTGTCCCAGCCTGAAAAATGCTCGAGGAGTCGGCATAAAAGGTATGTAGGCTTCTAACTATCTGTTTGTCAGTGCTCCAAATCTCCTGACTGTGTGGCCAACATAGTCAGGAGATTTGGTTCGATTTCCCTCACATACCTGTGTGTGTGTGTGTGTGTGTGTGTGTACTGACGATGCATACGAGTGTTCACCAGTTATGTTGGTTAAGACAACAATGTTTGAAGAAGGTTTTTAATATTTTTTAAACATACAAGTGTTGAAAATTTCAGGAAAAATAAGAAAATAAAGATACAAAATTGGGTGTAACTGTAAATTTGTTTTAGTTTTAGGGGCGCTGAGTGTCCGGCAGACAGGAAGTGAAGTAGGAGCTTCAGAGTTGGATTTTTCTTGCCACTTACGGTCACAACAGTAGCCCGTGTTTGGATTTTTGTGGCTGTTGTGAGATAATTCAGACCCTCAGTAAAAACCTGTTCTTCCAGCAATCAAGTCCGGTGTTTGTTTGTCTCACTACTGACAACTAATAAACAGTGGAGAATATACTGTAATGTCACAACATCCTCAAATGCGTCTTTTGAATGCCTTATACTGTACAGTAGAACCTCAAGATACGAAATTAATTTTTTTCTGGAGGGGCTTCTAATTTTTGTATTATGAGACAAGATTTACCATATAAATGGCGTACTTTGATCCAGTCGCATAAAGTGTAAATATTGTACCCACCCAAAAGAAATATGCTCATTAATGAAAACATAATAATCACTTATATGTGCATGAATCTTAAAAAACAGTGAGAAAATAATAAAAACAATGAAAAAAAATAACAAAAGTAATGAAAAATTACACTATCTTTCTGGTCGAGTGAGGTGAGCTTGATGGCAGATTGATTGACAGATGGTAGAAATCATATGTAAGTTTACATACTGTAACTTCATTTAAATGAATACACTACATTACATACTAAACTTAACACTGTGATTTTTTCATTTTAATTTTTAACAATGAACGGGAGCTTTTCAATACTCTGAGCAAAGTAATTCCGTGTTTGGCCTTTGGAGGAAGAGAATTATTGGGGATTCCATTCCATTCCATTTTCTTCCGCTTATCCAGGTCCGGGTTGCGGGGGCAGCAGTCTCAGTAAGGAAGTCCAGACTTCGACCTCTTCCAGCTCCACCGGGAGGACACCAAGGCGTTCCCAGGCCAGCTGTGAGACATAGTCCCTCCAGTGTGTCCTAGGTCTTCCCCGGGGCCTTCTCCCGGCTGGGCATGCCCAAAACACCTCACCAGGGAGGCGCCTGGGAAGCTCCTCCCGGATGGCCGAGCTCCTCACCCTATCTCTTAGGGTGAGTCCAGCCACCCGACGGAGGAAAATCATTTCCGCCGCTAGTATCCACGATCTCGTTCTTTCGGTCATGATTGCAGCGTCCGCAGTAATGCGGTCGCTGTACCGGTCCGTCAAGGTGAAGAGAGAGCTGAGCCGGAAGGCAAAGCTCTCTGTTTACCGATCGTTCTGCAATTCCACCCTCACCTATGGATGATGGGAGATAACCCAGATAACCAATGGGAGGGCAGCTTCTTGTATGGCGGTGTAGTACATCGAAAATTCTGGGCGGCACTTTCCATTCATTCATTTTCGTATTAAATTTTTTTCTTTTCGTTAAATGGGACGGAAATATCTTCAAAGCCCAATTCGTATTGTGAATTTTTCATACAATAAGGTTTTCACAAGTCAAGGTTCCACTGTAGTTGTATTTTAGTTCATTTAAACGCTTATATGTCTGAAAATGCTGCATTCAGGTAAAATATAGATAACATTTGCATGAAAATACATATTTTCACACTAATAATCGGCCGTATTTGAGCAGTGCAATTCCAAAGGCAAAGTGGTGAGGGATTACTGTAATTAACATCAACTTAGTATATTTTCACTAACAAAAATGTTGTATGTGTGATGAAATAAGTATGATACCAAAACTTGTCACTGTCCACCACATGACCTACTCAATGCACATATTTTATTCGGGAAATAAATCAATCTTGGGTAGTCTACTATTTCTGTATTTTACAGTATGATGAGTAATTTCCACTCAGTGGTGACTCAAAAATGGAAGCTTTGAGCCAAAAGGACATCTTGTCTCCATCCAAATTGGGACACTGCTGCTCTTTCATATGGAATGTCCGAGGACTGCTTTTCTATTTCCACTTCATTGACCAACTTTTAAATTGCTCATTACAGCAATTAGTCACTTAAAATGAAATACATGTCCATCATATACTTGAATTCTTTTATTGCTGTCATTTCTTTACAATAAACATGCAGATTTATTTCCAACAGGTTGCGCAGAACAATATAGTGCTACAGTATTCATACAATTCACATGAAGACGCCACAGGGTGGCCGTCGACATCACATGAGGTATTATTTGACACATTTGTCCTACAACATGAAAGGGAAAATGGTTGAGTCCATCTCTGAGAAAGATGTCCAGTGTCTTTTTCTCTGGCAATTTTGCCTCTGTAATGTCCAAACCACCCTTTGTCAGGTCCTCGTAACCATCAAGTGGAGTCCATGATGAAGCTGAACTACGAAGACATGCTTTATGTCTAACTTTTATTTATGTTGCAAGACCAAGTGTTCCTTTTGGATGCCTCGTTCATGTCACGTCCTAGTCCCAATAAATCGAAATCCCCAACGTAAGAGAAGGGTGATCTCTGACTGTAAAAAGGTTGTTTGCATCATTTACATTTTCTTCAGTCTCTCAGCCTTTGCCTGCTTCAATAGGACACATCTCAATCCAATACCTTGACAGTTCTGAGGCTGAAAAAGAGAACAGAACCTTACCGAGCCTGACCTTCTGGTATAAGGTGAGGCATCATTGACAATCAAAGCATCAGGATGGTTCTTTTCCCATCATATTAAAACCCAGCAATATAGAATCAACCAAAGTTATATAGCATGCAGGAGGAAGCTATAAAGGGAATACTGTATATACTCGACATCAGGCAAGAAGGTCTTGAGCAATACAAAAATGGATGGAAACCGTGTCGTTTCAAAAGGCAATGTGTTACGTTCCCTCATTAATTTCAAAGCACATCAAAGAAGATCCGAGACTTGCACTAATGAGTAAATGAACAAAAAAGAGTAAATGTTACAGCAATACTCGAACGTGAAGACTTGTCCAGTTGTCAGGTATACGGTGGCTTGAGAAAGTATGCCCTTTGAACTTTTGCACATTCTGTCAGTCATGAGTATAAACATAAATACAGTGCCCTCCAGAAGTATTGGAACAGTGATGCCAATTACATTACTTATTTAACGCTCAGTCTACGCTCAGTTTCAGTATGGGTAGGATTGGTTTGCTTGTGTAGACAACAATTAGATTACAATTAGAGGTGAAAACAACATGAAAAACAGTCTGTGGGTAAAAAAACAAGCTGTGAATCAGGGGGGAAGATGGAATCAGAAACATTCCACCAACCAATTGGTCATACCTACTTCAAGTATTTGGAATGTTCTTAAGACAAAGAAAAAATATATGGTGAAACAGGAAGACCAAGGGTCGGCAACCCGGAAGCTCCGGACGTGAAACACTTTTTATTTGTGAAATATGAAAATCCTTTTCTTTCTACTGCACCAATACACTCATTCCTCGCTATATCATGGTTCGAACATCACTCCCTCACTATATTGTGTTATTTTTTAAAATAATTAACAAATTATCATTAATTTGTAGTTGATTATCGCCTGTTATTAGTCAAAATTAGCATTAGTATTCAACAGCACTTATACATAGTATTCTGGTCACTAGGCATCAGATATGAGACATGATGTTAGACTACATTACCTATCACACTGCATGAAGACTGGCTACTGAGCAATCTGAGCCGACCTGACATGCCATGCCTGAAATGGAAAAAATGGGGGGAGGGGGGTTCTCCTCTCATTCATGTGGAAGTGGTACGTTTTTGGCTTCTTTGTCCTTCTTCCCCACTTCGTTTGAAATACTTTCATAAGTTTAGAATGAGTTAATTGGAAAGGCTCGGAAGCTTGCTATGCTAGTGGCAGCCATCTTTTGTCCATGCAGTGATCCTGTAGCTTGCACAATAACAAAGAATAATGTAGCGTAAAAGTGACTGTACGGGTGTTATTTCATGTCTACAGAGCTCTAAGGATAATAAAAACCCGTATTTAGAAAATCAAAAACAGGTTTTAGGCCGCACGGTGGTCAAGTCGATATGTGCCCTGCGATTGACTGGCGACCAGTCCAGGGTGTACGCCGCCTATTGCACAAAGCCAGCTGGGATAGGCTTCAGCATAACCGCGACCCTAATGAGGATAAGTGGCATAGAAAATGAATGAATGAATGAATAAATTGGTTTTCAATTCTGTAACTAATTGAAAAATATTCTGTTTATTAATATTGAATCCTACTTTGCACTTAAAGCGGTCGGTCTGGAATCATTTAAGTGCAATAAGCGAGGGACAACTGTAAAGTCCAATCAAATATATTTATGTTTGTAGTTTACAACGTGACAAAATGTAGAAAAGTTCAAGGGGTAAGAACACTTTTACAAGCCGGTGTATGAGGGGTTATGTTCATCTGTTGACTGACAACATGCCACCACTAGAAAATGCACTTTTACATATTAAATCCAATTATAATCTTTGGTCACATCATTAGTATGACTCAATGCTGCCCCAATGAAAGCTAGAAAACAGACTTGAGCACAGCAAGGTTGTGGTTTTTGTCTCTTTCAACACTTAGCTATGTTTCATGAGTCACGAATCACTGTAAAAGTGTGTTTTAATGTCACCCCCCCCCCAAAAAAAAAAAAACAACAACAACAAAACTCTCTTTTTGCTGACTGGTTGGAGTGAGAGGGACTTTTCAAAAGCAGCTGGTGCCATACAATTGGCATACCTCAATGTGAACTTGAAATGTGAATAAGGTCCTGAAAATGCAGTGGTTTTGGAGGCAAAGAGCCTTGCAAATAAAACTAATGAAAGGTAACACCTCAAATCCTTGCATGGCGTGGGTCTTGTAATTGCCTGGGTACCAGTCCAGGGTATTCCGCCCTCTCGAATGAAGTCAGCAGGTATAAGCTCCAGCATACCCTAACGACCCCAGTGAGGAAAAGCATTATAGAAAATGGAGGGTTTGTTGTGTGCCGGCAATGCAGTGCCAATATCCACGTGCATAAAAACCATAATCACTACGTAGAGTATAAAGATCAATCTCCTCACGCTCACAGTCTCTGAATAACCACTCGCTGCTTCTCTCCGTGCCTTGGATGCGTTCGGCCATCCTGAGTTTTGACACTCTGAAGGCAGGCACTGGATAGACAGTCTTGCAACCCCATGCCGTTTTTCTGATGAGTCACTTTAAACGCCTACTGTCACCATTTCAGAGCCAATCCCAGGCAGAGTAGGGCAGGTTATGCTTTCTCCCTTGTAGTAAGTCAGTAAACCATCATCATTACTCCCAGGATGTTCACTAGTTTCATAATTTTATAACATAATCAGTTCCTCAACTTACTTTTTTTTTCTGACATCTCAATCTTAGATCAGAGTGGGTGTTTAAAGTGACCAATCAGAAAGGAGATTCAATGCTGGCCCCCAGAGTGACAAAACTTGGAATGCATCAAAAGCACAGAAAGTGACCACATGTGCGCATGTAGCATCAACGAGTGGTTATTCAGAGTTTGTTTTTTTTATTTGCACAGATTTGGGCCTTGTATTGACAGCATATAATTGTTACTAAGTTCCCACAGAACTCACAATAATAAAAAGATCTGTAAAAAAGGACTTAATTCATAGACTATATAGCATCAAATCATTTAAACATTTAAAAAGAAGTAAAACAGCATTATAATTCCAGTAAAAACACTTAATTATAAAGACAATTATTCACCGAAGAAGCCTTTCACATATAGCTTGTGCAAGTCTCCTTGTAACAGAATTTTGTTAAATTACAATAATAACAGCAATATTGTTGCAATGGAAACGAGTCATAGCTAGCTCACAAGGAACCATAATGTACACTTCAAACTGCCTTATTACAATGTATACCTAATATCTATACAGTAATTTGATAATAACCTGCTTGGGTACATATTTTACACTGCAGCAAAAAGGTGGTCTGTCGTCATGGACACCATCCGAAAATACACCAATACCTAATTACAGTAAAAGCTTTTTGTTTTGTGCACCCCTCAAGTCATATGATTTCGTTTTAGACAAACGTCTTCGCCAAAATTGTGCGCTAGTTTACTGTACGGCCAATATAGCGCATAATAAACAATTCTATTTGCCCGGGTATCCTTCCACGGAATCCAGTGCCAAACAAGTAGTAGTGTTGGTGGCTCACTATCTGTGCCCTTTGCACTCCATCCTCTCCTCAGCTGGCTGACTTAAATATTCATGCACACTTTTACTTGTCATTTATAAAGATTTCACATTGTTTTTTTACGTGTAAAACTACAGATTCATTGATTTTACGACAGAGTATTAAGGCCACATAAAAAAGGCTGAGGTTTCGAGATTAAACGTCGTAATTTTATGAGAAAAAAGTTGTAATTTTACGAGAAAAAAGTCATAATTTTAGGAGAATAAACTCTTAATATTAACTCAGACCATGGCCAAACGTCACACTTGGCCCTGTGGCGCAATCCGTCAGCGCGCTCTCATCCAAAGTGTAGGACATTCTGGAACCATAGCATGCATATGTATAGATTCGATTGAACAGGAGCAAAATTTCCAGGGTGCGAGTCTCTGTGGCGCAATCGGTCAGTGCGCTCGGCTGTTAACCAGGAGGATGGTGGTTCAAGCTCACCCAGGGACGATATCCCTACGTTCTTTGGGTTTTTGACTGCAGTTCTTGTACCGCCTTTGCATTCTTCCAAAATGGCAAACTGCAGGTCATGGATGTTTTGCAATCCATTTTGCAGGATTTTTGTCATGCTTTGTTTGACCCGATGCAAAGCACTCATACTAAATGCTGTTCTTGCTGTGAATATTAGGATAATACGATAATCTCATAATATTATGATTTTTATTCTTGTATGTATTACAACTTTGTTTTCTCATAAAATTACGACTTTTAATAACAAAATGTCAGATTTTTAAAATCCTTTTTTTAATGTAGTCCGCCATAGGTTGTACATGATTTCTTGTGAGAAAAATACTTTGTTTTTTGCATGATTGACTTTTATATGACCTTTTGGAACAAACGATAAATTACAACCGAGATACTGCGGTAAAATGATATCATGGAAAAGGGGGTACTGACATGTTGCATATTTGATCATGATTTGGTTGTAACTGCCAAGTGTGAACTCATTTAATTATGACTGATAGTGTGGAGTTATGAGTAATACATTGTATCTCCTTAGTAACAAAATAGTTATTACTAATAGTTATTACTATTACTATTACTATTACTATTATTATTATTATAGTGTTATTTTCTCCTCCAGAATTTACCTAAAGACTGCACCGGGGAAAAAAAGACAGAAAAATATATTTAAAACCCTCCCAAGATGTCTGATTTTTCTACATCTACCATTTCTCCTCTTTTCCCGCTCACTGCCCATCCATTTTTCCCATTTTCCTCAAAAGTTGTACCTTCAGGCAGAGAGGAAAAATGAATACAATATCAATCCCTCACAAGTGAGACTAAAAGAAGAACGGCCATTCGTCCTCGCTCAGCACCACTGTACAATTTAGCTATAAATTACAGCTCCAATTTCTCTTTGTTAGCTACTACCCAGAGCACAAATTACAATAATTGTGCTACAGTGATAAACATGCAAATCCTTGTAAGCATTTTTTAAATGTCACGTTAAAGACGTGCAAGGAGGCTAAAACAGCTTTGAATTGAGAGTTGATCCAATATTGAAGTACTGTATGTGCTCCCAATATAAATACTAATAAACATACATAAACTTGAACATAACTGAGACTATGAAAGCATCAACGCTTTCCTTCCTGTGAATTCAAACATACAAAAACTCCCCTCAGCAGAAACACTTAAACTATAACCAATATTGGGATTAAAGCTAAAAGTATAGATAATATGTCCAGTAAAGGAGGTTAACAATGACAAAAGACAAGGGGAAGGTGACTCTTGAATAGTTGTCTATGTGGTGTGGGTTCTTTATATGACAGCAGCTTATGAAACTGAGAAGTTTTCGAAGGGTTGCCAGAATAGTGAGGCACCAGTTGGTGGGTTCCGCAGGGGGCACCTCAAGTTTGGGCTCGCTGCCCATTGGGCTCGATGGGCCGGCGGCGAATTCGGGGGAGGCAGGAGCAGCAGCAGGACCCATGTCGGGCTCCTTGCGCCTCTTTGCCCTGTCGCGGTGGGTGGAGATGGTGGTGACGATGCCGTTCATTTCATCGTCCAAGTTGTGCATTTGGTGGCCGTACTGTAGGATAGTAAAAGAGAGCGTTATGCTGTAACTGGAAACACTGGTCATAATTTAAATGGCTTTCAGCAGAAAGCAGACCTCCACAATGTTCAAACTGTTAACAAAATATGACTAATTAAAAATTATTTACAGCATGTTTAAGAAAAAAAAAATACAGTGGAACTTTGGTTAGCATCATAGAAGGTCCAATGTACTCTGTACAATGTACTCATATTGCCATGTTCGGAATGTTTTCATACAAAATATTGTAAATCTGTTCCAAAAAACTCAAAATGTCCTATCCAAGCTGACTTCGGGAAATCTCCTATATTTGTATTTTAGTTAATTTAGCCATTTTTATACTTAATGTGTAATTCAGGCCAAAAACATAAATATAAACATATATACAATATAAATATTGTTGACTAATAATTGGCTATATTCAACCACAAAATAGCAATGATATACTAATTTTTTTGTTATTATTTTTTTAGTTTTTTGATTATTCAGTTATTAATTATTTTACTAAATTAAGTAAATTCAAACTGTGATGTGGCAAGGAAAACTGTAAATGATGAATGAAGTAAAAGTTATTTCTTCATTTCAGTTTCTCACCTCAAGTCTATGATTTTCTTTTGATCATGGCTGCAAAATTACCTAAAATGGAGCCAAAGAAAGTTGCAAGTACCAGAATTTTAATAAGAAGCTGAAAAACATTACCGAATTCAAGAAATAACTCATGGCAAAACACAAAGGTGGTGGATGTGTTGATCTTGCTGACAAGTCTTTGGGAATCGAATAATCTTCGATGAACGTAAAAATAACCCTAAATGTTATCCCTTTCATTTGTCCTTTGTATGCATTTAGAATTGTTTTGTGCATGTAAAACTCTAATTGTAAAACTATGAAAATGTGTTTTGTCTTTACATATTTTAAAGATTGTGGTGTTTTTGTTAGTTGGCAAAGAACTGCAATCAACCGCTGATGACATCATAGACAGTTCCTGTTTCCATGTATTAGCCCGCTGCTAACAAGGACATTTTGTGATAAAAATGTATTAAGAAAACAGTTGGACCAGTTTTGTATCGCAGTGTATTAATAACACAAGACATGCGCCATATTGTACGCTAACCGGAGAATGTTTGCCAACCAAGACATAAAATTTTACCAAAAGCCACGGTAACCAAGGTTTCACTGTAATGAATGTTTCTTTCTGTACGTTGCATTACTTTAAAGGGATAGTTCAGATTTTTTGACATGAAGTTGTATGACATCCTCATCATTAGTGTGGTACATCAACAGTCACCCCCCCAAATGGTCCCGTGAGTCCAGCTCTTGACAGTCCATAGCGCACATTAAAATGACGGAAAAGAAAAGTAAAGTCGAGCAATATAGTATGTGAAGTCTGATACTTTTGGGGAAGCATTTAAGCACATATTTGCAATGCATATTGTTTTGAGAAGACAAACACTTAACTTAAGTAGCCCCAGCAATTAACTAGATCTAAATTCTTCATCACCGGAATCCGAACAAAACTGGACTTACTGGACCATTTGGGGGGTAAGTCACTGTTGATGTACTGGGGATGTCATACAACTTCATGTCAAAAAATCGGAACTATATCTTGCATACGTCCATCACTGTAACGTAGGGGGTAGCGGTTCTTTTAGAGATGGAACATTATGGAAAGATTCCGGTCAGACAATCATTTAGCCATCTTTATTGTGTAGGTAGATGAGCTTTCTTAGAGAGTGTGTGTGAGTGTGGTCTAAATAATAGGAACACATGCAATTACAAACAATGCCAAGTAAAGCAGCCCGATAACACAGTTTACGTGAGACAAAAAGCCATGCTAAAGGATAAATACAAGTGAAAGCAAGCATACTAGTCAGTGAGCCCCGTTAGCGAACAATTACAAGCACATGGTTTAGAAACACCTCCAAACAAACAAGCTTTCATTTAACTCCTAAAGCAGCTTAAACCATGAACAGCAAACACTCCCAATACGCAACGTAAGCATCAAACACACCAAGTTCAGTCACACAACACTTACATGGAAAGCAGGCCCCAAACTAACAAACTGCTTTATAAGAATGGTGCATTCAGGTGCATCACATAACCCTCATTGCTACTGCATTCATGGACATTTGGAAATTACATAAAATTGTTACAAATGTACTTATGACAGGCATGAATGCTTAACAAGTAAGACTTTCGGACAATTCGAACACAAAGTGATAACTGACACCCAATTATGGGGATGTTAGACTACTGTTTTACCCCTAAATGCTCCATGCGTGTCTTGTATATCCATCCATCCATTTTCTATGCCGCTTATTCTCATTAGGGTTGCGGGTATGCTGGAGCCTATTCCAGCTGACTTTGGACGAGAGGCGGGGTACATATAAACAAACTGCTACCCATTCAGCCACCGTGCGGCCCAGCGTATAAATAAAGCAAAATGAAGTTCTTGTTAAGACATAATTGTGTTCTAATGTTGATGTTCAGAAATCCGCTGTTCATAAATACACCTGCTGGTGACTGTGATTGGCGGATGTTGCTCATACAACATCACCTTCAAGCATTTGTCGCAGGTGGCTCAGTCTGCGTAATTTAGCTACGTAGTGTTTCAGTGCACTTACTGCCGTTTGCAGTACAACGTTTCGGTACCCATCCCTACAACTTATGTTAAACTGCTGCTGAGGATGTGTTGTAAAACAACCGGAGTGACTCACCATGAGCATGTGCGAGTCGCAATAAGTGAGGGTGCAGAAGTGGGCCACGGCGTACTCTATGAGGGCCCCAAAGATAAAGCTGAAGCAGATTCCCAGGTACACATCAATAGCTTTGATGAAGCAGTTGGCGTTGGGCAGTGAAGTGCGGGCCCCCATCATTAGTGTGGTCATCGTCAACACTGTGGTAACTCCTGGTGTGGAACACAAACACTTTACACAGTCTTCGATCAACACAGTCACACTTTAGAAAGAGCAGTAAGGTGCATGGCACTTCCCAGTGCTGTCCACTATTGCACTTTGCTGTTCGGTGGTAGAGCCTTCTGTCCCAGAACGCAACAGGAGGACGCTCAACGCCCTGACGACGTCACAATTTTCTGCTGCTTTTAATGATTCCGGATTGCTTAACTCTTGCTGCGAGAGTGTTATAGACTTGGCTGATGAGGACACACGACTTCTCAGACGCAGGGTGTAAAGACCGCAAAGACTAAATTCATGTCAAAGCTTGGTGTCTGCTAATCGCCACAGGCCTCATGTTCTTTTCAATGTGCTTAATGGTATCGTGAAACCATGTGACAATGTTGGCTTGGTGCCTTTTCCTAGTGTCTGTGACCAGTTTCTTGAGTTTTTTATTGACAAGGTTTCAGCAATTAGGTCCTCTGTCTTAACTATGTCTGCCGTTGACC
Source organism: Oostethus manadensis (assembly GCA_024372805.1). NCBI lineage: Eukaryota > Metazoa > Chordata > Actinopteri > Syngnathiformes > Syngnathidae > Oostethus > Oostethus manadensis. Next base: position 4,808,440 of record QODF01000040.1, read on the forward strand.
CCTGTGTTTCTCCTGTGTGTTCAGCTGTCTTACAGCAGTTTGATCCTGTTTCCTTGAGGGAGCTATTACAGGCGGTCCATGACATTAAACCCACCTAGAGTTTTGAAGGATGTTTTTATTACCATTGAACCTTATATTCAGAAGCTTATAATGCCTCACTTACTACAGGTTGTGTCCCTCCATGCTTCAAACAGGCTACGGTGCAGCCACTCATTAAAAAACATAACTTGGACCCCAATGTTCTATCCAATTATAGGCCAATCTCTAAGCTCCCCTTTATTTCTAAGGTGTTAGAGAAAGTTGTCCACACTCAGTTACAGGCTTTCCGTGACACAAATGACATCTCTGAAAAATGTCAGTCAGATTGAGACCGAGACTGCACTTTTAAGGGTTTTTAATGATTTTTAAACTAAAGACTCAGGTAGATCTGCTGCCCTTTTATTGTTAGACCTAACTGCAGCCTTTGATACAGTGGACCATGATATCCTCCTGTCACGCTTGGACCTTTATGTAGGTCTTAAAGCTACTGTTCTCCAGTGGTTTAAGTCCTACTTATCATAAAGGTCCTTTTCTGTTACCATGGGCCACTTAAATTCAAAAGTGGTCAGTCTTGGCTGTGATGTTCCTTAAGGCTCCATTCTAGGCCCAGCTTTGTTTGCATTATATATGTTGCCTCTAGGGACTATTTTTTTCTAACTACTGTATAATATTACCTTCCATTATTTTGCAAACGATTTGCAAATCTATCTGCCTTTGAAACCGGGTACAGACTCCTTTTCTGTTCTGTTGAACTGCCTCAATGATATTAGGCAGTGGATGTCTCTCAACTTCCTTAAGCTTAATGACAAAAACACTGAAATTCTTATTTTTGGCAATTTGGCCCTTTTAGATGGTGTGGACAGTGGAAAGTGACTGTGTACAATGTGGTCAAAAAAAAAGGTAAACTGACTTTCACTTGTATAGCACTTCTGTACCTTCAAGGTACGACTCAAAGCACTTTAACACTCCAACCATATTTTCCTACTGATGACACAGCATCAGGACCAACTGGGATTTCAGTATCTTACCCAACGATACATTGACATGGTCCAAGAGGTCTAAGAATTGAACCATTCAGATCTAGAAGCCTTAAAACTGCTCTACTACATGGATGATTTTGTATTAGGATGAGTTCTCTATGCACTTTATTAAGAACATACTGGCCTGACATAAAACCAATTTGTGATGCTACACTTAATAATGAACATTTTACATTCTTAGTGGAAATCCCATGCCAACTTTGGTTTCTTCATAAAATCTGAGCATGTGTAAAACCTCCTTAAGGCCCTAGGCTGCACATATATGCAACAGTGACACTCCAGGTAAGATTCTACCTTATTATATACGTACTCTGAAAAGGTTCCTCATTTTCAAATGGAAATGTTGACTGGTATAGATTTGTACATACCTATACAGATACGTGCTGGAACAGATGACAGGGAAATCCAGAAGGAGACCCACGAAAGGACCACTAGCAGGCTTGAGGGGACATATGTCTCCAGAATGAAGTATAAGATGCTCCTCTTAAGTTCAAAGTGGAAGACCAGCTTTGGATAGTGACCTTTCAGACAAAACATATGTAAGTCCAAACTGCAAGACAACATCTTGCATTACATCGTAAAATTATAAATGAATTATGTATTGTAATGGTTCACAAAAAAGCATTTGAATCATGTAACATGATTATAATTACTTTTCTTTGATTTGTCTTACAGCTGATCTTAATCACTTTTGTACATTGGGTTTGCAGATGAAATTTTGCAAGTGTGCATACAGTAGATGGGATGCTTGCAACGACAAATTGTCATTAGTGTGGTAAATGAAAAAAAAAAAAAAGATACAACAATCCCTCATGATTAATTGGTTGCAAACCCAACCGTGATGAATTGATTTTGGAGAAGTAGGATTTCTAGAGGTCTACAGGTGAAGTTAATTTATGATCCTAAATTGTTACTGAAATTACAACAGGCAAGCAGTGTTGATGTGGATGTGAGATTGCTACCTGGGTAAACCCAATGGCCTGCGCAACAGTGAAGATGCGTACCACCAGTATTGCCAGATGGGAAATAACTAATTATTGTACATGAAACTTAAAATCAGCATATTTTGAGGAAAATGATTGTAAATAACTTTTGAGAGATCATGCCATAATGTAGTTTTAACTTTAAACTAAAAGCACTGTTAGAAAAAAAGCTGTCAATGACAGAACAGCACCACGGCTTGGCCGTGAAATGGCCTATGAGACTATACACAACAAGTGCAGTGCAGGATGTGTCTTGTTTGTGTCTGCTAATAGCCCTTTATTGAAGGGGTGAAACTATTGTGCTTTTTGGGACTAATGGAATTATTGATCTTACAGAAATTATCCTACAAATATGACAATTACTGTACTTGTAAAGCAGTGTACCACCACAACCCACTATGAGGGAGATGGACGAAGCGTGGTTGTTGGTGTAGCTTGACAGCCATGCTGAAGGCTGTCCTTTGGTTTCACTCTTTCATTATCATTCATTAGTGGTGAATACATACAGTTGAAAATACATTTAATAAATGTGTGTGATTGGGCTCAAGGCAGGGGTGTTCAAACTTTCCACCGAGGGCTACATGCAGAAAAATGAAATGTTTGAAGGGCCATATTCTGTAAATCACTATATCTACCCATCTATCAATTTTCCATGCCTCATTAGGTTGTGGGGGTATGCAGGAGCCTATCCCAGCTGACTTTGGTCGAGAGGCGGGGTACACCCTGGACTGGTCACCAATCAATCGCAGGGCATATATACACAAAACAAACATTCACATCCACATTCATACTTATGGGCAATTTAGAGTCGCCAATTAACCTAACGTGCATGTTTTTGGAATATGGGAGGAAACCGGAATACCCGGAGAAAATCCACGCACGCATGGGGAGAGATGCCAAGCAAAGATTCCAACACATTAAGATACTGCATGTTCAAAAGTTATATATTGTCTAAAAAAACTGCATCTCAGCTTTGAGATATACAGATGAAAAAATACATTATTACCACAAACGTCTGTCTTTTTTCTTCTTTTTATTCTTTCCCCATTTTTACATTTTCTTTATTCCCGTAATATCAGAACTTTTCCCCAACCTAATGTTCCAATAATTACAACTTTATTTTGTTTATCTCATAAGATAAGATATTTCTATTTAATATGTCAACTCTATGCCGTTAAAATAATATTATTTGCTCTCATAATACAGCATTACAAGTTTATTCATTAAAATTTTCTCGTTAGAATACAATTTATTTCTCTTTATTTTTTCTGTTTCTGTTGTAAAATCTCCAACAATTTCAACTTTTGTGTTGCACATTTTCGCCTTGTAATCAACAGTGATCAACTGCAGCCCTACGTAGTGAACAAGCTGACCATGACAATATATTGGCCTTATCCCCAAAATATTTGTTTTTAATTTTTTCCCAATCTAATATTTCAAAAATGATCATTTTATTTAGTTTGTAATAATATTACAACTTGAAAAAATCAAGGGCCGCACAGTAGTCGAGTGGGACGCACATTGGCCTCACAGTCAGGAGGTTGCGGGTTTAAATATCCGTTGGGCATCTCTTTGTGGAGTTTGCATGTTCTCCCTGTGTGTTTGTAAGTTTTCTCTGGATACTCCGGTTTCCTCCCACATTCCAAAAGCATGCATGTTAGGTTAATTGGCGACAATTCAGGTATGAATGTGAGTGTGAATGTTTGTTTGTCTTTATGTGCCCTGCGATTGACTGGCGACCAGTCCAGGGTGTACCCCTCGCCCAAAGCCAGCTGGGATAGGCTCCATAATACCTGTGACCCTAATGAGGATAAGCGGTATAGAAAATGGATGGATGAATGAATGAAAAAATCAGGTATTTTTTCTTTAATCTTTCAACATTAAGCTACTAAAATGACTTGGTGTTTTTTTCCCTCCTAATATTACGATGTTTTTCTCGTGAAATTATTACTTTTTCTCGTTACAACTTTTTCGCTTAATGATGATTTTTCCATTTTTGCTGCTGGTGGGGTTTTTTTGTGTTATCGGTGCCTCTATTATTGGTTGGGTTCTCGGAATGAACGTAATTCCTGTGTCAAGTGGGGATCTACTGTACTGAATATGTATTTTCAACCTGATACATTTTTTGCAGATGGGAATCTTCTCTCAAGAACATCAAACAGTTTTTTGCCTCTAGGCAGTTGGATTGAGAAGACAAAAAATACAAACTAAAAAGCAGACTTTAGGGTTTTATTCTGCTGTTTGGTCATGCTGACGATGCTCAGCACATGCTTAGAGGCAAGCAGGGCTCCGCTATGGCTTTTCTTACCTATGTGGCACGGCCACAAACATGCATCAAATGCACTTGAGTGGGCAAAAACATTACGAGTACGAAGTTACCAGTTTCGTAGATAGCCTCTGACACGGAGGTGTAGTGGTCCTCCACTGTGTACTGAGCAAGATGAAGAGTGTCTAGGCCGCTGACGGACTCATTCCCTCTGGTCCAGTAGAACATGACATCATTGATATTGTAACCCCCTAAGGAAGAAGAAATAGGCGAAAAGGGAAAAACAAATGCTGAAATGCTGCATAAAATTAATGTTAAAAGAGATTTGTCAGGGGAAATATATCATTTCAATACAACAAAATTAATCACGTGAGGGCGAATGAAATTTAGCAGGAGTTACAGTATGTATTCTTTGATTTAATGCACTCTTGGTCAAGGGAGAATACAGTTGCTACATTAGGCTTTAGTCCTCATATGACACAGCAATGCTACTATTATGGCAGATAAGAGAAGACAGTGTAGAACAGATTAAGTTGACGTATATTGCCACTAAACCAAAACATGGCACTGGTGGGAACGCCTTGATAAATGAAATAACTGCTATACTGTTCTGCTCCTCCCACGGTTAGGTTATTATGGGATTACAAGTTTCAGTTGGCGGGTAAGTCCCTCTTAGAGCAGTACAAGTGCACAACTCTTCAGAAAGATCCTATATTAAAGAGGATGTGTTCCCCTCGAGGAGCATATACTGTGGGCAAGCCGTTACAACATTCAAACAGAGGGGGAGGTCTGCGAAAGCACCTCTCACACGTATACAGTAATGCTGCCCTTCCATTCTTTTCCCAAAGATAAAGTAATTAAGCCTCACACAAACAAACAGCCGGGCAGAACTATTGATCGTTTTCTGACATAAATACTTGGACAATTATTGTGAATATTGTCATTCATTCGGGTCACTGTATTCTCAGGGCATTGAATCGATCACAGATGGACTATCCTGGTGAAAATATTCGCATCCTGCACCGTCCCTTTAGATTAGATCTGCCCCAGTATGAACTGATGAAACCTGCTCTGATGGGAGGCAAGATGTCTTCTAGAACGACCAGAACAGTCCAGTTGTGATTGATTCAATGTTGAGAATTCCATGAAAATAAACATGAAACCAACACCGAGCTTTGAAAACATTGTTAATATTTAATATGCTCTCACAACGAAGGAAACAATATTCTCAGAGCGATCAAGCAAACACAGTTTGACACAAAGGTCCCATAGGAATTGTTAACGGATATGCATCCGTCATGTAAAAGTCCTGATGAAAGGCGTAACTCTTGCCTCATTTGAAACACACTAATAATGCTGGGCCCCAGAGAGCCTTGATAACCCAGATTCAATTTTGAAAAGCTGCCGTGTAAAACGCATATTAAAAAAAAACAGCACTCATTTTACAAGAAAGAAGTGAAAATATATATTTGAAAAAGTAGTAGTTGTAATATTATGCGTAAAAATTATCTTATTTTAGTATCATAAAATTGAAAAGAAAAAAATATAGTTGGAATACTGTATTATGTGAAAATACCCAACATATTAATTAATTATTATTATTATTTTTTAATTAAGTTGCCGTAAAAAAGTATAATCTTACAAGAATAAAGTCAAAACATTATGGCAATGAAGTCATAATTTTGAGAAGAAAATTTCCAAAAAGAAAGTTTAAATAGTCTGCAAACTAAAAACAGTAGCAGATATGAGAATAAAGTTGGAATATTAACAAGAAAAACATCGTATTATATTATATCATATATTATTATAATTAAATAGCAAAAAAAGTTGTACTACTATAAAAAACAAGCAAAACAAAATAAAGTTGTAATTATTGGAAAATGTTGTATAATAATGTCAAATAATAATGTATAATGTTGTCAAATATATAACATTTGA
>QODF01000040.1:4814836-4836340 GCA_024372805.1 Oostethus manadensis
TATATATATAATATAAAGTATAATAATATACAAATATTTGGAAAAAAACAAAGGAAATATACAATGTATAAAAAATTATAAATATGTACTATAGATATAAAATAATGTGCTGGTTTGCAACATGGTCCTTGAATTTTTCATTCATTGAATAAAATTGAATCATTGAATCAGTGAATCATTTATCAGTATATGACCCTCGCTGGAAAATAATTTTGGACATCCCTGGTCGAAACTGAGCAAGATTATCATTGCAATTAGACTGCAACTGAACCTAATGCTGTGACCAGTAATTGTACCTCCTCGTGTGGTGAAAATGTAATGTTGTTGATGTGTTTCCTGCATTTATCACCAGAGGGAGCAAGAGATACAAAAGAAGCAACAAAGGGTTGTGCAGCTACTGTACATGAATTACCTGTCATCTACCCTTGTTATGGACTCCTTGAATAATTACCCAGAGCTGTGGCTTGGTTCAAAAGCTATTGTTTTCCCCATCTTGGCTTGACAACTATGGGAACAAATGTTGTATAAAGGATGGAAAAAAATACAGCCTACCTTCCTTCCTTGAAAATAAAATGGGACACGCCAGTGGCGGCGCTAGATGGTAGCCAAAGTTGGCTGTCTACACCATATGTGTAGACATTTCAGGTATCAACATTGCCATTCCTGTGTGAGTAATGGGCTCACCTTGGCCACCCCAGTGAAAAATGTCTGGCTCCGCCACTGGCACACGCCACGGTCACCAAATGTAAATTACAGCAGATGAGGTCAGACGTTTTTCACCCTGCCACTAAATATTTTAGCGCAATCCTGATATTAAAGCTCAGTGTCCTCCCACAGTGACGCCAGCCTTTTTGCATAACTTAAAAAAACCTAAGTCTTTGACAGCAACATGAATCTATGCGAGCAAGGAGGGAAAATAAAGGACAAGAGAAACAAGACACAGATGAAAGAGAAACTTGAAGAAACTGTAAGTGAGGAGAGGTGCAGATATTTCCCAGGATTTATTGAGGCAGCGGAGGAAGCATCCATCATCCTCTCAGTTACTTAACTTCAACCTCCAGATGTCTTTTTGTCTGTTAAGGAGGATTGTGGCTCCTTCACTGTTTCATTTGGCACTTGAGGTCTTGGTGGGCTTTTGGCAGTGACCAGAATAGGCTAAGCTTGCATGGCTGTCTTTTAAAAGCACTGCATGAAGCAAACAGATCCAGAATGACAGCAGATCAGTGAGGGTGGATGGAACTGCAGAGGGGGTCTTTTTTTCACATGTAATTTTTGTCTTAAACTCTGTTACTGATAAAGATGCTTTAGGATGTATTCCTCGTGAAGCTAAAAAGATTTGCATGTGGAAAAAAGGCCATTGCATTTAAAGACTTGTTATAATTTACATACACACCCACCAGAAAATATTGGTGTCTCGCCTTTTTTCTTTTTAAATCAGTTATCAGAGATATTTTTAATCATAGTCATAGATTTATTAGTATGACATCATAATTCCTTATATTGTCTCATTTAGCAATATTAGTCCGACATCAAAATAAATCCAATGATAATTCATATTCACAACAATCATTTTTTATGCAAATTTCCAAAATAGGCATTTTAATGTGCATGTCAGTTGCTTGTGGATTTTCATAATTCACTGGTGGTCCCAAAACCTGACCCTAATCAGCAGAAAACCTACTGTACCTTATTTACAGTGTGAGTCAAAATGTTTATTATTATCATTGTTATTGGTACAGCTGCTATACAGTATTGGAGGCCAACAGTGCATTAAAAGAAAGTTGGGATGCAATAGCTAAACAAAGATTTGGTAGCGCTATAAAAAATCCAAAGTAAATGACTTACAGCTCTCCAGTTGGAGTGTACAGGTCTGCTTGTCCATTGGGTACTTTGTCAAATCCATGTTGCAGGCCACAGTGGTGGTTATCCTACAGGACATGAATGCAGCAGTTGTTAAATAATGCCAAATTTCAACTGTCTGCAGAATGTTGCTGATGCCAGATGATGATGTAGATTTTACAGTACTGGGAGTAAACACTTAGATGATGATGAAGAAGATGAATGCTATTCAGGACAACCCGAGTCATCCATCAAACACCAGTAGAAATGAAAGAAATGTTGACAAACTTGTGCAAGATACAAACTCAGATTGTACACAGTGTATGCACATCAGAACATTCATTCATTCATTCATTTTCGATGCCGCTTATCCTCATTAGGGTCGCGGGTATGCTGGAGCCTATCCCAGCATGCTTTGGGCGAGTTCTGATGTCCCAGCTCGCCCAAAGCATGCTGGGACATCAGAACAAGTTGACTATAAACTACTGTATACAGTAATCAATCATTTAAAGTTCATATTATCCTATCATTCCAGGGAAATGTCAATTATAGGATTTTCCAGTGTTACTTTATACCGTATATAAAAAAATACATGCTGTATTACAGTGTATATAATTTATATGTTCTGCCTTTAAGTCAAAGTGGGGTGATGGTTGGTTTTCATTGAGCTGAGTTCGTGACAGCACACAAAATGAATAATACTGAGCATACGGAATACTATCTAATATGCATTTGCCTTGGAGAGTTCCTTCCACCCTTTTTCTATACCGCTTATCCTCATTAGGGTCCCGGGTATGCTGGAGCCTATCCCAGCTGACTATGGGTGGGAGGCGGGGTACACCCTAGACTGGTCATGCCTTGGAGACTTTATGTCTGTAAATAATGTGGCACTATAATTGTTATGTCTGTCTACGTTTTGGGATCATGTCCATCCATCCATCTTTTCCCGCTTATCTTCACTAGGGTCCCGGGGGTATGCTGGAGCCTATCCCAGCTCCGTATTATAAATGTCATGACATATACTAAAAAGGTATGTTTTTTTATTATATCTTTGTACTAAAAAACAATACGACACTTTTTGAACGACCTCACTAATACTCAGGGGAGACTTAGAGTTAGGTAATTACAGCAAGAAACTTGTATGACTTACAGTAAATACTAGTCGATGCACAGGAAAAAGAAGTCTACATCTGTTTTACATTCCAGCACAAATCAGATGATCAAAACCCCTTTTCATGCACTAATAGCTTGCTGCACAAGTTCTCTTCCTTTTTTCTTATTAATCTATATATTATAGTATTCTATTGACGACAAACATTGATCTTTTCCAGGGAAGATAAGCGCTTGTGATGATATTGTACGGGATATTTTGGCCAATGAATGTATATCATACAGTGTGTGCTGCATTTACGTGATTAATGTAATTGTTGAGTGTGCAGGGCTGATCCTGCACACTCAATATGATACTTGATACTTTTTCATACAACCCCAAATTCTGAACAGCACCCCTGCATGTCCCCTCGGATAAGTTCAATTCACTCAACTAATTACGATTTTATCACGGCTCATTTATTGTGAATGAATCCCCAAGACATTCATTCAATGAATCTCTCCCCTAAACCACTCTTCTGTACATTTATCTCAGTGCTTTCCCGTGCATTCCCTTAGGCAGAGCACTGAAACTTTTACCAAAGCCCCAACACCTCATTCCTCAACCCATCCTTTTCACAGCCACAATTCCCAAAAGTAGACCCGCCACCCCCACCCTTTTCCGATATCAACTGATACCGATATGTGTTACATTGCATACACTACTGGTCAAAAGTTTTACAACACTCAAATTTCTCTGGAGGACAAAGTTACTTTTTTATGTGTTAAGATGGTCTGCCTCTCCTCCATTGTTAATTCCTTTTTTTCTTGCCATTTTTGTAGCAACAAATTGCGTTCTCCACTACAATGCTGTTCAACTCATGTTCACAAGTGTATATAGCCCGATAGTGTGTTCCAAACACTGCTTGTATGCAGATAGAGGAGGCAACAACTGCCAAGGCTTGATGCACCTCCATTTATGCAGAACAGCTGCATAAATTGTTTACCTATTTTGTGGTCCCTGAAACGGACTTTGTGTATAATTCTGAAATACACTATATTTTTCAGGTTTGGGTATCGCTACCTTTTTTTTAACCTCTAACCTCTAGAACTAACTTCTAGTTCACCACTACCACCTTTGGATCATTTCAAGCTATTCATTGAACTGGAATTTCCATAAATAAATGGAAAAATTGGGGTGTTGTGATGGATACAACATCAGGAATTACCTTCTCAAAGTGGCTGTAAACAACCTTGTACAACTCGGGTAAACAAACATCTGAGAAACACTTGGGATTGGGCACTGCAAAGCGTGGCTCGAGGAACTCCACAAGTTTGGTGAATCTGGAAAGTTTTGGTGACCCTTGCCTCTCCAGTCTATCCAGTGCGATACAGTCCAAGATTTTCTGATTGATGGCTTTCGCCCTGGGAATTGGAAGTATTGAAGAAAGAAGTATCGGTTCTGCCTCGCATAAACAACGCTTTTGCAGTCATTGCAAATCGCAAGTTTAATATCCAAAGGAGACACCACAGATACAACGTTAGTCAGGAGCGAGCAAACGGCACAGGAAATGGTTGGATGGAATGCGTGTGCAAGCCTGTTATTAGACTCCCGCGGTTGGTTACACCCTTCAGACACTGTTAGATGATTTTTTTAAAAAAATTACCTATATTACATAAATTAAATTTTATTTACTAATAAATTAGGTTGCTGAAAAAATTAAATGTTATGACAATAATGTCACAATATTATGGGAATAAAGTCATAATTGGAAGAAAAAAAACACAAGAAAACAGTTGACCCAGCAATAGCTGAAATTGAAAGACTTTTCACAATTATAATATTATGAGAAACAAAGCTTTGAGATTGACTGGTTACCAGTGTGGGATGAATGAATGGCTGGATAAAAATAAGACACACACACACACACACACAACAGACATGCCCTGTTCACAGCAGCATGCCGTCCATTATGAGAGATGTGGTCCTATGAAGCCCAACAGAACTGAGTGGGAATCCCCAGCTCAATTTTGCCACAGCAATATATCCACATAAATGTCTTCCCCCTCTGTTGATTGCACAGCTGCCAATTACAACAGTGAGGATGTCCCCCCTGTGAAATGCTACCTCTTTTTACTACACTTTGCTGTAGTTCAGAAAAAGTTGTGAATCATTCAGCGCAATATATCCAATTACACGGTGAGTCGCAGAGTGACTCTTAGACTACCCATTGATAACGGTAAATAAAGCATACCATATAAAAACCGATAGTCACAGTTTTCACTACTTGGACTTAAAAAAACCTCTGGTTTAGAGGAACGATTTTTAATACTACCTAACTCAAAACCCAATCTAAGAGCCCAGTTATGCAGGATTTAAGCTCTTGTTCACATAGCAATACATTTTAGAAATACGCTTTGAGGACCCATTGGTGTGTAGTCAGGGCCAGCAAAGCCTTCTTGCCTGGCCTAAACCCTATCATTAACACTGATATACATTCACAACTTCAATTGTTCCATGAAATGATGTTCATTTATTCCCAACAGTCTATTATTGTCATTTTGCAGTGTGTATGTATGTTAGGTTTTTTTGTCCAATCGGGATTTCAGCTTCTATGTGTTGCCATATCAATGTAATCTGCCCAGGGCCTTCAATATCAGTAGTGTTGGCTCATGTCACAAACACATTACAGTATTACCAAAGGGCTGTGTTTTTTTAATCAATCAGATTTCAGATTCATCACACAACACCCAACAATCAATGCAACAACAATTATCTGACCTCAGAGCATAAAGGACGGTCCCATTTGGGAAGATGCGGATCAGTCTATTCTCCACAGTAATGTCATGAAGAAAAGACTTCTTGGAGTCCACAATGAAGGTGTCAGGGACCCAGAGGAGCTCCACTAGCCGTCCGTCAAGGCTCAGGCTCTTGTTGCCTTCAAACACCAAACGCTCATCTGTCCAGCGCTGCCGGAGGAATATGGTGGCCGTGTAGTCCTGAAAGACGAAGACCCAAAGGTTATAACAATGCTAATGGACTTCTTGTCCAAAATATGCTGACGGATCACAAGCAAGCCTTTCACAGACCATGACATTCAGCTTTTTGATTGCTGAATATTGATAGACTCAGGTCTGAGCCCCAATGTGCCTAAATCAATTGAATCCAGAGCAATACATTAAGTCAGCAACTTAGGGTCTGTGTCTGAGAGCACACAACAGGATGCAGGTTCTGTGTTTTATTTTCTGTGTCAGTGTGGCAGGTCCTGTCTGTGTTGATGACTTTAAATCATTCCGCTGTGTTTTTCATCAAATGTGGTGTTTGTGACTGTTAATGTCAGGTAAGTGACAGCAAATGTTCAGATTATTTATTTACATACAGGGTTGAGGGAGATTTCATTTGCTTGGTTTCTCGACTGGAATGGGCAGCAATCAAGATGGGGTTTATAGCTGGAGTTTTTTTTTTGCTCTATTTATTTTCTTTTCTTTTATTTTTGTGTGTGTCTTATCCAGCATCATAACAGCTGAATGGGAGTCAAGCTGCCTTTAAGTGCTGAGCAAAATTGCTTTGCAAAGGGAAACTTCATAATCTAAATGAGGCTCCCTTGACATTTTATTGTGTTTATTATGGATTTTGTTGAGCCACATTTCGATGCCGGACCTGACATGAAAAGGGGTGGGAAGGATATAAGAAAGGGTGCAGAAAAACCTCACAAACCACGATAACAACAACACATAACATAACATTACATTACATAACATAACAACCACAATAACCACAATATCAGCAACAACCAGACCAGTGACATAGCAAAATGGACAAAAAGTAAAGAAAGGAGAGAAAAAAATATATAATAATATTAATAATAAAAATAAATAAATATCTGTTAAGTATAAATACACACACCTACTGTGTGCATATAAAGTATATACATATACACACATACATACATACTAATAATAATACACATAATAAAAGAAAAACAACAAGAAAAACAGAACCTCACGAACAATGACAATCCAGATGACACCTGCAACAAATCTACACAACGGCAGCAGTTTACATTACTCTGTAGTGACAGAATGACTGCATCAGAGTGAAACATAGAAAATGAGGAGATGTTAGTGGTGAACACAGCCATGCATCCCAAACCACATTCCTTCCAAAAGCGAGGGTCTAAGTAGGAGGACAGGGCCTGGCCCCCCAGCAGGCACCCCAGAGAGGGGACAGCCCGACCCCGCCCCCCCAAGACGTAACCGCGAGTCCACTCCGAAGAGGTGCAAGGGAGACCCAGCCGGACGCTACGTGGGAGCCGAGCAAGTGCCACAGGGGGGCATGGACGTCAACCGCCGGAACACCCACTAGTGGCAAGCAGGGCTTGCAGAGGTGTAAAATGATCCCGTAAACCCCGCCCCACCGCCCAACTAAGAGTGTTATGAGGTGTGAGATATCTGTGTGTAGGCAGTTAAAATTGAGGAGCCGAGACCGTGTGACACCATGGGCAGAACCATATCGCCAGCTGAGCAAGAGTACTTCCGCCCACCAGGCGCCACGGGTCCCGCCACCTTAAAAGTGAGTGTGAGGTCTCTGTGAGTCTATGTATAGAGAGTAAGTGTAATTAAAACTGGGGAGTTTGCAGCCTCCCAGGGCACCACAGAAGGAGGTCATGTTAGTGACCAACCCCGCCACACCCACATGGTGCGCGCTCACTCTCAAAGATCCTGTGTGCTTGTTTGCAGGGTGTGGGGGAACGATGGCCCGGGGGATAGTAGGACTGGAAGGAAAATATTTCCCTCCCAGAAGATGAGCCAATAGGCAATAGGCACCAATAGGCCCCTTCCTCGTGGTGGCTGCCATGAGGCAAGGCCGTCCAAAGGTCCCGGACGCCCAGCAATCGCAACCTGGAGGAAGCCTCTCCCAGACGCCACACTCAACACCCAGGACCAGCCACCATAGATCCCCCCCCCCAATAGGCACGCCACTGTAGGAGATCCGGCGGCCCGCATCCCCGACCACCACCGCGGCCATCCCCTCACCGTATCCGATAGGAACCCGGGCAACACACCCCATCAGAGAGGCAACAACCCTCCAAGCACAGTCACACACCTCACCCCCCACCACTGCCCAGAGTGCAACCCTCCTCCACACCGCAGCCCTCCCTTAACTACGCTACATAACCGCTTACCTGCTCAGTTTAACCCCTTGCACTCGACGTGCACAGCAACACATACTGACATACACACCCTGTCAGCAAGTCTGGGCCAGCACAGATGCCTAAGGGGATGAGATACACCCCACCCCCATATCCGGGTAGAGGCAACCCCTGTAACCCAGCCAGCCCAGTCAGCCGGCCCGGGGCCCGACGACCGCAACCCAGGCTAAACCCCGCGGCCCCCTGCCCCACCACCACTGGGGCGCCCCGGCACCAGACCTACCCCACTCCAGCCTTGTAATATAATATTAGTTCATGTACATTCTGCATGCCACATAGAATCAGACATCATAAATAAATGTTTTCCATTTTTCGAGTTAATCTGCCATTGTACCGTTGCATAGCACTTACAGCATGCGGCAGTGCAAAGTAGTCAATGGCACATACTTTTTGCATTTTCATTACTCATGAAATATGGGAACACACATTTGACAGTGTTGTGTTGATATTTGTATTAAGTCAATAAGATCAGAAGTATAATAAACACAATGACAATAAACAAATATTGTCTTACCATGTTGATCTCTGAAATGGTGTCAATGCTGGCAATGTCCAAGCTCATACCAACGGTAACAGGACCATCTCGAAACAAAGAAGAAACAGTATTCTACTGCATGTGTATCAAACATTAAATACATATATATTCATAGCTTATGTTTGTGATATCATGAATTTAGATGTACCAGGAGCACTCTGCAGAAGGAAATCTGAGTGAAACAACAGCTCTTATTTGAACTTAGTCTTAAACAGCAAATGTATCCTATAGTCTGTCCAATCATTGCATCCTGTGTTCAATGACATGATATAAATTGGGTATAGGCATTGATATTGCCTTGAGAACGGAAGTGGTGATCCGAATTTGGCACAATAAACAACTATAATAAAATTCCTTTCTGGAATTAAACATGATTTCTTACTTTTCCTTATTTATCATTCCACACAGAGAATTTAATGAGCCAAGTGGTGCCCCCAGTTTCTAATTTGTTATTATTCAGTGTATTCCAAACAGGTTTGCTAGAGTGGCTAACGCACAGATAAAACTGAGCTCTGCAATCTTTGGAAGCCAACATGTGCATGACTTCAGAATCCTGGCAGCTGAATATTTCTTGAAAAAGAAATAGAAAAAACATCAGAGCTGTTGTTGTTATTGAGTCAGAAGGATGCAAATTCTATCAAAGCTCAGAGTCATTTGTTTCATGGAACAATGCAATTTTATTTGGTATTTGTGCCTTATACTGGAAGCGTTTTCTTTATTCAAATAATTCTTTGCTTTAATTTACAAAAATGTTTGGTTATCATTTGAAGTATTTCTATAATACAGTTTAATAATTGTCTTTATTTAAAAATAGCCATGCATAACACTTAGTACTTATTAAACTCACTGTTTCCATGTATTATTTATTAACAAGACATCAGTTTTTCTTGTTTTGTGTATCTTGGATGTCATTTTAGAATGAAGGACTAAACATATCTGGTTGTAGTAACTTTTGGAATTCCTGCTGCTAGTACTTGAATTGTTTTTGTGATTTTACCCCTCATCTTCAATCCTTATGTGAGACATGAACAAACAATTTCTCTTTTTTGTGCATTATATATATATAAAAACAGCTAAAAAGAGGCACTTTTTATTATGTAATGGGACAGACCTATTCCTCTTACAAAGCCCGCTATTAAAACACGTCCAAAAACCTCCAAAAAGGTGTGACCATGTATTAACAGGTACGTGACAACATGTAATAATTACAGTATACTGGTCACTTTAAGCATTACCGGACCTTCCTTCCCATTCGTAGATGCCTCTTTTTAGTTGTACAGTGGTACCTCAAGATACAGAATTAATTTTCTCCGGGGGGGGCTTTCGTGTTTTGGAATATTTATGTATGTAATTATGCGACAAGATTTACTATATAAATGGCGTAAATCATTCCAGCCCTCTCGATAATGTCGTATGAAGTGTAAATATTGTACCCACCCAAAATAAATATGTTCATTAATGACAACATAATCACTTACATGTGCATGGATGTTAAAAAACAATGAGAAAATAATAAAAGCAAGGAAATGTAATAATAAATGTTGTTATGAAAAATGACACATCACCTTCTGGGGCGAGCGAGGTGAGCTTCATGGCGGAGACGGCAGCGGGGGAAGTTTCGACAGATGGAACAAATCATACATAAGCTTACGTACTGTAACTTCATTTAAATGAATACACTACATTACATAGTAAACTTAAATCAGATTTTTTGTTATTTTGATTCTTAACAGGTCTGCACGGTGGTCGAGTGGTTAGCATGTTGGCCATACAGTCAGGAGATATGGTAGGCCTGGGTTTGAAGCGCCGTTGGGCATCTCTGTGTAGAGTTTGCATGTTCTCCCCGTGCGTGTGTGGGTTTTCTCCAGGTACTCCGGTTTCCTCCCACATTCCAAAAACATGCACTTGAGGTTAACTGCCAATTCTAAATTGTCCATAGGTATGAATGTGAGTGTGAATGGTTGTATGTCTGCCCTGCGATTGACTGGTGACCAGTCCAGGGTGTAACCCGCCTCCCCCCAAAAGTCAGCTGGGATAGGCTCCAGCATACCCGCGACCCGGTATAGAAAATGGATGGATGGACAGTCCAAGGTGAATCCGTCACGTCATGTGACATAAAACGCAAAATTTACATATTTAACCAACCCGGAACTATTGCTCAAGTCTGACCCAGGAAACGACAGAGGTAAGTGTGTGCGTGTGTATGAGATATAAGTATTGGAAGACAAAATACTCCCAGGTGTGCACCCTTGGTGTACCTTTTTAGCAGGGAATGCGGGTGGAAAAGACGTATGTGTTTGTAGAGAAATACTAGCGACACGGTGGGAAAGTGAGCGAGGAACGTGAGTGACGCGCGTGTGTGTTAATGTAATGCTCCGTCCGTTTTCATTTTCATATTTTGAATATTTTTAAATTAAAGTTACATGGGACCCTTGTGAAGATGAGCGGCATAGAAAATGGATGGATGGGGTCGAAATATCTTCAAATTTGTGTTATGAATATTCTTTTATGAGGTTTTTCGTAAAACGAGCTTCCACTGTATTTATATCTTTCGAAGGTCCAGAAAAGAGAACGACATATGTGTCCATGTCTCACATAAGGACTGTCTGACTTCATTCTGTTTTATTTTGTTTCTTCCACTATTACACATTTTAACAAATAACTTTTTCTTAAATATTAAATGGAGTTTATTAAATATAAAAAAAATGAATTTTTCTTCATATTATGTTTTATTTTCACGTAAAATTATGATTTCTCTGCTGTACTTGATTCTCGTTAGACAGTGTTTTTTGTTTTTTGTTTGATGTCCTAACAAATTTAAACTTTCCTCTTGCAAATGTTCTTCTCATGACTAACTTTATTCCTGTCAGGGTCTGAGGAGCTGACGAGTGGTTGACCCCGGGATGAAGACACGGGAGCGCGGGGTGCAAGATAAAAGGTCCTTTAATAAAGGTGCAGACATACTCACAGTGTGCAGTTAGAGTTAACAAAAAGCCAGCGAGGAAAAAGGCTTTGTGACCATCCATAGATTGTCTAGGCAGAAGCAAACAGGAAGGAGAACATCTTACCGTCAAAGAAAGGCCTCAGGTACTTGTTATATCCTTTCATCAGCTTCTGAATGGTCGGAGGCAGGATTTCTCCTTCCTTGACTTCTGCGTTGAGCATGGCGCTCTCTAACATCCTGAAAAGGAGAGAACAAAGCAAGAGTGGCTCAATCCTCAATATTATTCATTTTGTCACACTACACTTTGTCTCCACTACAAACTCAGTTTACTGTATCAATCGGGTATTCATTTGGTTCTACTGCAAATCTTACAAACACACGCTGAGAGAAGACTCAGCAGGATACAAATTGGATTAAAAAACTGCAAAAAGGGAGCACAAACATGAAAGACTTATTTTAATTGTTTTGAATCGTTCGGTTTCAGAATGTTTTATGCTAAACACCCTTCTCCCATGCTCATGCATTTTAATTGGTGGCTTTCAAGAAAATATTTCTTGCTCAATGGAGCGAGGGAAGATCATTATATTGCTAGCAATGGCGCCATCCAATTACATGAAAAAAAGATTCTCATTTTTTTCTCATAAGTGGTAAGTGTTTGTTTTAGAACTGGCAACTAAATACGGAACACTTCAAAAACAGAAAAAAAGCTCCTGGGCGCAGGTGATGATGTAAGAGGGGAAAGAAGGGTTAGAGATCAAGCACAGATAGGAATCTTTTTGCCTCCACAAGCTGACAGAATCAGATTGCCTTTTGTCATTTTTAGTCTTCAAGGGCAAAATTTTTGATAAAGCCAACAAAATGTTTATAGTTAAATAAAATTAGATACACTGCCCTCTAGAAGTATTGCAACAGTGAGGGCAATGACTTTATTTCTGAGGTATGCATGTGGCGCCGCACAGTGGATATGTCGGTAGCACGTTGGCCTCACAGTCAGGAGGTTCAGGGTTCGAATCTCTGTTGGGCATCTCTGTTTGGAGTTTGCATGTTCTCCCCATGCGTGCGTGGGTTTTCTCCGGGTACTCCGGTTTCCTCCCACATTCCAAAAAACATGCATGTTAGGTTAATGGGCGACTCTAAATTGTCCATAGGTATGAATGTGAATGTTTGTTTGTCTATATGTACCCTGCGATTGACTGACGACCAGTCCAGGGTGTACCCCGCCTCTCGCCCGAAGCCAGCAGGGATAGGGTCCAGCATACCCGCGACCCTAATGAGGATAAGCGGTATAGAAAATGGATAGATGGATGGAGGAGACTTCTTCTACACTGGAAGACCACTCATTAGCATGAAGAATAAGAAGAACAGGCCGGAGTTTGGCAAAAAGATAAATCAGTATATCATTGCAAATTCATTTGGATACTCTTACGTAATGGAAACTTTTCATCAAATTACTCATGTCAGTGTACTTGTTTTAACCGTCAAAATCTTTTCACATCAATGTGGAGCGTTTGTGCAAACTCCTGCAGAGACACACTCGAAAACAATGTTGACCCACCACCGGCAGGGGCAAGCATAAAGGTCCGGTGCAATGCGATTTGGGCAGTGGTCAAGGGCGGGTGTCCGGGCGACTTGGTCTTTGGCTGCCAAATCTGGTCCTTGGGACATAGAATGTCACTTCTCTGGTGGGGAAGGAGCCCGAGCTTGTGGAGAGAGGCGGAGATATTCCGACTAGATATAGTCGAACTCACCTCAACCCACAGTTTGGGCTCTAGAACCAAATTCCTGGACCTTGGGGCTGGACCTTGTTTTACTCTGGAGTTGCTGCCGGGGCGAGGCGGCGAGCTGGGGTGGGCTTATTATTAGCCCACCGGCTTTGTTACCCTGTGCTGGAGTCATCCCCGGTGAACGAGTGTTGTTTCCCTACGCCTTAGGGCTGGGGAAAGGGTCCTGACTATGGTTTATGCGTACGTGCCGAACGGTAGTTCAGAGTACGATGCCTTCTTGGAGTCTATCAGAGGGGTTCTGGAGAGCACACCAGCTGGTGACTCCACATTAGCATTGAGACTTCAACGCCCATGTGGGCAAAGACAGTATGACTTGGAGGCGCGTGGTTGGGAGCAATGGCCTCACTCATCTGAACCCGTGTGGTGTGTTGTTGTTGGACTTCTGTGCGAACCACAGTTTGTCCATAACAAACACCATGTTCGAACATAAGAATGTCCATAAGTGCACTTGGCACCAGGACACCCTAGGTCGCAGGTCTATGATTGACTTTGTGGTCATATCATAAGACCTGCGTCCGCATGTTCTGGACATGCGGGTGAAGAGAGGGGCTGAGCTGTCAACTGACCACCACCTAGTGATGAGTTGGATTAGATGGCGGGGAAGGATGCCGGACAGACCTGGTATTCCCAAACGTGTAGTGAGGGTGTGCTGTGAACGTCTGGCGGAGTCTCCCGTTCGTTGAGTCTTCAACTCTTATCTCCGGCAGAGCTTCGCCCGCATCTCGAGGGAGGACCGGGATATTGAGTCCGAATGGGCCGTATTACGTGCCTCCATTGCTGAGGCAGCCAGTCGTAGTCAAGTTTCTTCAGCTGTCAAGCTAAAGAAGGAGTCCTATCAATCATGGATCGCTTGCGGGACTCTGGAAGCAGCTGACAGGTACTGGCAGGCCAAGCAGCACGCGGCACGCGGCTACGGCGGTGGTCATAGCAAAATTCCGGGTGTGGGAGGAGTTCGTTGAGGCTATGGAGCACGACTTTTGATCGGCCTCGAAAAGGTTCTGGTAAACCGTCTGACACCTCAGAAAGGGGAAGCAGTCCCCGGTTCATACTTTTTACAGTGCGGACAGAGGCTTACTGTCCTCGACTGAGGATATAGTTGGTCGGTGGAAGGAATACTTCGAGGTCCTTCTCAATCCCATTGACATACCTTCCGTAGAGGAAGCAGAGTCTGAGGATACGTACACGGACAGTTCTATCACTGCGGCTGAGGTATTTGGGGTAGTTAAAACACTCCCCAATGGCAAGGCTCTGGGGGTGGACGAGTTTTGCCCTGAATTTCTCAAAGCTCTGGATGTTGGAGGACTGTCTTGGTTGACACGCCTCTACAACATTACATGGAAGTCGGGAACAGTACCTCTGGACTAGCAGACCAGAGTGGTGGTTCTCATTTTTAAAAAGGGTGACCGGAGGGTGTGTTCCAACTATAGGGGGATCACACTCCTCAGCCTCCCGGGGAAAGTCTACTCCAGGGTAGAACCTCGGTTACAGGAGTTGCAATGGGGTTTTCGTCCCTGTCGCGGAGCACTGGACCAGCTCTACACCCTTGCAAGGGTACTGAAGGGTATGTGGGAGTTTGCCCAACCGGTCTACATGTGCTTTGTAGACTTGGAAAAGCCATTTGACCCTGTCCCTCGTGGTGTCCTGTGGGTGTGCTCTGGGAGTACGGGATTGGTGGTGTGCTACTACGTGTCATTCGGTCCTTGTACAATCAGAGAAGGAACCTGGTTCGCATTGCCAGCAGTAAGTCGAGCTTGTTTCTGGTGACCATTGGCCTCCGCCTAGGCTGCCGTTGTCACCGATTCTCTTCATGGACCTAATTTCTAGGCATAGTCAAGGCGTTGAGGGAGTCCAGCTTTGTGACCTTAGGATTTCGTCTCTATTTGCAGACGATGTGGTCCTTATGGCCTCATCAGGCTGTGAACTTCAGCGTTTACTGGAGCAGTTTGCAGCTGAGTGTGAAGCTTCTAGGATGAGACTCAGCACCTTCAAATGGGTGGAGGAGTTCAAGTATCTCGGGGTCTTGTTCACGAGGGAGTGACGGTTGGAGCGTGAGGTCGACAGACGGATCGGTGCAGGGTCAGCAGTAATGCGGTCGCTGTACCGGACCGTCGCGGTGAAGAGAGAGCTGAGCAGGAAGGCAAAGCTCTCTGTTTACAGATCGATCTACATTCCCACATTCACCTATGGTCATGAGTTATGGGTCATGACAGAAAGAACGAGATCGAGGATACAAGCAGCGTAAATGAATTTCCTCCAAAGGGTGGCTGGACTCACCCTAAGAGATAGCGGAATAAGATAAGTGGAAGAAAATGGAATGGAATGGAACAATGTTTACAAACAAAAACATACATCAAGCTGTTTAGAAATTCAGTCTTGGGGTGCGGTCTGCCGTAGGTGACTTCCTTGGCTGGGAGATATATATATATAGAAACTTCCTGAATTATTAATTGATGCTATAATGCTTACAGAATATGACCTGTTTGACCTTTGTGTGCCGCATGGTGGTCTAGTGGGTAGCACATTGGCCTCACAGCCAGGAGTTTCAGGGTTCGAACCTCCGTTGGGCATCTCTGTATGGAGTTTGCATGTTCTCCCTGTGCGTGGTTTTTCTCCGGATACTCCAGTTTCCCCCCACATTCCAAAAAATACATGCATGTTAGGTTAATTGGATACTCTAAATTGTCCATTAGTATGAATGTGAGTTTGAATGGTTGTTTGTCTTTGTTTGTCTATATGTGCCCTGCGATTGACTGGCGACCAGTCCAGGATGTACGCATCTTGCCCAAAGCCAGCTGGGATAGGCTCTAGCAAA
Source organism: Oostethus manadensis (assembly GCA_024372805.1). Taxonomy (NCBI): domain Eukaryota; kingdom Metazoa; phylum Chordata; class Actinopteri; order Syngnathiformes; family Syngnathidae; genus Oostethus; species Oostethus manadensis. Next base: position 4,831,053 of record QODF01000040.1, read on the forward strand.
CCCGCGACCCCATTGAGGATAAGTGGCATAGAAAATGAATGAATGAATGAGCTTTGTGTACAGAGGGAGCACAAAGTGACAAATTTGTGAAACCGGATCTTGTTGACGCCCTGCTGACTGACTCATATCAACATAAGCGGGTGAAACAGAAATTAACCATTGCTTGCACATTTATTACACTTTTAGAGAAATAAAGAGAGTGACCGATAATGCAAGAATTTTTAACCTACATCAGCATGCTGACATCCTTTTCTTCCAATTCTGTATATTTTTATTGTGTTTTACTTGTGTTTTATTCTGTTTTCATATGACACTTTATACTCTTATCTATATATTATATAAATACTATTATGATGTTTACACACGGTCTAATAACTCAGTAAACTGTGTGTCTAATACTGTAACTTCTCATAGGGGCCTTCAGGACAAACACGATCACCCTCCATGAACACACTCACACAGCACCATCAAGAGTTGCACAAAACATACTGTATGATTTATAGTAAAATACCAGGAGAAACACAACAGACGCATTGTTTCACACTCTCACCCAAGCATAACTTTCACTTGCTAGAGGGGCGCGGTTACTGCTATGAGGACTTACTTTCATTCTGGGCTCTTCTTCAATCAGGAGTCCAGCGCTGTGACCAACTATAATGCTTATTTTGCACAAACTTTGGAAACCTGTTAAATTGTGGGATCGTTGACTACTCTGATAGCGTCCCTGTGCAAAGAAGTAGGAAGGAAACAAAAGAAATAGGTTTTACAGAAGCTTACTTTGCACTTACCAGAAAGTCACTATGTGCATAGGTTGGGAATGGACTATTTTCTACCCTGTTCTGGATGGGTTCTGCAACATGTTTGTGCCTATCTTAAGCAGAGAGAACGCACTCTCAGGGCCCTTCACAAATATGCCGTGTTACTTACTAATTACCACACAGACATAGTTTTGTTATGAATCAACCGGCTGTTTCCTGGCTTGGACGGTCCACCACCTGGCCAATACGATTTGAAACTAGATCAGACCAATACACCAACAAACAGTTCACAGGAACTTTCCTGATCATTGAAACCACCTACACAGAAGACATAGAGTCTGAGGAAGAGGAACTCAATTTCACTTTAGAGGCCTATTGATCCCGAAACTTGGTTAGGTGGCTGCACTTTCTCTCCAGCACTGGCATTAGAATTGCTGTTATTCACTCCAAATAGGGTACATTGCTAGACTGACTTTTAGACTCAGATACAGTAGTAACTTCACAGTTGAAATAATTTAACATCTTGGTGGTGCGGAACACGCTTTATTGCTGCCTATCTATTGCTATTTATGTCACTGTTGTTTCACAATGTTTAGCGATGATGATTAAGTTAACATTTCTAAAAAAATGTAGACATCTTCATCATATAAATGACCCCTTTGGATCTAAAAGTTGATGTCAACAAAAACAGTTGACCGTGTAGATTATGTCACGTTATCTTAAGCGGGCACTTTTTTGTAATAAAACAATGCAGCAGGCCTGGCAATGGGTTGACGTAGATGGATGGTCGACATAAAGGGGACCAACTTAAATGGGTTCCACTCTGAATCAATAGCTGCAGCAGGATTTGAAATGAAATGAACTACGGGGGAGAACAGAGAGTTTCTGGATCTAGTCATTCAACATCTGGGGCGCCACACTCACAATTTTTCATGAGTCTGCTGTGGCCAGTAACATTTTATACTGTATGTTCAGCTTTCCTGCAAGGAGTCGACTTTGTGTCTCAGAACTCCACCACAGTGATCCCTCATTTATTGTGGTTAATTGGTTCCAAAACTGACCATGATCAGTATATTTCCTCAAAGTAGGATTCCCGTTTTATAAATCAAATATTGTTGCATTCAGAACTTAGAAAGTCTGCCTGCAGCCTTCTAAATACGGTTGGAACTTTATTAGAGCCCACGAGACATGAAATAACACCCCTAGAGTCACTTTTTTTTTTCTTTACACTTTTATTACCAAGTATAGTAGTGGCATTTATCTAAAATAGGATATTTAAAACATAAAACTTGTGCTGGTGTGTGCTGCTATAAATGTGTTCTCTTGTGAATTGGAGGAGGCGGAACAGGAAATGGCGTTAGGGGTTTAGAATTGAGTTTTAGCTTGGTGTGGGTTACGACTGGAGCAGTAGCTTGTGTAAAGGTTGTATTGTGCCTGTTGCGAGATCAATCAAACCTACAATAAAAGCCTGTTGCCAAGTCTGGTGCTTGTGTGTCTCATCAAACATTACAGTAACATTACTGACACATTGAGACTAGTGCAGAGTACTGCATAATGACAACATTCTTTTAAAACTGTGTTTCAGAAAGTAATAACACAAAAAATTACTCCAATTCATGTTTTGCTTGCCCTGCCCTGTTCCCTTTTGGAGACCACCACATGGTCTCCAAAGGGGAACTGCTGGAACCGACAAGAATCCTTGCACATGAAAGTCACACAAAATTTCTTCCCTGTGAAGCTCTGGTCTCGGTCCACCTGGCTGTGTCAAATCAGCTGAGACAGCTGGGTAAGTTGCTCCCAGCACCCTGATGCTATGCTGCATGAAGTCTCACTCACATGGCTTGCAGCCTGTTGTTTCAACAGGCAATAGCCTTGGATGGGAAAACCATGTTGGTGACAGCAGTGACAGTGCGCTGCCTTTGGCACACTGCATTACCATTCCAGCACGCCCCGTGTGACCCAAGTTGCAGTCTCAATTACTCAATTACAAAGTAATTGCATTCTTGCATTTATTTCTTTATTTTTATAAAACTGCTTCAAACATTGTTTCTCCAGAAATGGACTTGTTATCATGTGGAAAAATAAAAGGATAATAAAGCAGAAAGTATTACATAATGAGCGCTATGATAAAATAATGACCTAAGAGAAACCTGTGCTAGAATACCAAGTAAAGGAATGGTTGTATTGATACTGCTAATCTTCGAGTGTTAGAGACCATTACTTAGAGGTGTCAAATTAAAGCGTAACTGTCATTAGTTAATTAGCCGTGTTTAGAGAGTTCTGTGTTTTAATTGTGTTATTCTTGTTTTTAATCTCTAACTTTACTCTTTCTGTATATGAGTTAGGGTTTTATAGAATCCATTGCATGCATTGTCCATTTTGTGCTTGAGTTGTTGGGGGTGGAAAACAATGGCCAGTCACAATGGCCAGAAGTGGCCATTGATTGGCTGTCATTGTGTTTGGCCTTGATTAGCATCATCTTATAGGCTCTTGTAAGTGACAGATTTAGGTTGCTACTGTATCTGCACGGATGGAGGCGGGCTTAGTCATTTGGGAATAAGTGGGTGTAAGCTATTACTTATACAGAAATCATAAAGGGTGTGCACTGGTTTGTGTCAGGGGGTCTCAAACACGAGGACCCATGCCTACCCTCTCCACAGCCAGTGGTAAACGGAGGTCACAACAACTCCCATTGTAGTTGGGAGGGCAAGGTGAGGAGCGGTGATAAGTGGCGAAAACATGAAAATGAAAGAGCATGTGAGAATTGTCGGTCCAACGAATGGAAAATTTACATTTAAAAAACTGCACCAGCACCACTGATGAAGGTAGAGTGATATGCCTTCTTTGTAAGTTTGTTTGCTTCCCAAAAAAGCAGCAAATTGAGCCTACCACATCAATGCAAAGCACCCAGTCATGAGTGCAAACGCATCTTAAGTTAGCAGCAAAGACATTGGCAATTTACCGAGCCATAGCAAAGATCTTTGCCAAACTAAACTCGAAGAAAACACTCTGCGTATGACCTTTTGCAAAAGGCAGCTGGCACAAATACTGTAACAATAAACTGAAAACACATAAACCAAGTACAATACCCGAGAGTGTAATAATAATAATAATAATAACAATAATAATATTATATAATGAGGGCCGCACGGTGGTGGAGTGGTTAGCATGTTGGCCACACAGTCCGGAGATATGGGTTTGAATCTCCATTGGGCATCTCTGTGGGGAGTTCGCACGTTTTCCGGGTTTCTCCGGGTACTCCAATTTCCTCCCACATTCCATGCATGTTAGGTTACTGTAATTGCCGACTCTAAATTGTCCATAGGTATGAAGGTGAGTGTAAATGGTTGTTTGTCTACCCTGCGATTGACTGGCGACCAGTCAAAGGTGTACCCCGACTCCTACCTGAAGTCAGCTGGTATAGGCTCCAGCATACCCGTGACCCTAATGAGGATAAGCGGCATAGAGAATGGATGGATGGATTATATAATGAATATAATAAATTGAATAATAAATAATATATACTATTATAAAATATTTATCATAGCAATGTATCACATTTCATTAACGCTGTTGCTGTTACAGACAGTGAAATGCGGTGCGTTATTATTAAAGCGTCACAACTGTCACACACAGTTTGACGCTCTTTTTAACTTTATTGTCACGATCCCGGTGTTTGCGTGACGGTTTTGGTTTTGAGTTAGAGTTCCTGTGTTGTTTTTCCTAGTTTCATGTTTGCCTTTAATTACACACACCTGCCTCTCGTTATCTTCTTGCTATTTAAGTTCAGGTGTGTGCACCTTCAGTTTGTCGGGACATTGCCATTTTGCCGTCATTACTGTCAGTGGTGTCCTTTCTGCCTTTCTGCCTTTCTGCCTTTCTGCCTTTCTGCCTTTCTGCCTTTCTGCCTTTCTGCCTTTCTGCCTTTCTGCCTTTCTGCCTTTCTGCCTTTCTGCCTTTCTGCCACTTTGCCACTTTGCCACTTTGCCACTTTGCCACTTTGCCACTTTGCCATTATTGTCATTGGATATCGTGTGTGCTTCGCTTTCCCGTGGACCTGTTTTTGTTCCTGCCTCGCAGCTTTATTATTAAAAGACTCTTTTTTTCCACACTTACCTGCCTGACGTCGTGCTCGCTTCTTCCCCGGGGTTCTCGCCATGCCGCGCCGAGCTAGCCGAGCAACAACGTTTCGTAACAGAATGTCCCGACCACAATACGACCTCCTGGAGGGTCCCTTGGATGACTGCTTTGACAGCCCAGCGTTTAAGGCAATGGAGGCGGAGATTGCGAGGTACTCACCGGAGGAGCTGGAGACCTTGATGTGGGGGCCAGACGGCAAGCTGGTCTCCATTGCTTCGGTGTGGCTGGGGTTCGCCACACGCACGCCGAGCCCCGCGGTGCCGACGCGGGGACGTTGTCATGGCGAGTCGCGAGCCCTCCTCCAAGCCTCCCTCCACCCTTCCCTGGTTCCTGCGGCGGTCGAGAACGGCGTCTGGAATCCGCCTTCCGGAGGGGGGCCTACTACAGGCG
>QODF01000040.1:4837296-5063301 GCA_024372805.1 Oostethus manadensis
TACTGTCACGATCCCGGTGTTTGCGTGACGGTTTTGGTTTTGAGTTAGAGTTCCTGTGTTGTTTTTCCTAGTTTCATGTTTGCCTTTAATTACACACACCTGCCTCTCGTTATCTTCTTGCTATTTAAGTTCAGGTGTGTGCACCTTCAGTTTGTCGGGACATTGCCATTTTGCCATTTTGTCGTCATTACTGTCAGTGGTGTCATTTCTGCCTTTCTGCATTTTTGCCACTTTGCCATTATTGTCATTGGATATCGTGTGTGCTTCGCTTTCCCGTGGACCTGTTTTTGTTCCTGCCTTGCAGCTTTATTATTAAAAGACTCTTTTTTCCACACTTACCTGCCTGACGTCCTGCTCGCTTCTTCCCCGGGGTTCTCGCCATGCCGCGCCGAGCTAGCCGAGCAACAGCGTTTCGTAACATTTATTCTGAATTTACTACATCAATGGCGTGTATTTCCAACTTGCACACCGTCCCTGCATCCTCTCCACACCCACACATTATCCACCAATCACACGCTAGGTGCATTCAGGAGCACCGGTACACAAAACATAAGCAGATGATTATATTATGCCGCTTTGCAATTTGCCCAATACTGCTTTTGTGCAGCATCGGTATCACCTCTATTTTATGTGATAAGAAAGAAAGGAGGATATCAGTGATGTGCCACAGTTAGGGCTGTGAAAGGATTAAAATATTTAATCGTGATTAATCACATTTTTGTCTATACTGTAGTAACTGATAATTACTATTAATCGTAGATATCATATTTATAATAAGTAGGGATTTAAATCTCCGTGGTTAACAATTTGTACAATTATAACCACATCAAATTTGATGTAAAAGAATATTAATTTTGTAAATATGGGCCATTATTTTACTCAAAAAAGAATCTAAATTTAGAAAGTCCCCAGTTTTTTAATGTTTAATGCAAGTGGGGATTTGTCCTACTTGTCCTGTTTGACAGCCCTTGTATGCATCTTCTGACGCTCTTCCCATGCACACGTACCACTAATACCATAATGCATTTTTTACCCTTTTTCCATCATCTCATATTTGCTTCAAAATGCTGATACTATGTGGGAATGCATAAAGATAATATTTGATTAGCTTATTGGGTGCATATTTGTCTGATGCACCTCTCTGAAAGACAACGTCCTGCAGGCTCTGACATTTTGTCCTTTTAATTTCATGTTGTTTCCATCATAGTTTTACACAACACTTTGCACTTTGCATCATATGCCATGGTACCACTGCATGTGACAATAAAAAGATGACTTGCACTGCTCCAGTGTCCAATCGATGTTTTCCGATAGTAGACACAAATAACTTTGGTCTTGTTCTGCGAGCCATCTGCCAAGCTGAATTTAATGAATGAATGAAAATACAATTTTCTTTTCCGTCTGTGTTCCTGCATGTGTCATTACAGTCAACGGTGCTTGCTCAAACAACGGTGTGGGCCGAGGGCCAAACAGGCGGTGTGCACGTTAATAGCCTGTCAAAAAAATAGTGCCGTTGAAGGAAACTTCTGTTGACGCGTCATTAACGCTTTAACTTTGACACCTCGAGCCACAGTTTAAGTTTTAGTCATTAAACTACTCATGCTTCTGCAAAAATCCTTTATATTCTTGAATACGAGTAACTCTCCCAGTTGTGAGCATGGTCTACAGAGAATGCATTTCCCCAGGGTGCACACTGACAGACTTGACACACCTGCCCACTGGGCTGCCTATCAAGAATAATAAGATGACACACTGCGTGCCCACATCTGAACTGAGAGGGCTGATGCTGTGCAGACAGGTAACTTGATTTAAGACTCTGGGTCTTAAATCACAACCAAAAAAACAGTACATTCATAAATTAGAGGTGTATTGACAGAGAAAATTCACATTTTGGTTTGATTCAATAGTTTAGTGTGACAATTCAATTTTTTTCTTTACAAAAAAAGTGTTTTTTTTTTTTTTACTTGTATGTTATTGGAAGTACAGTAAAAGTTAAATATTAAAAATACATACAGTAAACAATAATTTGATTCAACAAAAATAATTAATCACACATAATTCATCAAAAAGCTAGTCCAACTCCATTGCGTTCATTATTTCCACCGTTTATGTACGAAAAACAATTATCGAAATGACAATACAGCTTAAATAAAGGCAAAACATGAAAAGTATAAGACATAAGAAGATTTCTTCAATTCATCATAAAGTAATACCAACAAAAACCAAACCCCCCGGCTTGGTGCCTCTGTGCTGGAGTCATCCTCGGTGAACGAGAGGGTTATTTCCCTACGCTTTTGGGCTGGGGAAAGGGTCCTGACTGTGGTTTGTGCATACGCGCCAAACGGCAGTTCAGAGTACCCAAACTTCTTGGAGTCTATCAGAGGGGTTCTGGAGAGCACCCCAGCTGGTGACCCCAAATTAGCATTGAGACTTCAACGCCCATGTGGGAAATAACAGTGTGACTTGGAGGCGCGTAGTTGGGAGGAACGGCCTCCCTGATCTGAACCCGTGTGGTGTGTTGTTGCTGGACTTCTGTGCGAACCACAGTTTGTCCATAACAAACACCATGTTTGAACATAAGGATGTCCATAAGTGCACTTGGCACCAGGACACCCTAGGTTGCAGGTCCATGATCGACTTCGTGGTCATATCATCAGACCTGCGTCTGCATGTTCTGGACACGTGGGTGAAGAGAGGGGCTGAGCTGTCAACTGACCACCACCTGGTGATGACTTGGAATAAATGGCGGGGAAGTATGCCGGACAGACCTGGTAGACTCATACGCGTAATGAGGGTGTGCTGGGAACATCTGTCAGAGTCTCCCGTTCATCGTGTCTTCAACTCTCAGCTCCGGCAGAGTTTCGCCTGCATCTCGAGGGAGGACCGGGATATTGAGTCCGAATGGGCCTTATTCCGTGCCTCCATTGCTGAGTCAGTCCTAGTTGCGGTCGCAAGGTGGTCGGTGCCAGTCGTGGCGGCAAGTGCCGAACCCGATGGTGGACACCGGGGGTTAGGGCTGATGTCAAGCAGAAGAAGGAGTACTATCAAGCATGGATGGCTTGCGGGACTTCCAAAGTAGATGACAGGTACCGGCAGGCCAAGCCGCACAAGGCTTCGGCGGTGGTCGAGGCAAAAACCCGGGTGGGAGGAGTTCGGTGAGGTTTTGGAGCACGACTTTTGGTCGGCCTATAAGACGTTCTGGCAAACCGTCTGACACCTCAGAAAGGGGAAGCAGCCCCCAGTTCACACTGTTTACAATGTGGACGGGGGCTTGCTGACCCCCAAATGGTCCCCATTTTTAAAAAGGCCGACCGGAGGGTGTGTTTCAAATATATAGGGATCACACTACTCAGCCTCCCTGGGAAAGTCTACTCCAGGGTGCTGGAGAGAACGGTACGACCGTTAGTCAAACCTCGATTACAGGAGTTGCAAGGTGGTTTCCATCCCGGATGGTGGAACAATGGACCAGCTGTACACCCTTGCAAGGGTACTGGAGGGTATGTGGGAGTTTGCCCAACCAGTCTACATGTGCTTTGTAGACTTGGAAAAGCCATGCAACCGTGTCCCTCGTTGTGTCCTGTGGGGGGTGCTCCGGGAGTACGGGATTGGTGGTCCGCTACTACGTGCCATTCGGTCCTTGTACAATCGAAGCAGGAGCCTGGTTCGCATTGCCAGCAGTAAGTCGAGCTTGTTTCTGGTGAACGTTGGCATCTGCCAAGGCAGCCCTTTGTCACTAATTCTGTTCATAATCTTCATGGACATAATTTCTAGGCGCAGTCAAGGCGTCGAGGGAGTCCAGCTTGGTGACCTTAGGATCTCGTCTCTGCTATTTGCAGACGATGTGGTCCTTATGGCCTCATCAGGCTGTGACCTTCAGCGTTTACTGGAGAGGTTTGCAGCTGAGTGTGAAGCTTCTGAGATGAGACTCAGCACCTGCAAATCCAAGGCCATGGTTCTCAGTCGGAAACGGGTCGACTGTACCCTCCAGGTTGGGAGTGAGGTCTTGCCTCAGGTGGAGGAGTTTAAGTATCTCGGGGTCTTGTTCACAAGTAAGGGACGGTTGGAGCATGAAGTCGACAGACGGATCGGTGCAGAGTCCGCAGTAATGCGGTCGCTGTACCGGACCGTCGTGGTGAAAAGAGAGCGGAGCCGGAGGGCAAAGCTCTCTGTTTACAGATCGATCTACGTTCCCCCCCTCACCTATGGTCGTGAGCGATGGGTCGTGACCAAAAGAACGGGATCGCGGATACAACCGCCGAAATGAGTTTCCTTCGTAGGGTGGCTGGACTCACCCTAAGAGATAGGGTGAGGAGCTCGGCCATCCTGGAGGAGCTCAGAGTAGAGCTCCTTCTCCTTCACATCGAGAAGAGCCAGTTGAGGTGGCTCGAGCATCTAGTCCGGATGCGTCCCGGGGGCCTCCCTGGTGAGGTGTTTTGGACATGCCCAATGGGCCGAAGGCCCCGGGGAAGACCTAGGACACGCTGGAGGGACTATGTCTCACAGCTGGCGTGGGAACGCCTTGGTGTCCTCCCGGTGGAGCTGGAAGAGGTCGCCGGAGACTGGGAAGTCTGGACTTCTCTACTGAGACTGCAGCCCCCGCGACCCGGACCCGAATAAGCGGAAGAAAATGGAATGGAATGGAACGAATAATTGCCAAAATCTATACCCAGGGCAGCATATGCTTAAATGTGCTTCTCGGGAATGACAACCCTTATAGACTGGTGTGGCACGTCTTTTTTTAATGTCAAAAACCAAGGAGTTGATTGTAGATTTCAGGAAGAATCCTACAGTCTTTTCACCCGTTTTCATTATTAAGCAGGCTGTTGAGGTGGTTCAGCAGTACAAATATTTGGGATGGGTGCTGGACCACAGGCTAAAATGTGAATCTCAGGTGGATGCCATATGCAAAAAAGCTTTTTTATCGTAAGCTTTGCAGTTTTAAAGTGGACAACAGTTTTATAAAAATATTTGATTCTTGTTTTATTGAGTCACTGCTGACATTTTCTTTTATCAGCCGGTATGGGCTGCTCACTCACAAAAACAGGAGCAGGTTGCAGGGCATTACTAAAGTGTGCAGCAAAATTGCTGGCACCACAATTACTGACCTAATAGAGGCGGACTCTGAAAAAGGCCCAGTCAATCCTTGACAATTCCAGTCATCCAGTGAGACCACTGCATTGAATGGTTTGATACAGCTTCAGGTATTGTTGAACCCATATATTAGGGTTATCCGAAATAATGTTTGGGTCATTAATTCATTCTCATAGGTCGGTAGGTCCGACTCTAAAAAATGTTAACACAAAACACAGGTTTAAAGTTTTAAAATTATAGTTTTATATGAAGAAAACAATTCAATATGCATATAAATTCATATAAATGATGAATGATGTGTTGACACCACAGGCATACCCTGCCTTGTTAGCAACGAGTGGCGCCGGGCTGAGTGACGGCCGAGCTGTTGTCACCGTCATCCGGCGACATATTACTCACGTCGAGTGTCACCAAATGTGGAGATGTGATTGAGAAGGAGACAGGAGTGGAGGATATGTGGATTTAACCGTTTACTTTCCACAGAACGGCAAGAAACAACCACTCAACACCTGCTAAAAACAATCACATGACCCAGAAACAAAGGTTTGTGGAAAAGTGGGACCTGACGCTGCAAACTATGAAATAATTAGGTAACATCTCAATTTAAATGAATTGAATTAATTTGTGTAGCACCAAATCACATCAACGGTCATCTCATGGCACATCAAGGTCACAAAACAGAGAACCGACTGAAGCGCCATATGAGCAAGCAGTCGCAACAGAGGCAAGGAAAAACTCCTTCTGGTAAAGAAACCTTGGACTGAACCCAGACTCTGTGGGGCGGCCGTCTGTCTCGAACGACTGGGTTGAGATATAAAAATAATAGAATAGAGCAGTTGTTTTCAAACTGGTGGGGCTACCACGAACGCTTTTCATTATTACCATATTTTTGGGGGCGGGGAGGCGCTAAAAATCGTTTTATCTCCAAAACGGGGAGATCTCCAAAATTTTTGGGAACCACTGGAAAAAAGGGATACATGGTAGAACAAGCCAGAAGGAACATAGAGAATTGTCTCTGATACATATCAGCGTATTAAGGGTCAGTTCTAACGGTATGCTTTAGCAAAGAGTTGTGTTTTGAGTTGACTTAAATAAACTTAAATAGAGAGTGTCTGCCGCCTCGATTGAATATGGAATGTGGTTCCATAACAGAGGAGCCTGATAAGTAAAGGATCTACCTTTATAAGACACTCATTTATTTTCTTTTTTTTTGTTGTTTTTGATTTTACTAAGAAAATATTTATTGTGTTGTAACTTGAATTGCAAGATTAGCCACAGTAGACTGCATTGAGAATTACATTTTATTTATTTAGCATAAAATGTAAATATTTGGGTTATTTATTTTAGATACATATGTTCCACTTTCATTATGTTATATGGTATAAAAATGACATTTTGGCTGGATGTGCTTTTTTCTTTACAATTCCATAGTAACATATATAAGAGCTGTAATTAAAATACCACAAAACCATCAAACTGTCATACTTTTACCCATGGTTAGCATACCGTCAGAATCTCATACCAGCCCATGCAAAGTCGGAGTTTAATGAACCCAGTGCTAATAATGGGGGATTATGAATCTACGGTTTCTGCAGGTGGAAATAAGGTGGATAAATATGGCATTAAACTTAATTCAAATTACGCAAAACTATTGCAAAATGTTTAAAAAAAAAAAAAAAACAGCGCCTCAAGACTCAGCACAGTAAACAGTGTAGACAATTGATTGATTCTGTTCACCGACTCAGCCGTGCCGGTCTATTAGGAAGAAAACATGAAATAATGGCCACAGTGTGCGTAAAGTAGCAACCAATCAATGAGTGAAAACAAACCAGGAAAACACCACATTAATGAGCTGCTCACCACTAGGTCTTGGGCAAAAAAATAAATCAACGTTGTTGTATTTCATTTGATTTCTTCTGTAAAGGCTATGTCTTTTTGTGAGCTTCTTCCCAGTTCTTGAGTTCCCAAAGCTTTAGAAATGGCTTTATATCGTTTTCCAGACTGAAAGATCTCAATCAATCTCAGTTATGTTTTAACAATGTGGGGGGGCAATCACATTTTCACACACATCCATGTAGGTTTTGATTTGTTTCCCTTAATAATAAAATAAATCATTTAATAACGGCATTTTGTGTTCAATTGTGTTGCCATTGACTAATATTTATTGTTTTGGATGATCTGAAACATTTAACTCTTCCCTGAGTCACCACCTTATCGTGGTGGAGGAGTTTGTGTGTCCCAATGATCCTAGGAGCTAAGTTGTCGGGGGCTGTCATGCCCCTGGTAGGGTCACCCATGACAAACAGGTCCCAGGGGAGGGACCAGACAAAGAGTGGCTCAAAAGACCCTATGATGAATGATACAATTGGACTTCGTTTTCCCTTGCCCGGACGCGGGTCCCCGGATCCCCCTCTGGAGCCAGGCCCGGAGCCGGGCACGATGGCGAGCGTCTGGTGGCCGGGCCTGCACCCATGGTGCCTGGTCGGGCACAGCCCGAAAAGGTAGCGTGGGTCCCGCCTCCCATGAGCTCACCACTCGTGGGAGGGGTCAGAGGGGTCGGGTGCAAAGACAGCTGGTTGGCGGCCGGAGGCAGAGGCCTTGGCGGTCCGATCCTCGGCTACAGAAGTTAGTTGTCGGTACGTGGAATGTCACCTCTCTGACGAAGTGGCCGGGGAGAGGGACCTCTGGGCTTTCCTGCTTAGGTTGCTACCCCCGCGACCCGACCTCGGATAAGCGGAAGAAAATGGATAGATGGATGAAACATTTAAGTGTGAAAAACATGCAAAGAAATCAGTAAGGTGGGAAAACACTTTCTCACACTACTGTATATAGCTGTTTCCGTGCTCCCTGAGAAAGTGAAAGTTAAGCTTGTGTAGAAGTGAGTGTTAAGCTTGTGTGAGTGAGAACAAGACATTTATTGTGTGTCTTCAAAGAAGGAATTAATTTCTTCCCAAGGGTCCTCAACTTCTACTCCACAGTTGAGCGAAGCACAGTATGTGACACTTGAGGCAATAGCTGGACAACTTTGGCAACCACTGGTTGGCCTCTATCTCTCTATATATTATTTGGCCTAAAGGCTATGCTAATGCGTGGTGGCTTCATGTTGGATGTGTGGTTGGAGGAATTGGTTCAGACATCGTTATACAGAGGTGCCTTTCAATGACGGACTCAAACCCTGTGGCGGAATAGGCCTTTTCAGATCCTGTTTCATGACATAAACTCCCGAAAGACCTTCAAACCCTACCAGACTCCCAATCATCATTCTGTTCACACTACGCATCAGTCGAAGCAGCTCTTACACATTTCACAACATATTAATTTACCCCCTGCAGAGAGCTGAGTAACACTCTCCATGGACTTCCTTCCCTTTTTTTCCCGGCATTGCTTCCTCCCACTCAGCGATATGCTCCTATACTGTTCTTTCATTGATTCATGTCATATTCCTCTCAAATCCAAAGTGTGTCTTTCCTGTAGTGCAGAAATACTGCATATATGCATATATGTTTGTATATGCACAGGGAGCAATCTGATAAATGGTTTAAGCATTCGAAACATACACTTCCAACAAAGTTTGTTTGCTTCAAACTCTGACTTGCAGGGGATTCATTTACATGCATTCATACATTTTTATGAGATTATTTTACAATATATTAATTAAAACTGTAACTCATATTACCATAGTAACAATCAAATTATAAACACAAATTCAGAATTTTCTATCAGGTTTGGTTGAATAAAATGAAGAGAAAATGCCCTTAATTCACCTTTAAGGTCAACAAATTAAGTCAGTTTATTGGATGATAACCAACTGAATATGAATTGATAAATCATATATATACAAATGTATATTTATGACATACAACAATTGCAATAAAAGTGACTCTTTTATTAGATTAGATTGCTAATTTAATACAAGGTTATGTTGAGCAAGCAATTTGCCAGGGCTTTCAAGCTAACCATGCCTTTCAAAATACCCTTTTCTTTGCCCATTTCTGCACAGGGTTTGCTCCCACTTGTAGCTTCCCACAAATCTGCCACCACTCCAGGGCAGAGGGTCAAACAGGACATGCGCAAGTTAATAGTGCGTCAAAAAAATGAGCGCAGTTAAAGTGCAGTTAACTCGTCGTTAACGTGTTAACCTTGACAGCCCTAGTATGTATATAACTAAACACTAACTACTGTATAAACTGTGTAACCTGCAAGTTTGACTAGGACCACACATGGCATCATTCATCACCACACCACTAATCCAAAAATTACCATTCCAATAAATTATTATTTTTTTAATCTGGTTATTTTTTCATGTCCATAAAGAACAACAGAAATTTTATTTAAAAATACCTATTTTTTATATGGATATTCAACTGGATGCATTTACACAATGCAATGATTTATAGTATTGTTTGCTTTTTTTGTAGATTTATTGGTCCCCAGGGGAAATTCATCTTCACTGACATTACAGACCACATTAAAGACAGTTGCAGTAACAACATAACATCTAGTCAACATGACGACATCACTGCTGACAGACAGCTCAGCGGGGACTGCTGTTAAGGGCAGCTATGGCTGCAGGGGTCAGGCTTTTCCCAAGACAGGCCCTCCTGAAATTAATTCATCTGTATCTGCGCCCTGAAGGTAGTGGAATGAGATATTCATGCAGTGGGTGGGTGATAGCCTGTCTGATATTGTTTGCTACGTGAAAGGTAGACCTGTTGTTTAATTATGTGAGATTGGGTGTGGGAAGACCAAGGATTTTAGCAGCTATTTGTGACGCAAGCTTAGTGTAGTAACAGAAGGAACAATACAGGAGGATCGGTTGAATCTTTTGCATAGTAACAATACGTAGGGTGCAACATACAGTAGGGCAAAAAAAGTATTTAGTCAGCCACCAACTGTGCAGTTTCTCCCACTTTAAAAAATGAGAGAGGCCTGTAATTTTCATCATAGGTACATTTCAACTATGGCAGAAAGAATGACATCACATTGTCTGATTAAAAAATATATATATTTGCAAATTATAGTGGAAAATAAGTATTTGTTCACCTATAAAAAAAATCAAGATTTCTGGCTCTCACATACCTGTAATTTTATCTTTAAGAGGTTCTTCTGTCCTCCACCCATTACCTGTATTAATGGCACCTGTTTGAACTAATTATCAGTATAAAAGACACCTGTCTACACCCTCAACCAGTCAGACTCCAAACTCCACTATGGCCAAGACCAAGGACCTGCCAAAGGACACCAGAAACAAAATTGTAGACCTGGACCAGGCTGGGAAGACAGAATCTGCAATAAGTAAGCAGCTTGGTGTGAAGAAATCAACTGTGGGAGCAAGTATTAGAAAAGGGAAGCCATACAAGACCACTGATAATCTCCCCCGATATGGGGCAAGATCTCACCACATGGGGTCAAAATGATCACAAGAACGGTAGGCAAATATCCCAGAACCACACGGCAGGACCTAGTGAATGAACTGCAGAGAGCTGGGACCAAAGTAACAAAGGCTACCATCAGTAACACACTGTGGTAAAGCTACGCCACCGGGGGCTGAAATCCTGAAGTGCCAGACGTGTCCCCCTGCTTAGGCCAGTACATGTCCGGGCCAGTCACAAGTTTGCTAGAGAGCATTTGGATGATCCACAAGAGGATTGGGAGAATGTCATATGGTCAGATGAAACCAAAACTTTTTGGTAAAAACTTAACTTGTCGTGTTTGGAGGAAAGGATGCATTCAAAGAACACCATAACTACTGTGAAGCATGGGGGTGGAAACATCATGCTTTGGGGCTGTTTCTTTCTGCAAAGGGACCAGGACGACTGATCCGTGTAAAGGAAAGAATGAATGGGGCCATGTATTGAGATTTTGAGTAAAAACCTCATTCCATCAGCAAGGGCATTGATGATAAAACTTGGCTGGGTCTTTCAGAATGACAATGATCCCTAACACACCACCCGGGCAAAGAAGGAGTGGGTTCGAAATAAGCATTTTAAGGTCCTGGAGTAGCCTAGCCAGTCTCCAATACTCAACCCCGCAGAAAATCTTTGGAGGAAGTTGAAAACCCGTGTTACCCAAAACGGCCCCAAAACTGCAAAAATGTTATCTCCAAAAGGGGGGCACGGCAAAAAAAGTTTGGGAACCACTGCCTTAACCTAATATTCACTTGCACAAACCTTTGAAACAATTACTGCAGTCAAAAGCTTCTCTTAATTCTCAGTCAGACCCCACACCTGTCAACTGATATTTGGGCCAACTCCTTATGAGCAAACTGCTTCAGATCTATCGGGTTTGATGGCAGCCTTCTCAAGACAGCATGTTACAGCTCTTTCCTCAGATGTTCAATTCAGATTGAACATCTGAGCATCTGAGGGCTTATAGAAGACCACTTAAAAATAAACCCAAATTTTGCTCTCAGCCATTATTGAGTGTTTTTGGGTTAGGCCCGCACGGTGGCTGAGTGGTTAGCACATTGGCGAAACAGTCAGGAGATCTGGAAGACCTGGGTTACAGGTCTTCCTGGTTACCTGGTACAAAAAGTTTGTACAAAATAGTTTTGAGTTTGTAAGGTCGGCCCGTGTTAAAGCAGATCCACAAGCATCCACAATCCATTCACATATGTTGCCGTAACTCTCCCGGCGCTCGGCAAAAATTTTGTTTTGCAGCATACGGGTAGTATACTGGAGGCCTGGCGGAAGTGTACGTACGCTACGTATGATGTACTGATCTCTGGTTTATCCTTGCCAGTTTATATGCTGTACTGCACTTCGCTGCGTATTAAAGGTAAGAAATTTTTAGAATTTTAACTCAATATACTTTCTATTTCAGGTTACATTATTACATTGCATTTTGTATTACAATACTCGTTATTTATGCAGTATTGAATCTGCAGAACAGCGTTTTTTTCCATTGTATGAGGGGTCTTCAGTGGAACGAACTTGCCATTTACATGTTAAATGTTGTTGGGGTTATGAAAACATTCGGCTTTCAAAAATCCTTTTGGAATGAATTCATTTTGTATCCGGGGGCTCCACTGTAGTTTACACACACATAGTTTACGCGCGCAAAAATCTGTAAATAGATATTTTCCTTATGTTTGCTTTGTTCTAAATCTGTGAATAAATGTTATTTTGTCATCAATATCCTTTTTTCCGTGTTCTTTTTGTTGTTTCATGTTGTTTCTTTAGTGTTCAATGTTAATGTAGTCCTAAATCTCAATATTCTGTGGGTCTTGAAAGTTTAGTAAAAATGCCCAAAAACTCTGGCAGTATGGAGCTCTCTGCTCTGAAAATGGCTGGCAGGTAATGAGTTAATTTGAACACTACTGGATCACCTCGCCATGCCACTTATATCAATGCGGCCTTCCATCAATTACACCACCTACAACCTCCCACAAATCTATTAATTTGACACAAACTGACAATAGCTGTGATTATATTACTAATGTGCATCCGGTGGTGCTTTGACACAGTGCTGCTCTAAAAACCTATTCCTCGATCTGACATAACACTCTAAGGTGTGAAAATGCCTTTTTATGTGTGTGAACGAAAAAATAGTCATAAAGGTGAAATGGACCTTGACAAAAGGAAAGTGACAGGCTGAACGGCTGTCTTAGCAATTAAGAGTTCATGCTTTGACGACTACATTTCAGCGCTGTTGTTTTTCAGCAGCTAAAAACAGCTTCCAGCTTCCCTTAGTCTGCTGTGGCACACAGCCAACATGCTGTGAGGAGTGCTATAGCCAAAGAATGACCTGGGGTGTTCTGTCAGATGTTTCCATCCATCTATCCATTTTCTATATCGCTTATCCTCAGGGTCGCGGGTCGCTGTCAGATGTTTATAGATCCAAAGTCCAATTCACCGTCTAACATAGTTATTGAAAGACACTGATCTGAGAATAAGATACTCTATGATAAATTGATGTAGGAATAGTCTCTTGGGAGGGCTCCACCGCAGTAGATCATCAGCATCTCAACAAACTCTCCAATTGTTTATGATACTGCATATAGGATGCACAAAAATACAGTATTGTTGGCTGTTATTGCACCTTCAGAGTCAGCGTAGTGCATTTTCAGTTTAATAGCTTCTCACAGAAGCACACCTAGAGTTGCATAACACCCACAGGTAATCAAGGTTCAAATGCTAAGAAAAGAAGAGCGTCAACAGATACACTATCCGCATAGCTACAACCAGATTAAGCCAGCCTCTTGCACACAAACATAACTTTTACTTTCCAGGCATACAATCTTAACATTCACCTCCTAGAGGGTCACAGCAGCTGCTACAGTATATGTACTCTGTGTACTTCATTTGAGTCTCTTTGTCTGTTTTCCTTGACAATGTAGAGTCCAGGGCTGCAACCAAATATATTGCCCTTATTTTTGAATACATATTGAAAACCTTTTAAATTGTGTGATACTACTATCCTTACTATTACCGTTTTCTCCGATAGCAATGCAGTTCCAAGAACCCAAAATCAGGCTCAGTAGTGTGTGTGGCCTTCACGTGCCTGTATGACCGCCCTACAATGCCTGGGCATGCTCCTGATGAGGTGGCAGATGTTCTACTGAGGGATCGCCTCCCAGACCTAGACTAAAGCATCAACCAACTCCTGCAACTCCTGGACAGTCTGTGCTGCAAAGTGGAGTTGATGGATGAAGCGCGACATGATGTCCCAGGTGTGTTCAGTTGGATTCAGGTCTGGGCAACGGGTGGGCCAGTCCATAGTGTAACCAGGGTAATTTAGCCTAGTATACTGTAAAATTGTGTTACTGTCTCTTTAAATAGGCCAGGTATCTGTGAACAGTGATTCAAATCACTATAGTGAAGATCTTTGTCTCCTCCGCTTGTGCTCAGTGCATACCTGTCGGAGTCTCCAGAAATAAAAACAAACGTAGAGCTAGATAAACATTGAATTTTGAGCTGAATACTCTCAAAGTTTTCATCTCAAAGTTTCAAATTTGATTACAGAGCCACGGCATTGAGCTGAACCACGCATTACCACAGACGATCTATCTTCCGGCTGTTTTGTAGAGGTATTCTGTGCATGTGAATTGCAGCCTTCATCCACCACCTTATCTGCATCCTCCACCATTTTTCTCATCTCCATCATCTATCCACGCTTCAGCTACACGTCGCCGGTCGTCACTTTAGGGTGGATATTTTAACAGTTAGGTAAACACCATCCAAAAACCTCCTAAAACTTAGATAACAACCCCAGCTTTTAGCAAGATATTGTCACTGTCTTAAAGGGACCTGTGCAAGGGTGGGCTACAAAAGCATCAATGCCTTCGTCTTGCAGGAACTGCTGACACACTCCAGCCACATGAGATCTAGCATTGTCTTGCATTAAGGAATTGAGGAACCCAAGGCCAACAGCACCAGCATATGGTCTCACACAAGGTCTGAGGATCTCTTCTCAGTACCTAATGCAGTCATGCTACTTCTGGCATGGATGGCTTTGCGGCCCCACAAAGAAATTCCACCCCACACCATTACTGACCCACTGCCAAACCGGTCATGCTGGATGATGTTACAGGCAGAACAACATTCTCCATGGCGTCTGCAGACTCTGTCACGTTCATCACATATGCTTAGTGTCAACCTGCTTTCGTCTGTGAAGAGCACAGGGTGCCAGTGGCAAACTTGCCAATCTTGATGTTCTGTGGAAAATGTGGACGTCGGGTCCTAATAGCACCGTCATGGAGTCTGTTTCTGACCGTTTGAGCAGACACGTGCACATTTGTAGCCTACTGGAGGTCATACATGGCTCTGGCAGTCTTCTCCTATTCCCCTTTCAAAAAGGCAGAGGTAAAAGTCCTGCTGCTGGGTTGTTGCCCTCTTACGGCCTCCTCCACGTCTACTGATGTGCTGGCCTGTCTCCTGGTAACGCCTCCATGCTGGACATTATGCTGACAGACACGGCAAACCTTCTTGCCACAGCTCGCGATGATGTGCCACCCTGGATGAGCTGCTCTACCTGAACCACTCAGAGTGAAAAGAGCAAGATGGAGTGGAGATGTGGTGAAGGTCAGAGATGTACTGTTTGAGCTTTGAAGGTGGTGAGGACACTTTTGAATTTGATGCCTTGTTTTATGGGGAGCCAGTGGAGTTGTTGGAGGATTGAAGTGATGTGTTGATAGGAGAGGGCTCTAGTGAATATCCGGGCTGCAGAGTTTTGGAGGAGCTGCAGTTTCTGGAGGGATTTGTTTGGGAGACCGAAGAGGAGAGACAGCCTGACTCTTAACCTGAGGGGAAGGAAGTATAGTGGAGTTGTTTGTGGAGATAGAAAAGCTGCTAGATTTAGAGATAGTGCATGGGGTGCCTATTAGGAGGACTTCAGTTTTAGTCTTGTTTGTCATGTAGCGATAAAAATATACAGTACAGTACTTAAAACTACGGTATAAAACAATACTTAATCTGGTTAGTCACATTGAACTGCAATTATTTTGACCACTACTGAATATGTAGCGACAGATAGAATATGATTTTGACGTGTAATTTATAAAACAAAATTTTATTAGTGTTAGCAGTGAACTGCAACTGTAACAAAAACGACTGTCCTGCAACTTTAGAAACTTTTCCAGTGTGTGGGGGAAATTGAATTTATTGATGGTGTTTTTCTTTTTACTTTTTTTTAACAAAGTAACCCTACATGCACAACATCATTGAGGAACCTCCTCCAAAGCTCCAGGGACCAAGTAAAAATCTGGTGTTTAGCCAAGGTTCTATATACTGAATAAAAATTCTTGCAGGTGTCATTTGAATAAGTTTATACTAACCAAATATTATATCTGTGCCTTTCTTTGAGCTTTTAATAGCTACAATATGTGGAAAACCACATTATGTAAGAACCCACTACAGTCCTACCTCATTTAGTTATATATTTTGGTTTTGTTTGCAGTCTTGCAGGTTTCTCCCCCACTACTAGCCATCCAAATATTCCAATCCAAACCCACATGCAGAGTGACTGTGTCATATTTGACAGTCTTCTGCTCGTGGTATACTGTATATACCATACAATGCATTGACTAAGTGAGAGGAGCATGTGTGAAGGTACACTATGTGTAGCACCTTTGATAGTATTTAGCCCATAGATTGCATGATTTGGCCATTGTAACATCGTTTTGAGAGCATAATTTGCATAATTTGGGTAGTGGGAATGTAAAAAAAAAACTTGTGGCAGGCAGACTTCTCGACAGAGAATGCACTTCTGCCGGATTCACCAAACATGTGGGGTTCCTCGAGCCACGCTCAATCGCAAGCATTTCCCAGACGTTTGCTTACACAAGTTTTATATTATTGCCATGTCGAGAAGCTAATTTCTGATGCTGTGTCCTTTAACATTTGTGTGTTAATTCCTCGCCAGGGGATATGTGATGTTCCGCATCAGTTGACATTGTAATTGGAAATTGAGAGTTGGAAAACATCAGCATAATAAGCAAAAATGCCAATATCAGACATCCTTTTTTAAACTATCTCTGTTGTCATGTGTTGAAAAGTATTTTGACATTTACCATAATTGTATTTTTGGTTTGTATAATAATGATATCTAACAATCCACCAATCCTATCGGTATATATATTTTTTTTTTAGGTGATGATAAGCCACACTTTTATGTTAGTACAAGGAACCCTGTAGTTTAAAACTTCAATCTCATAGAATAGTGAAGTCAGAAATGAGAAAATCCCTAACTGATACTGATAGTCACAGTGTAAGAGATACTATGACTAATCGCTGTGAAAATTAAAATGACAGAGAATCCCAACATAGGGAAGATATCGTTCCAGATAGGGGAAAAACAATTACGGCTAATGAATATGGAAAAAGGGGCGTTCAGTCAGCTTTGCAGCAGAAATGAAGAGAATAGAATGAATCTTGCCTTCAAATTGCTAAAACTAGGCAATTTATTCAAAGCTTCTGCATTTTAAAAGAATCCAAAATGCATCAGTATCAACATTTTAAGCTTAAAGTTTGGATTCTTTTCTTCAAGTTCAAGTAAGCTTTTATTGTCATTTCAACCATATACAGTGCAGTACACAGTAAAACGAAACAACGTTTTCCCAGGACCAGGGTGCTACATCAAACAACATAAATTAACATTACAACACAGAATTATCATTAAACTAAACTGTCACAAAGTGCACTTGTGCAACATTTAGTGTAAAAGAGAAACAGACAAGACAAGACGTGGAACAATAAACAGTAGCGCCGACCAGTACACTACAGGAAAATGTGCAAAAGAATGGATTGTCCATATGCAAATCAGAATAAATAAATAAATGTAAACAGTCATTGAGGTGGAAATGTGTAAAAAAAAAAAAAAAGGTGTGCAAAAAACAGCAGTTGTGTGGACAGGGTTAATTATGTTGTTGTTCTTGTTTGTTTATTTGTGTTAATTATATGTTTGTCAGTTTAGTTCCTTTTAGGTGTTGAGAAGCCAGATGGGTGGAGGAAGGAAACTGTTACACAGTCTGTATGTGAGGGCCCGAATGCTTCTGTACCTTTTTCCAGACGGCAGTAGAGTGAAGAGTGTGTGTGAGGGGTGTGTGTGATCAGCCACAATGCTGGTGGCTTTCCAGAGGCGGTGTGTGGTGTAAACGTCCATCACAGAAGAAAGAGCAACCCCGATGATTTTCTCCACCGTCCTCAGTATCCGCTGTAGGGTCTTGCGGTCCGAGACAGTGCAGTTCCCAAACCAGGCAGTGATGCAGCTGTTCAGGATGCTCTCTATGGTCCCCCTGTAGAAGGTCATGAGGTTGTGTGGTGGAAGTTGTGCTTTCCTCAGCTTCCTCAGGAAGTAGAGACGCTGCTGTGCCTTTCTCATCTGGTGTTGAGGAACCAGGCGAGGTTCTCTGCCAGATGAACACCGAGGTATTTGGTGCTCTCCACGATCTCCATCGAGGAGGCGTTTATGCTCAGCGGTGAGCGGTCACGCTGATGATGGTGTTAGAGGTGCTGTTCATCATCCGGACAGTATGTGGTCTCTCAGTCAAGAAGTCCAGGATCCAGTTACAGAGGGAGGTGTTGAGGCCTAGCAGGCTCAGCTTCCCAATCAGCTGCTGAGGAATGATGGTGTTGAATGCTGAACTGAAGTCTATGAACAGCATTCGTATATATGAGTTTTTATTTTCCAGGTGGGTGAGGGTCAGATGGAGTGTGGCGGAGATGGCGCCATCAGTGGAACGATTTGGATGGTATGCAAACTGTAGTGGATCCAGTGTTGTGGGCAGCAGGGTCTTTATGTGCCTCACGACAAGCTTCTCGAAGCACTTCATGATATTGGGGGTAAGTGCAACGGGACAGTAGTCATTGAGGCAAGACACTGAAGGTTTTTTCGGCACAGGAACAAAGGTCGTCGCCTTAAAGCAATTTGGGACAACAGTGGTGCTCAGAGAGATGTAGAAGATGTCGGTGAAAACATCTGCCAGTTGGCCTGCACATCTTCTGAGCACTCTGCCAGGAATATTGTCTGGTCCAGCAGCTTTCTGTGAGTTGACTCTGATTAAAGCTTTCCTGACATCAGCAGTGGAAACACAGAGCACCTTGTCGTTGGAAGGAGGTGTGGTCTTCCTCGTTGTCACGTCGTTCTGTGCTTCAAAGCGGGCGTAGAAGGTGTTCAGCGCACCCGGAAGGGAGCCATCACTGTCACAGGGAGATGAGGGTGACCTGTAGTTGGAGATGTTTTGGATGCCCTGCCACATGTGCCGTGTGTTGCCGCTGTCCGTGAAGTGTTGGTGGATGAACTGGGCGTGTACAAGCTTTGCATCCCTGATGTCCTGGGACAGTTTAGTCCTTGCTGTTCTTAGGGCCGCCTTGTCGCCAGACCTAAAAGCTGAGCCTCGGGTCTTCAGGAGCGCACACACCTCTCCCCTTATCCGTAGTTTCTGGTTAGGACGTAAAGTGATGTTCTTGGAAACTGTGATGTCATCAATGCACTTGCTAATGTAGCTGGTGACTGATGATGTGTACTCCTCCAAGTCAGTGAAATCGCCGTTGGTTGCAGACTCCCTAAACATGTCCCAATCAGTGCATTCAAAGCAGTCCTGGAGAGCAGAAATGGTACCTGCAGGCCAGGTTCTCACCTGCTTCTGAACTGGTCTTAAACGCGTAATGACTGGTCTGTATGCTGGAATTAGCATAACAGAGATGTGGACTGAGTATTTGAAATGGGGGCAGGGCTTCGCGTGGTATGCGCCCGGGATGTTTGTGTAAACAACATCTAGTGTGTTTCCCCCTCTGGTTGCAAAGTCCACATTCTGGGAAAACAGTCCTGAGATTCGCGTGATTGAAATCTCCGGCAACAATAAATAATCCATCCGGGTGTGTGTCCTGCAGTTCACTAATGGTGCCGTAGAGTACACAGAGCGCTTCCTTAGCATTAGCGCTAGGTGGAATATACACTCCAGGTACAATAACGGTGGTGAATTCCCGGGGTAAGATGAATGGCGGTGTCCGGAACTCTGTTGCTCAGCCACGTCTCAGTGAAAACAAAAACGCAGCAGTGTCTGTACTCGCGCCGTGTAGCTTTCTGGAGTCGAATGTAGTCCAATTTATTTTCCAAGGAGCAGACATTAGCTAGCAGGATAGATGGTAGGGCGGGTCGGCTAGGGTTAGCTTTTGGCCGCGCATTAGCCCCGCTTGCTTTCCGCGCTTCCTCTTCCTTTTGCACTGCTTCCGATGCCTCCTCCTCCGTCCATCGGCCTCTGGCGACGCCGGTGTCTGAGGGCCAGGTTCTCGGAGCAAGCCGAGGTCGCATGGCGTTTCCCGCAGATCATTATTAGTGCTGTTGTTGGGGTTGTTTTTATATTTCAATAGTGTCTGTCAATGGTAGACATGTACACCGGTGTCCCTATGCTGCACCGCACGGGCTACAACATGTAAATAGCACCACTTTGGATCCGGAGCGGCCGCTGCGAGCTACTGCCGGGCCGCCATCCATCCAAGCGTTCCATTCTTTCAAAATCCATTCTTCTACACACCACCACAAGAAAAGTCTGCCTCACTTGGGAGACATAATGGAAGTTAATTAATGATTAATATTGTCCTTCCCAAGTGTAGTGACTACGTATGACTCGCTGCATGCGTTTTCATAAATACGGTGTTGTGAAAAAGTGTTCACCCCCTTCTTGAATTGGTTCCAGACCCGACCACAACAAGTGAATTTCCGCAAAGTGGGATCACTCTGTGATGACGGACATGCCATAGCTGACTCATGTACTGTATATCTCAATGTAACATCACTGCCACCTACTGACCAGAACACCTTTCTTTCAATATCTTTGAACAAATTATAGGCCATAGTCAACCACAAAACAGCAATTCAATTAAACAATTTATTCATTTAATAATTTTGGAAAAAACGCAATAGAGAGAGGGGGCGATGTTCGAACCGCAATGTGGCAAGGGATGACAGTACATAACTTACAATTATTGATCAAGGATGATTGACATTGTTCTTAATGCAACATTAAAGCAGCAGTCCACAGCTGGAACAAAAGGCAATGTTCATATCCCGTTAGGGCTATCAATGAAAGCCCAAAGAACATACTGTAAGGGACAAAATTAAAAGACTGGATGCAAGCATTTGCTATCGGATTTTCGAAGACCACTGGTATATTGCAGCTTCACTAAAATTTAGCAGCATCACTTCAAGTCAGTCGTTTGACTCGAGGTTTGGGTCTTTGCTGTACTTTCAAGGTTACATTGGTGGCTATGTGTAGAGGACCAAACACAAAAAAGGCAAGGACAGGGTGTTTATAGCGCTTAATGCGGGTTAAGGTCTTCCCCTGGTGGTTAGCCCAAGGAATTGAAAGACCCAACTGCGAAACACTTTCTCTTACTGCTTCTGGAACTACAAGCTGCTTAGTTGACCCGCTTTGTTTGTAAGGAATGTCATTTTGAACGCAAAAATCACTTTTCTTTCAAAAGTACTTTACAATACTTGGATACTGGTGCTGCAGATCTAAAATATTATCAGGGATTCTGAACTCTTTCAGTACCTCAGGCTCCGATGAGCTGTGAGGGCTCACCACAGTTCACTGGAACTTCTGTTCTCCTGGTTTTTCCTGTGGAATTCCACATCAAAAAATAGTAATGTACTGAGATCAGAGAACACCTCTTCCGTCCGCTTGGCTTGGGCCCAGTTTAAAGCAACATTACATTGTGAAGGCTGCAACAGGTCAATTAGCACTGGAAGGTCCCCACCAAGGATTATAGGGAAAGGCAAGTGGTTGACTAACCCAACATTTAACAGGTATGTCTGTCCTTTCACAGTCACATAGAGATCAGCTGTTGGATACTTCTTTTTCTCGCCGTGAATACAGCGAATAAAGTTTCTTCAGGCTCCACCTGAGGCGAGCGGAATCTTTGCGTCACTGTTAATGTCAAATTTCTGTTGAATGGCCAACTTGACAGATTCACATCCATATGCACAAAGGCACTTCTAGCATTGCCTGTCAGCAATGATATTAAGTGGAAAGCCCAGTCCATTTTCGGCCATCTACAGGCAGTAGCAATACGTTAAAAAGTTACGAGAAAATGTTCAATGTCATTCTCTTCACTTAATTCTTGGAATTTTGGTGCAAGAAAAAATTGTGAAGCATAGAGAAGGTCACCTGTTTCCCTGTAGGAAGTTGAAAGTCCTTCTGGCTTGACGGATATACTTGGCCGCACTGTGTGGGAGTGGTTTGAGTTTGAACCTCCATTTTGGATTGAGCAAAGTGGTTTTGCAGTTCTTTACATTTCTGTTTTTTCTTAGCCACTTCTCTGTGCCAATGGGCCTCTTTAGCCCACTGTTGTCCTGCATGGGTTTTAAGAAGGTTAGCTAGGTCTATCAATGTAGGTTCACTCCCTTGTTCAGCGTCAACCTGAACAGCTCCTTGTTCTTCGCAGCCCTCTCTTTGGACTTCACTCCCTGATGCAGGTTGGTCCTGACCAGATCCTACATTTAAACATCCTCTTCCATGCATTTTCCCCAAAAACAGGTGCAAGAGGTGCAAAAATTGTCAAATCAGAACAAAATACCCCAATGTCCTTAACTGAATGATCCCACCACTGCCACCAAGTGTAGAGGACCAAACAGAAAAAGGCAAAAACAAGGTGTTTAAAATAAAATAAAAGAAGACAAAAATAAACAAATACACTTAACAAAGGCTCCAACTTAACTAAAAAAAATAAACAAAGTTTGGGCCCAACTTAACTGAACAATGACTGAACTCAAACAAACTGAGCTCCTAAACAAAGAAACACAGGCTACTTAAATGGGGTGGATGAACCTAAACATAACAATAGGGAGGGATAGCTTCCTTAGGCAAACAAAACAAAAGGATAACTTAGCTAAATTAACATATTAGGTTAGGTTAGTCCATCAATTAACGTTCCCCCCTTGGTCCATTGGTTCATGATTTGGACCATGCATTCAAAATGCCCTCCAACCCCTTGGTCCAATCTTTTGGCAGCACTTCAGAAGACACAAGTGTGTAAGTAAATCATATTCAGACAAGTAAACCAAAATGTGCACCTTTCAGTATAAGAGTCTAAACAAACTACTTAACATGTGTCGTGTGACTGTTAACTAACTGAAGTATAAATGAAAATACTAACACAAAATGTTTGTGGTGGAGGAGGTGTCCACCACACTATGTATGTTGGTAAAATGGGTAAAAAGCATTTGCATTCCACTGATAGAGGCCAAGTGATCATTCTTAATCGCACTAAAGCCGTCAAAGCTTTTGATTACAGCACCTCATCATACTCTGTAGGTTTGCTGATGAGCGGAATAATATTGCAGTGTCTCCATAGACCACAAGTTGTCAATTAAAATTGAGTGAGATCAGTTTGTCATTTTTTTCAGGTCTGAAGGTCTGAACCTCATTTTGCCTTAAATTGCATCAAACAGACCAGCTCACACGAATATCAAACATTATGAAACCCTGGTCATCTTTTTGTTTCACTATCACACAATTGTTTTGATACCTACATCCCATTTGAAAGAAAACAGGGCCAAGTTTCACGTAAATAATAAAAGGTTTAAATGTACAAACACTGAAATGAACACAGCGTCTTTTACAGACCTGATCAAAATCTTAAGAGCTGGTACCACACAGGACAGACTTTGAGGCATACTTCCACTCGAATGATTGGTGTTTCACATTTCCGCTTTTGAGCAACAGTCTCAGAGCCTATGAGACCTGGGGGTTGGCACTGGATTCTCGAAAAATGAATATATTTCAGTCCTTCCATTCACTTTTACATGTTTGTTTGTCATATTAACTTTTTTTTACTTTTATTTGAAAATGTCTGTGGCCGCACAGTGGCTGTGTGGTTAGGACATTGGCCACACAGTCAGGAGATCTGGAAGACCTGGGTTCAAATCTCCGTTGGGCATCTCTGTGTGGAGTTTGCATGTTCTCCCCGTGGGTGTGTGGGTTTTCTCCGGGTACTCCGGTTTCCTCCCACATTCCAAAAACATGCATGTTAGGTTAATTGGCGACTATAAATTGTCCATAGGTATGAATGTGAGTGTGAATGTTTGTTTGTCTATATGTGCCCTGCAACCAATCCAGGGTGTACCCCGCCTCCTGCCCAAAGTCTGCTGGGATAGGCTACAGCATCCCCGTGACCCTAATGAGGATAAGCGGTATAGAAAATGAATGAATGAAAATGTCTGAGAAATAACTACCTGTTTACCCTTGCCGTATAGAGGCAGCATACAGTAGCTGGGGCTAAGATCAAAGCCCAGCACATAGCAAGGAAGTGGACATTAAAGCCTTCTGTAGCTTATATTATCAAGGCAAACGTGAATTCGCTACCAAGCAAGATCAACAAGCTTGCTGCGCTGTCAAAGAACGTCATGGCCTTCAGGGAGCGCATCTTACTGTGCTTCACTGAAGGATGACTAACAGCTAGCGTCCCAGATGTTAACTTGGAGCAAGCGGACTTCAGCACAGTCAGAGCAGACAGGGACACAAGAGCCTATGGAAAGCGCAACAGAGTTGTATGCCAAAAAACTGCAAGCCAAAAAACGTTGGCGTCATCCTGGGCATGAACAGGAAAATGTGTCTATACAGCATTTTTTTTAAATTGGTTTTCATTATAGGGAAAAACCTGGTACCTGTTATTATATCGGACCGATATACTATCACTGTATTTTGCATTCACTTAAATTTGTCAAGGGTATGTAAAGGGCCATCGTTGGGTCCATATCCAAACGAGGTCTGATAGCTGTCATAAACGCTTTATTATGCGAGTCAAATCGGTTACAGTACGTACATGCAGCATAGAATAAGGTATTGCCTCATTTGATATAAATTGAAGGGAAATAAGAGTGGTTAACTAAGATGTGTCATTCTAGTTGCACTTGAAATCCACTTCCTGTCCCAGTGGCACTGTTTTTTAATCTGCATGGACTATTGGAAATATTTCACAACTTCCTCACATCCATTCTGGGTGAACATGGTTGCAGTGGAAGATCTAGCTGACACAGTGGGACGAGTAGAGCCTTCTTTTCATGGTAACAGACAAATGTAGAGCAACATATACCACTATTCACATGTGACATCTGCTGGTATGTCTGCATATCTGATCTGTTGAGGTCTGATCAGATGCGCTCAGCAACGATGAGAATGCATCAATGTAATTTTAATGGCTTTTGTCTGAAGAATGGCGCTGACTGTCAACGTGCACGATTCACACAGAAAGACACAGCCACTTGCAAATGAATCACCTCGCAAAAAGGTTTTGGTGTTCTTACAAATTACAATCTGACATGAATTAATTATGTTTTCTGCCTGTTAAGATAGCATTCCGTCTGCAGATCCCAGCGGTTGCATTTCTCCTTCTGTAAGCGATCTTACCTGCTAATGAAGAGGACCGAGAAGAGGGTCCCTGCCGATACAAATGGACCCATGGCTCTAGAGGAAGTTGGGAGGTTTAGTAGAGTTTATCTGGAATAAGAAAAACAGCAATCAGAAACTTTCAGTTTGGATTGATGTTAAATGTAAAAAAAAATGACAAAATGAATGGCTCGTGTTCCCTTTAAAAATTAACCCTCTTATACACATAAAAAATAATGCAAGTTAATCATTTTCTTACTCGATTAATCTAATGCTTGTTGTTTTGATTAAAACCTACAACAACAGCAATGTCCAATCTTTTTACATCGATGGACACATTCTGAAAAATAAAAAGATCAAAGGACCACGTTGATATTTTCTATTTCTGTTGCTGTTTCCTTAAATGTTCTAAATATTTCAACTTTCTTCTTAATCTTTGTATTTTTTGTTTTCCTAATAGTGTATTTTATATTTTTTCATCAACCTCTTAATATTCTGAATTTATTCTTGTAAAATTATTGCTGATTTTTTCTTTCTTGCTAGGTTTTTTTAAACTATATTTTTAACAAGCCACAAACCAATAAAAAAAACAGCCGCCGGCTGCAAATGGCCCATGAGCTACACTTTGGATACCCCTGCCCTAGATGGAGCACATTGACAGGAACCAAAGCAATCGTTACTCCTTTTGCCTGCAGCATGTCAGCAAAGAAGCAAAAATATTGATCGCTGTTTTCCAAAGTCAAAGCTGGTGTGTGTGAATATTGTGTTTTGCCTATAACACAAAGATAATAAAATGTGCTTTCATGGATGAGTAAGAAAAGTGAAAACTATTCACATTTGATAGGCTGACATCAGAGGATATTAACATTTTCAAATGAAAATACGATCAAATACCAAAACAGTTTTGCATTACGAAGCTAACCTAGTAATCATTGATTGTTTCAGGTTCAGATACAAGTTTGTTTTTAACAAAACTAATTTCAACATCAAGTGGAAATCAATGCATAACAGATGAAACTGGCCATATTTAATCTTTGCAATCAATAATTTAAATGTACTGTAGTTTAGTTCAGAGGTTACCCTATCTAATCACCTCAAAGGCCCCTCTATCTGTTTGCCGTTAGTATGCTTTGGAATATTCTCCAGACACTATAAGAGAGACAGCTTGTTAATGACTTTCCTCTGTGAAGACTGGGAGGCTCCAAGCTGCAGACCAGACATTGCAGTTTCCGTCACAGAGTCTCTTTGTTTCCCCTCACCGCTCAGTACTTGAAGATAAAAGCAGACTGAAGCGCTTGAGACTAGCACCTTCGCCATTGGGAATCCTGCATTGGGAATCGCCAATGGGAATCTAGGCTAAGGAAATATTTAATCATGTTACTTCATAAAAGCAGTCGGAGCATCTCTGTATGTCTGTTGCCTTGTTGGTTGTGGTTTTTGATAGATAATGCTTGTGCAGTTTATAGGGGGCAAATAAAAACAATCAAATAATATAAGTCTCTAAGGTCAGTCAACATGCTCGCTGATGCAAAAAGTTACAGCCCTAAAGTCAAACACTGCTGAGGTCATGCAATGGTTTATCCTTTAATTTAAACAGTGGTTCTATCATTTCTGTCCATCCGTCCATCCATTTTCTATTTTGTAATGTGGGAGGAAAACAGAGTACCCAGAGAGAACCCACGCACACACTTATTCGAGGTTGGGTCGGCGAATCCCGAGGCGTTCCCCGTGCAGTTGAGAAATATAATAATAATAATGAATAATATTTCATTTAAAACAGCACCGTTCTAGACACTCACAAACACTTTACAAACATTAAAATACATAAAACACAGTAGGTAGCACATAGAAACAGACAAAAAGACATCAATTCATCAATCAATCACAGAAGTGTAAGATCAGAGGGAAAAGGCTATCCTGAACAGGTGGGTTTTGAGTCTGGTTTTACACATGGGCAGAGAGTCTATGTTGCGGAGGTCGGATGGGAGAGCATTCCAGAGCTGAGGGCCAGAGTGGCTGAAAGCTCTGCCTCCCATGGTGATGAGACGGGCAAAGAGACAGAGAGCTGAAGAGAAGAGGAGGAACAGACGGTGCGAGAAGGAATGGTCACGTGGAGGAGGTCGGAAAGGTAGGGAGGAGAGAAATTGGGAAGGGTCTTAAAGGTACACAGAAGAATCTTGAAGTGAATATAGTCTCTCCAACGTGTCCTGGGTCTTCCCCAAGGCCTCCTACCAGTTGGACGTACCCTGAACACGTCCCTAGGGAGGCGTCTGGGAAG
Organism: Oostethus manadensis; assembly: GCA_024372805.1. Classification (NCBI taxonomy): domain Eukaryota; kingdom Metazoa; phylum Chordata; class Actinopteri; order Syngnathiformes; family Syngnathidae; genus Oostethus; species Oostethus manadensis. The sequence continues at coordinate 4,864,494 of QODF01000040.1, forward strand.
CATCCTAACCAGATGACTCAATGACTCAAAGTGAAGGAGCTCCTCCCTGGGACAGCCCTTTATCGTGGTGGCGTTTGTGTCTCCCAATGATCTTAGGAGCTAAGTTGTCAGGGGCTTTCATGCCCCTGGTAGGGTCACCCATACAAATAGGTCCTAGGGGAGGGACCAGACAAAGAGTGGCTCAATAGAACCCAGTTGACAAACAACAATGGACTTGGTTTTCCATCTCCCGGACGCGGGTCATGGAGGCTCCCCTCTGAAGCCATGCCTGATGGAAGGGCATGATGGCAAGCGTCTGGTGGCCAGGCCTGCACCCGTGGGGCCTGGACAAGCACAGCCCAAAAAGTTGATGTTGTTCCCCCCTACCATGAGCTCACCACTCGTGGGAGGGGCCAAACCGAGCTGGGTGGTGGCTGAAGGCGGAATGGCGGACCAATACTTGGCTACAAAAACTAGCTCTTGGTATGTGGCACGTCATGCGGAGAACATGCAAACTCCAAACAGAGAAGCCCAAACGGAGATTCAAAACCAGATATACCCAATCTATGGGCTATGTGGCCAACATGCAAATCTCTAGGCCACTGTGCAGCCTTTGATTCATCATATACCAAGACACATGGATGTTGTGCTGTATTACAGTAACACTGGATTATTTTCTGTCCATTGTGGTGTATGTGATAAAAATGGCTGTGACACAACCGTTGCTGCCATCTTGTTTACATATGTGTTGCACAGCCCACTGTCAACCTCTTCTTGCCCCCCTCCTCCAGGTGGCCTTCTTGTCCAGCTTCTTTCTGTCAGCCCCTGTAATGCTGCTCTCCCAGCAGACCACGCCATAGAAGATGGCAGAGGCCACAACAGCGTCATACAAGGTCTTCAGTAGTCCTCTGCACTCCAAAAGACCCCAGCCTCTTCAGCAGATAGTCTCCTCTATGCAAATATGCAATGCTCATAAATGTCTTATCGATGCACACTGCTTATTAAGAGATTTAAAGGAGAAACATAAAATGATACTAATATATAAGTATTAATATATAAATATAGTGATGATATACTCTGAAGGGATAAGCAGGGATAAGCCGAAAGGAAAATAAGATAGTAGTCTATAAACAAATAATATATACACACACACAATACAACATTATGAAAATAATAAAAGGATTCCCTTTCCAGAATCTCTCTAGAACTCATTATCGTCTGACATCTGAAATATTAACTCACTACCCATCTTCAAATAAAAAAAAAAACCCTCATATTTTCAAGTCTGCATACTCCCTTTGATGGCTTCTACACTGTCACTCTATCACTTATTCATGTTGATTTGGTCCTTAGTTGTTATGTCTGTATCTTGTGTCCTTGGGGTTTTAAAAAGGTGTGGTTAAAATGTATGAATATTATTATTATTATTATTCATCTGTATGTAGTGTAGCAACTCTAAAGGAACCACTATCCATTCATCACCGAACCTAAGCCACCAATGTATGGATGCTTTGTTTGGGCACTCGACTAGTATGTTATGCGTTCTGTTTGGCCTTACAATAACAAAGACAGTGCATGAAAACCAACATATTTGTGTCAATGATTTTTGTACAGACGCACATAATTATGGGATTTAAATCCCATAGAGAACATTTGGGGATGGATGGCAAGGGAAGTTTACAAAAATGGCCATCAGTTGCAAACAGTTGATGCACTTTGTGAAACCATCTTCACCACTTGGAGAAATGTTCCCACTAGCTTCCTGGAAACACTCACATCAAGCATGCCCAAAACTAATATTTGGAGTGATACGGTGAACGGTGGAGCTACTCATTCCCGAGTCTTACTGAAACATTTTTGAGCAATGGTCTTTAACCTGTGATGAGCTGATAAACAGCCTTTTTCAGTTTAATTGTTGTTTTAAAAAAAATACTTTTTTAAAGTGCTTTTTGTCACTCTCCCCCTTCTTGCTTTTGCATATTGTTGCTCTACTTAAAACCTCATTACGATCCAAATGTGCAAAAGGTAAATTCTAGCAATTTTTTAACTGGTCTTAAGTTTTCCTTAGTTTACAGTATTTCCTTAGATGAGATACATACAGATGAAAAGTGCCTCCTGTACAATTATCAACTTAGCAAGACTATTGACAACCAAACCTATTTTTCTTGCAATTAATCCTAGAAGTGCTGATATTTCAGCTTGGACAGAGGTGCTTGACCAACTGACAGGAACGTCGGACTAAAAAATCAATGTGATGGATGCAGCTCGATAGCACATACTGTAAACAGTCAGATACGCAGCAGGAGAGAATAACTTTTCCCTATTTAAAAATCTTTAAAGCACTTTGAACCTAATGGTAGTTTTTAAATCAGTATTTGTGTAATAGAGCATGCATGTAATAAATCATCTGTTACTGTCAAGAGAGAACAAACCCGGGAGGGGGAGGCCCCATTAAGATCCTGGGAGGTGGGCCATTTTATTGATGACATAGAGACTTAAACCGTACATTCCTGTTTATTCAGATGCTCGCTTAAACTGTATTAATTGGTCCTTTGTCCATGTTTTACCTGTCTCATAGTATTATTACACATTTAAATTCAATCTAATTAGTGCATTTTCATCTAATAGCTTCCCATATAAGGCCTTCTTGACACAACAACTCACAAAGCATAACCACACTAACAGTTAACCCATGTGAAAATACTGGGAGAAACACAACAGCTACATTGTTTTCACACACACAATCTTAATTTTCACTTCTATACAAATTTAGATTTGACGTTCTTGAGGGGTGTGGCAACTGCTCAACAGGGATACAGTCATTCTAGACTCCTTCTTAGATCTCCCTCATTAATGATGATAAAACTCCAGCGCTGCAACCAAATATATTTGTCTTGTTTTTTAGTACAGTTTAAAAATGTTGTCAAATATGTGAACCAGGAATAAAGGCTAAAGACTTTCCAAAGTTTGGTGGACAAAAAAACAATTCTGGTGTAATCCCACTAATTGTCTCCCTATGACTATGTACTTTTTCCACTGTCAAAACAACTGTTTTTCCAACTATTATGACCCCGGAGGCCACCATGTTCCACTGCAATTAAGTCGAGCCTCTGTGCTGAGAGATAAGCCTTGCGAGTTGCTAGCTGAGTCTGCTATCTGTGAGTATCCCTATAACTACACACTGTGCAACCTGTAGTTACAATTCTAAACTCTAAAGCAGAGGTGTCAAACTCAGTGGCGCAGTGGGCCAAACCTCATATGCCCACCTGGTAATTCTCTCTTTCTTATTTTTTTATCTGAAAACTTTCAACACATGTATATTTTTGCAAATTGAAAGTATTAAAAACCAGAGATGGGAGAAAGTCAGTGTTTTGCAGGTGCCAAGTAAGTCAAAAGTCTTTAATCTCAAGTCAATGTCTCAATATAAAATGTTTTTTATATAATCAAAAAATGGCATATTATGGCTGTGCACGAGTCAGTGAGGAGCAAGTAGTGCTTTATTTGGCAGGAGCAAACCATGAGCAATGGGAAAACTCACAACAAACTTGTCAACCAATTGGAAATCACGGGATGTCATTACTCAGTATAACAGTGACTCATGGTGTCACCTAAGAAAGAAACGCTCAAGTCATCAAGCAGCAATTTAACATGCAAAAAGTAGATATGAAACATACAAGACACGTACCAATACAAGTGTAGAATAATAAACAACTGCTATTTTTGCTTTGCTAATTAAACATGAACAGCGTATTGCACTCACAATGTTGCAAGTGAATCAATGATCTGTATATGCAAATGAGCACTAGGTGAACAGAGATAGTGTGCTTTGGGGAACTAGTGATTTATATCATGTTTGCACGGAAGATGAAGGATGTTACTCTTGTGCTAACAAAATTGAAACATTGAAGTGTTGTTGTTTTTTTTAGGGTCTATTTTTTATTAATTGTGGTGTTTGAGGCAGTTTTTGCTAAAAGAGACTCCAAAGAAAATCCATTTTATTTTTCTTATTATTTTTACTTTATTTAAAAGCTCTTGGTATTTCAATTACAACGTTAAATACTGTCAACAAGTTAAAGTTTATTGCTTTTGATACTGTGTACTCACAGTATTATGTCATATATTTTCATTACATGATGAAAAAAAAATGTCTCAAAATAATGTTGATAATATCATTCTTTATTGGTAATAATTTGTAAGACAATTATCGTCCAGAAAAATGTGTTATCTTGACAGTTTTGCTCGGTGTACTTTCATTCTGGGATTTTTCCTCAATCTTACAGTGAGGTAACAAAATATTTTGCAGTAGATAAGCTATAGGAGTGGTTGCAACTGAATTAAAGAAGCAATTGTGCCCGAAAATATTCTATTTTCAATGAGCCCCACGGGGTGGATGAAAGTGCAGCACCTGAGAGTTTGTCACTTATGCGCTAAAGGAAACAAGGACATTGAAATTTGTATTCATATTAGCACAAGAAAAGAGGGACACGGCACGAGATTGCTTGTGAACAACTTCAAGAGAATAAAGTGTGTTCTAGCCATTTGACACATTCATCTCACATTAGTTGTTACCTACTTGCTGGTGCTTCCTCACACACAAACGACAAGAAATGTGCATGTTGTCGTGCAGCTCCAGGTGTGTCCGAGGACCAAGGGTCATGTCCTGGTGAGCATTGGACATGACCAAAGCCAAAGTTGTCTAATGTCAGTGACAGGAAAAGGATGGAATGTATAGGGTGTTTCAGGTCACATTCTTGTTGTTACAGCCCAAATAATTACAAGTCTGGACTTTTTTTTTTTTTTTACATATTTTCTCACTTATATCAGTCCGCGCATGTAAACAAACAAACAAAAAAAAGTCAATGTTGATGAACTATACTGCTTATAGGGATTTCATACAACTATTTGGGAACTATCTATTTAAGGTCATTCTGCATTATCACAATAGGCCACTCCAAAGTTTTATGTGTATGTATGTGTGATTTTAATTTAGGCTCACTTAGTCAAAGTCTTTTGTGCTAGTTTGTTAAAGTACGACCCCTGTTTTTTGCCCATAATGGCCTCTTCAAATAAAAATGGCTGAGTTCCTATTTGTTTTGGAACATGGGAACTTTTTTGCGCATCTTTTCATGGCAGACGTCTCCCAATAAATATAAATGTTTTTGCCGAGCCTGATATGCTTGCAAATTTTCATGAGTTTCCATGCAGGTTGCCCTCAAAATTCAGAGGATAGTCATGCAATAATAATAAACAATAGTTTCCTGAGGGAGGAACATATATAGTATATAGGTGAATACGGGAATGTATACCTATGTAAACAAAAAAGAACATCCCCCAGTTCATGAATAATAGCAAACATAATTCATATATTCTAATTTTGCTACTGTTGATGCTCAGGTTCTCACCTAAGACAAGATTCCAATTATTCATCTCTCACGAGTTGCATATGTGAATTTGATGTGACTCAAATACTGTAGCTATAAAATAGTCGAATAAGGTAATAAAGGACATACGTGAAAAAAATGTCCCTGTGGCAATTCCATGACTGCCATGACCAGCTCCACATCTGCTTTAATTTAGTGACCACCTTCAAGGACGATGTCATGTTCTTCCATAGCGACGCATGTCGTTCCAGTATGACACTAAGAGTGGGCATTTTGATTTAAAACAGACTTGAAAAGGGCATAAACTTATAAAAATATACGTCAGGCAGAACTGAGTCACTTTTATTGTGCTTCAGCGTGTATTTTAGGCATAAATGAGTCACATCTGGCCTCAAAGCTGCTCACTATTTCTCAGTTATTCTTGTTTTTGCACATCATATCTGTGAGTAACTGATTAATGACCTGAGAGGTCTCACTTTAGAGAATAGAACCATCTGGTACAAACTGTATGCATATGTTTTGTTGACCGTGTATAAAAAATCTTCAGCTGCTTTTTTACTAGAGTGGAGCTACAAGCTCTGGTGCTTGCTATGAGCACAAATGTGTAAATATTATACAACTACTATGATGCAATAAGATTACATGTAAAAATGGCTGTCTAATGCAGCACACACCTTCCTAAGTAACATCTGACAGTTTACACTGGAACAATGCAGTAAAGTGTACATTTTGAAAACAATCCCAACTACAGGGAGAAGCAAAATCCTATGAAGAAACTAATTTGCATGGTCCTTGCTGTACCGTGCGTACAAACCAACTACTTGCCATCATACTTGCTGTATATTCAAATGATTTTTTTCCTTTGAGTAAGAACAGCAATGTGTCTTTCATAGTCACGGTAAATGTGGACTTGACTGGAGAAGCATGGCCAATTGTCATCCGCCGTTCATGAATGATTGTGATGTATTAATTAGGAATGCTCCCACCGATCAATATTGGTCGATTTCCGTGGAAAAGCATGTGATTGGCATATGCAGATACTGTAAATGCCTTCCGACGCTGATCACGTCTGGCTAGTACAATTGCAGCCTGCAGTCTATTGCAGTACGGTGTCTTGTTCTAACATCTTGGTGAAGCCCACTTTCCTTCACACTGCGCAGGTGTGTCCAAGCCAAAAGAAATACATGCGTCTGCCATTTGTGAGAGTGATATAAAGTGAAAGACACCCCATGAAAAAAATCCCACAGACCACACGAATAAGATATAATTTAATGTAGCATTGAAGAACAAACACACGGACTATGGTGAGTTTTTGAGGCTCATGGTGCAGCATCAGTCAAACACACCCAATACGGTGGACAACACTGGCACGTATGTGTGTGACAGCCAGGAGGCTAAGCAAATAACCTCCAAAATAATGGAATTAAGAGAACTAAATGACCAGCCTTTCTCAGCAGTGGAATGTGTTTTTGTCTAGATTAAATTGATTTAATGGTTCCTTTTTTCAGATCTTACGGCCGATAGCAACGGTGCAGTCAGGAATTCTGGACCCCATGAAAAACAAATCCTGTTGGGCTTCCCCAAAGCTCCCCTCACTTTTATTTGTTAACAATTATCTATTTTCGGGGGCCTCTGGCAGTTAGAATACCTTGGAATTGTCCTAAAATCCCCCCTTTACATGGCACCCCTGGCCAATAGCGCCTATAAATTGAAAAATGTACAGTTAATCCATGTGATCGGTATCAGTATAAGTACCCTAGTATTAATAACAGACAGATCTGCAGTTTTAGAAAATGTGTGTGTGTTTGGTTTTTTTTATGACAATGCCATTTTTGTTGAAAATCGCTTTCAGACCCTTTTTCAAAAGTCGATGTTTTCCATGTCTAAAGACTGGCTAAAATGACGGTTTGTATCATTTTTAAGTTCAGTTAGGCCAGTTTTGTGCTAATGGCCCCACAAATGGCAAAGCGTTGTTAGATATTATCATTATTACTATGATTAGGGGTGTCCGATATTGGCTTTTGTGTCAATGTTGTCCAACTCTCCCGATTCCGTTATCAACCGATACCAACATGTGTAACATTACATATCTCCAATAAACACATTGCGGTGACTCATAATATAAAAGTTTTAGATCAGGGGTCACCAACGCCCCACGGCCGCCGAGGTGCCCGCACGCCTGCTTTTCATTTGGGTTTTCAATTAATAACATGGGAACACTAGAAAGAAATGCATTCTGAAATACAAACCACTTTTATTTTGTAAAAGTAGCTCTCACAAGAAAAAAGGTTGGTGACCCCTGCTTTAGATGTTCACCAAGTGTATGAGGTTGTTGTAGCCACTTAGCTGTTGCTGGTTGAGTAAACCGATTGGTGCCACCTACCGTGACTGTTGTCTGGTTGTGAATCTCCACTTTTGTTAACCCTCGACGTGGGTAAAAACGGCGACTGACAGCAGTGACGACAGCAAAGCCGTACCGGGGCCGCTACTGGAGAACCAGTTGGGTAACATCTGTGCTATCTATTGTTAAGTTCCCCGAAGTTGCAGTTCCTGCGAGGAATAATAAAGGACGCATTAAGCAAAAAGCATAATATGAATATTTTACAGTGTTTGCTATTTGTTGGTATGGTATGGAAAAGGGTGCCGTGTAAGGGGAGAAAGTTAGGACAGTACCAAGTACACCAGAAACACCCTGCATTCTTGCCACGCTGTAACCCGTTATTCTGAGAGTTGGGGTTTTGTGCTTCCAATTCCGATTCCAATCATCCATGACTGAGGTTGGCCCATACAGATACCAATCACATTTATTAACTGTAAACCTTTGACTTTATTTATGAAAAGTACCTTTGGCCAGGAATGTCATATAGAGGAATAGTTAGGACAATTCCAAACGCTACTGATGGCCAGTTGTCCCCAAGATAGGTAATTATAAAAAAATAAAAAGGAGGGGGCACCAACGTAATTTTTATGGCACCCAGAATTACCGACTGGACTCAATGTAGAGCTCTTAATGCCAGTACTTGGTCACATTAGTTGGGCTCCAAGTGAGAACCTTCTAAATGTTACTCACACGCAGGCAATCTTGAAATGCAATACATGTATATATATATAAATAATCAAATATTAAATTAGAGCTTTTTAACATGCTTCCCCCACAAGATAGTTTTCGTAGTATGTGTTGACGGATGCAAACTTTACATCACTCCCACCATCTCTACCCAATACGTTAGAGATGGACACTACACTGCACACAGCGTTCGCTACAGGCTGCAGTAGTACGAGCCGCAGGTAATCATTTTTGGTGATTGGCAATGAAAGGCATTAGCACTTTTCTGCGGAAAACAGCCAATACTCGTTAAAGGCCCATTGATAGGAGCATTGCTAAAATAAAATGTTCAATTCATTTCCGTAAGTTCATAAACGCAAGGTCATAAACCGAGGACCGCCTGCGCACTGCATGCTATATATGCTGAAAGCCTGAAAGTCGGTTCAGTGCTATTTCTCAAGACACTGTGCAAGTTGTGTTAGTTGCATTTGTTTGTACAGTTTGCAAGACATTTTCAATGTATATCCAATGTCACATGAACATGAAGAAAAAACATGATCTGTTTTTGCACAAATAAAGCAGTTGCAGCACCATACAGTACTAGGGCTACAACTAACGATTATTTTCATAATCAATGAATCGGTCGATTATGTTTTCGATTAATCGATTAATCAGATTTTTTAAAAGACATTTTTAATTTTCTGTTCTTGCAGTAATCTCTTTAAGAATGCATTAATGGACGTTTTCCCTCCAAAACGTCACAAACACTCTACTGCAGTTTCACTGTTCTACCAGTAGGTTTGGTTTGTACGCATGGTAAGAGATAATGGAGAGAGTCCAGAAATGTAGGCATTTTTCTAAGTACAAGTTATGGATTTACTTTGCATGGGAATGGTTTTACATACGCTCTACCCACAGATCTCTGCAGTGTTTTGCTTTGCAAGATATCAAAAAGAGGCAAAACTGTTGATAGCTCTTTTCCACAGTCAAAGGTGAAAGATAATATGTCTGTTTCATGGATCACTAAGAAAATTAAAAATGTTACATTAGTGTGGCTAAAATCAGGATATTTATAGTACATTTTTGAATGAAACGATAAATCGATTACCAAAATAGTTGTGGATTATTTGGAAAATCAATTAATAATCGATTCATCCTTTCATCGTTGCAGTTCTGTAGACTACCATTTTTAACGACTGTATTTTAATTTGGTGGCAATAATGATTAAATTGATAATGCTTGATATTATTATGATATTAAATTGATATGCTTTTGCATAAGTGAAGTACACAGAACCGGCGACAAATAAATATAATAAATAGTAAGTGTAGTTTTCAGCCTTAATTAAAAGAGACTTTTCTGAAAGCCTTTCACTACCACTTCTCTAAGCTTTGGCCACATTTCAGCCTGAGGGTGACCGATTTATCTGAGGAAGCATCTGGACACTGTGACAATTTAGAAATGGACAATACCAGAAGGATTTAAGCCGTCACTTGATATCATCTATGACGGATGACAGAGTAACACAGTCAAGGAAATAAACAGAAAGTTGCACCACTTGCCAAAAGGCCCACACTGCTTTGATGCACCTGCGTTTGAAACAAGCCTGGTGAGTGTGAAATAAAGCGCGGGAAAGTGGCGTCATATGGCCTCCACCTGACATCACTGACAGTGTGATTGAGGTGTACATTCCCAATGACACTTGAGTGATGCTCAGCTTGTAAACTTGAGTACAGGAAATAGTCAATGGGCGGGAAAAGCAATAAACCTTATGGATAAAATCAATTTTTTTTTTAAAAAAAGGACTAGTTAAAGGCTGCCGTGTCTGCATCGTGCCAGCCATCTGAGAAGGAAACACAACAGCACTCGCAGCGCTGGAGTTCTGATGATAACACTGAGCCTTTCCATTATCTCGCCACAACTCTATTTATGTAAATCGCATTCCTCTCCCCTCCAGTCGCAGTTTGTGATGGTTGGCCTGCATTGTAAGATCTGAAAGCTTGGCAGCTGGCAGTTTGGAACCGATGCGTGAACAAAATCTGGACCAATTAAGTATGCCTTGCAATCTGGGTTTGTTCCAAAGATAAAAGGCATTATGAGTGTTTCAAATAATTTGTGAAATTGGAGGAGGTCTTGGGAAAACACAACATAAAGCTTAATAGGTGGAGTGATTTTCAGCATGGCTTTTCGTTGTGGGAAAGCATTCTATTTCTAGGCCAGGATCTAATTGTATTTTCATTTCACCCTCTGTACAATCAGTCATAATAGGTGTCATAATAATTCCAAAAATCTCATCATGTAGGATCATTTGACCCCTTTAATACATGGCTTTGAGCCATGCTGGTTAGCATGTTGGCCTCACAGTCAGGAGGTTCAGGGTTTAAATCTTCGTTGGGCATCTCTGTGTGGAGTTTGCATGTTCTCCCCGTGCGTGCGTGGGTTTTCTCCGGGTACTCCGGTTTCCTCCCACATTCCAAAAACATGCATGTTATGTTAATTGGCGACTCTAAATTGTCCATCGGTATGAATGTGAGTGTGATTGTTTGTTTGTCTATATGTGCCCTGCGATTGACTGGCGACCAGTCCAGGGTGTACCCCGCCTTCCGTCCAAAGTCAGCTGGGATAGGCTCCAGCATACCCGCAACCCTAATGAAGATAAGATAAGTATAGAAAATGAATAAATGAATAAAAGATGTAAACAAGACTTGTGCTGGTGTGTGTTGCCATAAAAAGTCTTCCCTGGGAAAGCCAAGTAGCATTGAGAGTTCAGAGTTGACTTTTAGCTTGGCATGGGTAGCCTGTGCTTTAATTTGGTATTTTTTATTTTGGACTTTTATTAAGGATTATTGTGCCTGTTGTGAAGTAATTCATACCTGCAATACACGCCTGTTGTTCTGGCAAACAAGTCTGGTGCTTTTGCGTCTCATTAAACATTACAGTGATATGACTCACACCTGGTGACCAGGGTCGCATACTACATATCATTACTGTTTTCTGAATGGCTTACATGAGTAGTTCATTAGCAATTTTTATGATTGAAAATCTTTAATTTAGGCACAAAAATACATACAATTTTGATATTTTTGACTAATAATAATGAGGATAAACTGCATAAAAAATGGATGGATGGATGGAATTGCAAAAATACAAAAAACAAAACAGCATGATTTATTAATTAATACATTTTTGATAGAGTGAAGCCACAAAAGTGGTGATGGACGACTAAATAAGCACATTCTGCAAGTTAGAACCTTTGTCTCTCATGTACATTGTCTAATGTAATGATCCGAGATCAATACAAAGTTGTCATACCCTGAACTTTACAGCCATTCAATATGTTCGATGTAACGCGGAAGCACGAAATGTAAACCACAATCTCGTCAAAGTGGTCTCACATAAAGAAGAAGAGCTAAGGAATGAGCTTTAACAGGTTAAGCCTAAAAAAATATTTACGATGGAGGACTTTGATACATGAGGATTAAGAAGATAGTTAATTATGATTCATTTTCTGGGCTGTTCCATGCAACAACTCATCCTGCACATCACATAGCTTGGGGGCTTTTTCTGCCAGTTTTCCAACAGAGCTCTGTCGAAGTAAAACTGCATCATATCTTGTACAATATACGGCCTGGGGTCATGTTTAAATGTAGCATATATCTGAGAGCAACAGAGCTGACATCATATAAGATTTACAATATACTATCATCATAAAAGTTGCTGGTAAATTATCCATTTGTACAAGAGCCATAATGGGTACTATTGCACCACACAGTGACCTGAGGGTGGGCAGGTCGATACAAACATTGATAATATCGATCAATATCAATGTTAGTATCACTCTCAGATAAATATTAGTTTGATCAGGTCAATATTTCTCATGTTTGTATGTCTGCCCTGCGATAAAGAGACCTGAATACTCTCTAAATATAGCGCTAAAGTTGTTAAGTTTGCAACAATGATCGATCTGTGTTCTTGCTCACCGGCAGACCAGGTGTGTGTTCTGTGCAGAGATATAATGTGTATATGAGCAAGAGTAAACAGTTGTGTTATCAATACACTGCTGAGTGCAACTGTATTCTTAATTTATTTTTTATCACAACATCACAACAACATGTTAGCAGCTTGGAAACAGGACAGACAGTCGCCCGTCTATAATGTCATCAGCGGTTTCACAATTGTAGTTTTACATCATCCTTCCATCCATCTATTTTTTATGGGTCAGGGTATGCAGGAGCCTATCCCAGCTGACTTCGGGCATGAGACGCGGTACACCCTGGACTAGTCGCCAGCCAGTCACAGGACACATATAGACAAACAACCATTCACACTCACATTCATACCTATGGACAATTTAGAGTCGTGGACTGGATCATTTAGAAAACAATTCTAAATAATTAAGGGATAAATAAGCATTTAAAGTTACTTGTACCTTGACGTGGGGCACGATGGCGAGCGTCTGGTGGCCGGGGCTGCACCCATGGGGCCCGGTCGGGCACAGCCCAGAAAGGTAACGTGGGTCCCCCCTCCCATGAGCTCACCACTCGTAGGAGGGGCTAAAGAGGTCGGGTGCCAAGTGAGCTGGGTGGCGGCCGGAGGCCGAGACCTTGGCAGTCCAATCCTCGGCTACAGAAGCTAGTTGTCGGTACGTGGAATGTCACCTCTCTGGTGGGATAGGAGCCTGAGCTGGTGCGTGAGGTGGAGAAATTCCGGCTAGATATAGTCGGACTCACCTCAACGCACAGCAAGGGCTCTGGAACTAGTCCTCTGGAGAGGGGCTGGATTCATTCCACTCTGGTGTTGCCAGCAATGAGAGGCTACTAGAGAGTGCTCCCTCGGGGGATTCCCTTGTTCTACTGGGTGACTTCAACACTCATGTTGGCTGCGACAGTGAGTCCTGGAGAGGTGTAATTGGAAGGAACAGCCCCCCTGATCTTAACCCGAGCGGTGTTTTGTTATTGGACTTCTGTGCTCGTCACGGATTGTCTATAACGAACACCATGTTAAAGCATAAGGGTGTCCACATGTGCACTTTGCACCAGAACACCCTGGGCCGCAGTTCGATGATTGATTTTGTGGTTGTGTCGTCGGACTTGCGGCCACACGTTTTGGAAACTCAGGTGAAGAGAGGGGCGGAGCTGTCAACCAATCACCACCTGGTGGTGAGTTGGTTCCAATGGTGGGGGAAGATGCCAGTCAGACCTGGCAGACCCAAACGCATTGTGAGGTTCTGCTAGGAACGCCTGGCAGAGTTCCCCTGTCAGAAGGAGTTTCAACTCCCACCTACGGGAGAGCTTTTACCCAGTTTCGAAGGAGGCAGCGGACATTGAGTCCGAGTGGGCGATGTTTCGTGCCTCCATTGTCGATGCGGCTGATCGGAGCTGTGGTTGTAAGGTGGTCGGTGCCTGTCGTGGCGGTAATCCCAGAACCCGTTAGTGGACACCAGCGGTGAGGGATGGCGTCAAGCTGAAGAATGAGTCCTATCAGGCCGTTTTGGCCCATGGGACTCTGGAGGCAGCTGACAGGTACCGGCAGGCCAAGCGGTCTGCGGCTTTGGCAGTCACTGAGGCAAAAACTCGGACATGGGAGTAGTTCGGAGAGGCCATAGAAAACGACTTCCTGATGGCTTCAAAGAGATTCTGGTCCACCATCCGCCGTCCCAGGAGGGGAAAGCAGTGCACAGTCCAAACCGTGTATGGTGAGGACGGTGTGCTGCTGACCTCGACTCGAGATGTTGTGGACCGGTGGAGGGAATACTTTGAAGACCTCCTCAATCCCACCGACACGCCTTCCAACATGGAAGCTGTGCCCAGGTACTCTGAGTCAAGTTCGCCTATCTCTGGGGCTGAGGTTACCGAGGTGGTCAGAAAGCTCCTTGGTGGCAAGGCCCCAGGGGTGGATGAGATCCGCCCAGAGTTCCTTAATGCCCTGGATGCTGTGAGCGTGTCTTGGTTGACACGACTCTGCAGCATCACGTGGACATTTGGGTCGGTGCCCCTGGACTGGCAGACCGGGGTGGTGGTCCCGCTTTTCAAGAAGGGGGAGCGGAGGGTGTGTTCTAAATATCGGGGGATCACACTCCTTCCCGGTAAGGTCTATTTAGGGGTTCTGGAGAGGAAGATCCACCGGATAGTTGAATTTCTGATTCAGACGAAGCAGTGTGGTTTTTGTCCTGGTCGTGGAACTGTGGGCCAACTCTATACTCTCTGCAGGGTCCTTGAGGGTGCATGGGAGTTTGCCAAACCAGTCTACATGTGTTTTGTGGACTTGGAGAAGGCTTTTGACCGTGTTCCTCGGTGAATACAGTAGGGAGTGCTCCGGGAATATGGGGTATCGGACCACCTAATCCAGACAGTTCGTTCTGGCATCTGGTAAGGATGCCTCCCAGACGCCGTCCTGGGGATGTGTTCAGGGCACGTCCAACCGGTAGGAGGCCTCGGGGAAGACCCAGGACACGCTGGAGAGACTATGTCTTTCAGCTGGCATGGGAATGCCTCCACATCCGCCGAAGAGAGGGACGTCTGGATTCTCTGTTTAGACTGCTGCCCCCGCGACCCGACATCGGATAAGCGGAAGAAAATGGATGGATGGATGGTTACTTGTACCTTCACTGAAGACGTGATGAAGTGTTACCAAAGACACCTAACAACAGAATCAATACAAACTTTCTTGAATTTGATCGCGGTTCTCAGCTTCTTTATCAAAACGCTGGCACTTGCAACTTACTTTGGCTCCATTTTTGCAGTCATGATTAAAAAAAATGCAAAGACCTGAGGTGAGAAACACTAGTGAAGTCAAGAACTAACTCATGGCAAAACACAAAGGTGGTGTACGTGTTGAGCTTGCTGCTGCATCATGTTTTTGCCAACAGCACATGTTCAATGAAGGTAAAAGTCATCTTAAAGAAAAACTGCACTTCTTCTTGGAGTTTTTGGAATCATCAAAAAGTGCAGTTTTGCTTTAAATTAGGCGTCTCAAACTCGTGTCATGGAGGGCCAAGACACGGCCCTTCCCTCAACTTGAAGGAGGTATTGATAATTAAAGTCACCTGCTTTACTGACCGTCTGGAAAGAAAACCTGCTTGAAATGTTTATTCATCCCTTCCATGCATTAATTATATGTACTACTTGCATTTAGATTTTTTTGCCATGTAAAACTATAATTGTATTACTAAAAACAGGCTTTGCTTTAACATTTTTGGCTTTCTGGGATAGATTAATTCATATTTACATGATTTCTTATGGGAAAAAAATACATTTCCACCTTGTTGAACAGATTAATTACACAAACCAAGGTTCCAATGTGTAATCATGATGAACAAGTTAAAGCCAAACTCTCCAAATCATTCAGTGATCTCATACCATTTCATATGGCATCAAAATATGCAGTACAGTACACCCCCATGTTATTCATCACCAGCCATCACTTGTAACTGTCATCTTTAAAACCACTGGGGGGGGGGTTCTTTATAAGTGAACTCCAGCTGTAAATGTTATTGCCCCTTCAGTTACAAAGTAAGCCCATTATCTTCGAATGTGACCTTGGGGGAAATCAAGCAACGCTCAAGAGGCGCGCATGGTTGCGCCGAAACTTGTTAACCTCTTAACCTTCAGCTGCACCAATTAATAGCACCAATCCGGAACATGCAGGGATCAAAACGCACGCGTGACGATGCTTGCGCAACATTTCCCCGCATGCGTTAGAACTTTGGACAGTCGTTGGCGTTCTTCAAAGTTGCAAAATCCTCTGCAGGGGAGAAGCCGCACAAAAAGCCATCGCGCTACAGAACAAAATAACACACACAAGGTGGAGGATCCGCACAGAAAAGCGCTGCTTCCAGTTACGGCAAGAATCAAAGTCAAGTTCCCAAACGAAATGTTACCTGAAGCTGCCGACGTTGGAGATGTCGCATTTCTCAGCGCATCCGTCACACTACATTCGCGCAATCCGTAACAGGGGAGATGCTCCTCCGGTGCGCGTCTGCCCGATGCTGGCTCCTACTCCTACGCGCTTCTACTGAAGACAGCACTTGCCGGTTGGAGCTCGCAAAGGAACGACAACAGTAGCGCTTGTGCTCAGTCAGCAGATTCCTGCACCGGCGCGCTCCTGCGCAATGACGCACGCGTGGGCATGCGGCTGGTGTGGAACCTCAAACGAAACGAGGGATGTCATTGAAATTCTGACATAATTTTAACCACCTCGTGTTGTGTTGCGCGGATTAAAAACATTTTAGCAGCAGGGAGGCGTTTATGTGTTTCAGCTCAGAGCTGACCAAATATTAGGAATTATATTGGTCTCCTCCACGCTGCAGGCACTCCCATCAGCAAAATCAAACCTGATTGTAGCCGGAATAGAATGGTATCGACACACAACATGCACGCTGTGTCATCTGTTTTGGTTCTTTGGAGAAATCAAGGGACAAAAATCCTGTCAGCACAAATTTAACGCTTGGAAGCAGCACCTGCAGCTATTATGCTTTCTAATCGGCCACGCTGAGAACAGTCTGCTATAATAAAAATAATATTTAAATACCAAAAAAAGGCAGGAATGATAATCTTAGCTCACGTGTGCTACAACAGTTGATGCTTGGTTGATAAGGCAGCAAGAGTACAACAGTGCCACCATTCATGCGGGTAAAGAGGGTGCATGCCCCTTTGTTGGCCGACCAACTTTCACTTGAAGCATTTTCACAAGTAGGATGCTGAATGCACTCCACACACTCCAGGGAAGCTGCTCTGTAGATGACCCCTGACCCCTGACCGACATGCAAAAAGTGGTGAAGAGGGAAGATCATGAAAGCAAGATTGAGCTTCATACAGCGTGAATAAAAGATCTTGACAAAAGGGCAATGAGGTTTATTTGACCCCTTCATTTTTATTCATTAGCATTCAAAGTTGCCTCAAGGTACACAAAAGTGTTAAAGGTCAAATTTGGGCACCCACAACAGCCTAATGTAATATGTAAATGTAACATTCCTACTTATAATTTGACAATACCTGTACACGTCATTACATACATTTGTATGTCTGCTTGTGTGTTGTCATGTGTTTGCTTAGATCCTAAAATAAAACAAATCATTTTGGAATAAGGATGTCGCATAATTGCGTGCTCTTCTTGCTCATGCATTTGTACATTAGCGTATGACATTATAATACTGCCAAATAGTTGCTTAACATTTACTTCAAATTCAGGGGTCAGTAGCCTTGATAAGGTCAAGCCCACACAAACATGGATATTTAAAAAAGGCACATTTCCCAACTACAGGGTAAATAAAATATCTCAAGATACACAAGATTTGGAATTAAAAAAAAAGGTCTGTCCACATAAAAACACATCCACTAAAAGTCACATGAGTTTTGGCCAATCAGAACCCTGAAAAAGCAACCACAAGCTGACTTGGTCACGCATCTGTTCGTAAATATACAGAAATCTCTCTCGCACTTTGAATTTGGATCAAAATCCTGATCAAAATCTTAAGAGCAGTTGAAAAAATGCTAGAATCAACCTTTTGCACATTTGGATTTTAATGAAGTTTTATCTAGAGCTGGCCGGAAGCCACAGAATAAAAGAAACAAACAAACGCTGTGCCATGGCGGTAAAGTTTAACAGAAAGATGCTCCAGCATAAATGAAATGAAATGTGTCAAGCTGAATAAGGACTTATAAGTATGTAAGAAATTGTGGAGAAAATTGTGCATAGCAAGAGAAACGTTGACTTCTCCAATGAAATACTAAATGTTGTGTTTTTCAATCAAAAAACGTTTACCTGTAAATATTCTCTTTCATCCACGTCATTGTATTGTCATTGTATGGCAACTGGACTGTTCAGGTTGTCTAGAAGTGGTTTACTTCTTTTATTATGAATATATCCGGGTCATTCTCTTTCTTTTCCTGGTGAGTATGTCACTACCACATTCTAAACCACTTATTTCTCTTATGCTTCTACTTAATATTATTATTATGGAAGATGTGTTTTCTAAATGAGTGGCATTATTTTTGCAATGCTGTCTGGGTCAAATATGCTGCAAATAATAAGCTGTGATTTTTATTTTATTTTTAACTATACCACCGTATCAATATATTATATAACAGAGGTGAGTGTAAGTCACCCACATACAAGTCACAAGTAAGCACCAAGTCTTTACCTTCAAGTTACAAGCAAGTCAGTCTTTATGAGAACCAAGCAAGTCAAGTCGTTTTTACTCTCGTAATATGATGATCTTTTCTTGTAAACATACAACATTATTGTCGTCAATTTCTGACTTAATTCTTGACATTTTGGTGATTTTAATGCTTCATTTAACAGGCATTGCCTGAGACAGCTATAAACACAGGGGACTTGTGTGCCCCTTGCCCTGGGTCAAAGGTTACATAACGACATTTTTTCCCCAACTGATTTCAAAAAACTGGACTGCTACGTGAGGAGAACAACACAACTTCAGCGGTAACTGAGGCTCTTGAATAAATAAAAGGAATAAAAATGACTTTTCTGTTATGTTTGAGCCGTTTTACTGCCATGTTACGGGCACTGTTTGAAAACAATGTAAATAAACAAACATTCAAAAAATCTTTCTGTTTCTTCTTTTCCTTCCGGCTTATCCGTGTTGTGTTCCTCCAGATTGCGCCAAAGTAAGCGCATGCGTAAATTAAAGCAGCCAAAAGCCGACTTGTTAAAATACAGTCATACAGGTATATTTTGGATATTTGATAAATACAACAAAACGTTAAACACAAGTTATTTCAAGTCAATGAGCTCAAGTCCGAGTTAAGGCTAAAGTCGAGAACATCAAGTCAAAGTCAAGTCGACTCGTTTTAGAACATTTGTCAAGCAAGTCAAGTCTTCCATCTCTGTTATATAATATCGAATAATATGTAAAAATATTCTCTGGACAATATATAATAAGCAGCTGTCCATGCATGTATGTATTAATAATGTCTAATATCTTCTGAAATCCTTGAAGTTCCAACAGGACCCTTCCCTTTCCAGTAGCTCATGCATGTGGGACAGGTGACTAGTCGAAGACAACAATTTGGCCATGCAGCTCTCAAATGCTTCAGTAAGCCGCCTTGTGATAGATGCACCCCTCCATGCCGTGCATTAATAATACTGCTGAGGAATTTCACCACATGCAACTGAACCCTCACATCTTTTTTCAAGGTATTTTACCCCAGGTAATAGCAATATCTGCATACTGTATGCATGTTTTATGTGTGCTGTGAGCCATCATTAAATCCGTGTTAAAGGTGCACCCTGAAGCAAAACCTTTCACCCATTTGTCCAGTGATGTTTTTGGCTCTCATCAATGTGTGTGAGACGTTATGCCTGGTGAGATTCAAGATGTCAAATATGAGGATATTACCTTTTTGTTTTGCAAGGGCCTCTGTGAAGTCATTGACAAAGGTTAAATCAACACCCAAGCATTGAATAGTTCCTTGTCCTTACAAGCTATTTAAGCAGAGAGCAAGAAGGATTTGCTAGCAGACAGAAAACTGCTTAGAAAAGGTAAGGCCCTTTAAATTTATATAAAAAAAATAAAATAACCTGTGTTGTCAGATGTACGGTAATTATCTGTATTTTGAAAAATCCATAACGTACAATAATATGAGCCCTTCAATGCATGTCTGTTTGCAACCATAAACAGGACATGTCCCGCAAAGCTCCTTAGATTGATGCATTCTCACATGCATCAAAATCAGGTGCAGTGCAGGCGTCCTGCTTCTGCCAGGGGTAGCTTTTTCCCCACAGTGCTGTTAGTTCATTTAAAAGGTACTGCATTGTAAGCTCTACTCTACACAGCATGAGGTAACGGTCCTGAGCAAAGTTAACTCAGGTATCGTATTAAAGTAGGATCATTTTAAGCTCTTGTTAGACATTAAACAGTCCAGTATCTCAGTGCATTGTCAGCCCCATAACTTCTCATAGGCGGCCTTCAGGACACGCACACATACTTAGCATACACACAACACTTAGCACAATCAGGCACTTAAGATACCATTCTTTACTGGCTTGCAATGTCTGTTCGCTTTTGTCACACAAATTTAGCACAAACTAAAATATTCAGACTTGTTGAATGCACAGACTCACCTGCTTGCAATGTTCATTTTAATGAATGACATTCTTCCTGGAAATGTCCACCGCCAGGTGTGTTTCAAATCGCCGCCCTCGACACGTCCATTTTTTATTATAGGGTCAATGCAAATCACTTTATGACAGAAAAACAGCACACTGATCAATCAGACTTCTCCATGACCAAAAAAAGACCAACAAACACGAAAATTGAGATTATAAAATTGATTTTGTGTGGTAGTCACACCAGTAATCTTTAAAATAGAAATGTACAGTAACATGTTGCTGCTGCTGTGGTAGGTTTTGACACAGGAGACAAGAAAAGCCTAATTTGAGGTGGAAGGAACACACAAAAAATAATCACTCTTATTCCACTGCCGAAACACTGGTGTTACAACTAAAGGTAAATGCAATGTGAGTGGAAATAACTGCCTTTCTCATGTTTGTAAAAGTGGACATTATTGCAAAATATTGCATTCTAATGTTGCTGTAATGCAGGGGTGTCCAAAATGTTTCCAACAAAGCGCTGCATACTTAAAAAATGAAAAGGTGCCATCTTGATACTGTATTTGTATATATTTATTGATTTGGCGAAGGCTAAACAAAATTATATACACAAGTGGTTCCCAAGCTTTTTTTTTTTGCAGTGCCCCCCACCCCCCGAAAATATGGTAATAATGAAAAGTGTTTTTGGTAGCCCCGCACCCTCCCTGTCATAATTTCCGTTATTCCTTATTTATAAATCTATTTTTTCATAGTTATAGTTACAGCATAGAAAACCTGTTTACATCCTTCTAAATAGAGTTTTTAAAATTATTACAGCCCTCTAGATATGAAAAAACCCCTAAAGTCACCTGCAGGTCTGCGATTGACTGGTGACCAGTCCAGGGTGTACATCGCCTCCCGCCCAAAGTCAGCTGGGATAGGCTCCAGCATACCCGCGACCCTAATGAGGATAAGCGGCATAGAAAATGATTGAATGAGTCACCTACAGGTGATGGCGATGTGGGAGCGAGATCTACTTAAACATCACTGTTGCGTTTTGTCAAGTTATGTCTTGAATTCAATAGTGTTTTTCACCTTCTTTATCAAAATGCTTGCACTTGCAACTTTCTTTGGGGTATTTTGCAGCTGTCATCAAAATAAAAGCAACGGCTTATGACGTAACTGTGTTAGTTAGAAAAGAACTACAGAGTAGAGTAGTAATCAATGCAGCTGACTTCCAGTTTTTGTTTCCATGTATTAACAAGGTAATGGTCTGCTAACAAGTATTGTATGTTGTGGGATAAAACAAAAACAATGTTAAGAACATTGTTGGACTCATGCAGTGCATTAATGACATTAAGACGCATGCCATATTGTATGATAACTGTAAAAAATGTAAACTAACTGGGGAAAAACTTTGCTGTAAATGTTCGGTGTTAACCAAAAACAATCCAAAGGAAGTTCCACTAAATGCAGGGGCGTATTTAGTCATAAGGGGGCCCAAGGCAAACCTAGTTATTGGAGCCCTCTTTAAATTTTTAATTTTTTTACATTTTCACAAAATGTGAGTGTAATTTAGGCAACTTTTTTCTGCTTTTGGAATTTGTGACAGATACCCCCCAAAACGATTTGAAATATTAACGTTTATCGTCTTTTAACAAGTGTGATTATGACAAAATTCCCATATTTCCTAAATTAGATAAAGTCTTTCAAATCATCCTCACATTTAGCCAGTGTTCGCAGGAGAGACTATGTGAACGAGTTAACGGAGACGAGTACCAGTTCAGTGGGAAACTTGAGAAACACACATCTCTAGTAAATTCTATCATCAATCTACACTGTAAGAAGACCAGTTAAAGCAGTCATGAAGTCGTGAATTTAAACTTCTGACTGTATAGCACCCCTCATTGATTATTAATGAAAAAAATGAAATAAATAAATGTGCAACATTCCAGCATGAGCATTTTTCAAGTTCTCTTTAAAAAATCATGACATCACAGCAGTATTACGTCTGACCTCACAGGATCTACTGCTCACCCTCATTGGACAGATGCCTTTGCCAGAAGGCACTACACTATCTCTGTTTGCAGCATCTTTGCTTTTCTTGAAGAGCAACATATGTCACAGGAAGCCAGAGTCTCTCATCTTTCCACCTGAGATTCCCTCGCTTCCTTTTCGGGTGTGTTCTTATCCTTGTTGTGTTTTGATGAAAGTTTGGCACTGTGATGACTAAAGCAAGCCTGCTCACAAGGGGTTATTTCAAAACGGACTCCCCCCTAAATAGCTAAATAGTGCCTAACAAGTGGGAGGTGAGTTGCAAAACATATGGGCAAGCCATACTAAAAAGACCACAGCAGGACCGGTTTAAGAAGAATAATATTCTATACATATATATATATTTATATATACAGTACATACAGTTTATACAGTGTTTATATATATATATATATACAGTATATATGCTGTGTAGTTCCCCTTCTTTCACACAGTTCTTGTTTTACACTCCACATCCTTATCCTCCCATGCTCTCCAGTAAACATGTTTTCATGCAATCGCTGTCCTATTCAGCTATGCCTTTCAATCGTTTCCATTCTTGCTGTTGTTTTATTCACACATGCCCACACAGACCCAGGAATAGCTTGGATTATCGGGGAGATGCACAACCTAGGCACTTACAGGCAGAATTTTGAACCAATACTGTATATCTAAAAAACTAAACTTACCATACTACTATACTACAGTAATCCCCAGGCCACTTCACGCTTACAATTTTGCAGCTTCACTTTATCACGATTTTTCACAGTAGAGTGATAAATTATGGAGTTTTGTGGTTTACTATGACCAGATGCCCGAGTCACCTTATCTGGCTCATTTCAATGCAGAGGAGCAGTGGCTCTTGTCAATGTTTTGCCCAGATGACGATGCTTCTCACCCTATCTCAGGAGAGCTTGAGGAAACTTGTGTCTGCCGCTTGTACTTGTGACCTTCCATTTTAAATCAGTACCCAAAGCTCATGACCATAGATGAGGGTAGGAACATAGATCAACCGGTTAATTGAAAGCTTTGCCTTTCAGCTCAGCTACCTCTTCACCAAAATGGACCAATGCAGAGTCTGCATCTGCTGTTGTTTTGTTGAACTTTATAGAACACTTGGCCATGCAATTATTATTGTCCAGGCCATGCCTGTCTTCCAGTGGTGATTGCTCTAAATTTGCAAGGAAAACTCAGCTTCCCCTAAAATGTCCAAAAAAGGTCAGATGATGAGCACCCACTGACTTGTGTGGGTTGTTCCACTGCGTGAAACTGGGCCGTCTTTGGACAAATGCTGGGCTCTGTCCTGCCCATCTGGCCGAGTATCTCTGGGGGTCGATGACACTTGACTTTTGTATGATGATTGGATGATCTCTCTGAGGCGGAATCCCTTTTTGATTGGCAGTGAAATGAACAAATCAGGAATTTTAAAGTAAAACTTCCACCTGAGCATTTTCCAAGTTTTTCATTACGTTGTTTTGAACTGATCTGAGACTTTACCCATCCCCAACAACTTTGCCTTTGGTACAAACGATTATGAACAGAGTGTAGAGTTTACAAATAAACAAACACATTTATGACATAGCCCCTCTTTGACTGACCAGCAGCCCCCACTTCTATGTTCCCGTAAATTGATTGCTCTTGGGGGAAAAAAAACATAAATGTTCTAGTAACCAGAAGAAGTAACAGTATTTGATGTAGGAGGAGGCAAGATATGGATTCCTCAGGGGGTAAAGAGCAATTCAGCAAGTAACAGCAACAGAGTCACTGTGGACACTGGCCATCCATAGTCAAAGGGCTACATGTGTTCCCAAGGCAGCTGTACGCATTACCGTATGAATGAAACAAGAGTTGTAACCGTAGTCATAGGGTACAAAATGCTTCTCGATTGATTATGAAAAAAAGACTGTTTTGCAATCTTTGAACATGTTGTTAAGCACAGTGTACCACTAGAAAGAATTCAGACTCAGACACACTTTATTGATCCACAAGGGAAATTGCATGGTTACAGTAGCTTCATTGCAAAAGAAAAAGAACACTCTTAAATAAAATGCAATGAAATCTAAACAAAATATAACATAAAAAGAATATGAGAAACACGATTTGCATATTTACAAATAGTGTTTAAAACTATAAGTAAATACAGTAAATTTACATATTATAGGGACAGGCGGGACGACAGTACAGCGAAATAATGTTGTAAAATTATGTGGTAATGGTAATGGTTTAATTTTAGTTGAACATGCCTATCTCTGTGTGGAGTTTGCATGTTCTCTACGTGCGTGCGTGGGTTTTCTCCGGGTACTCCGGTTTCCTCCCACATTCCAAAAACATGCATGTTAGGTTAATTGGTGACCCTAAATTGACCATAGTTATGAATGTGAGTGTGACTGGTTGTTTGTCTATATGTGCCCTGCGATTGACTGGCGACCAGTCCAGGGTGTACCCCGCCTCTCGCCCAAAGTCTGCTGGGATAGGCTCCAGCATCCCCTTGACCCTAATGAGGATAAGCGGCATAGAAAATGGATGGATGGATGAACATGCATATACATTATTTTGGATTATATCTTTTACAGACAGATGAGGTATTGTAGGTTTGGATGGAATGAATGATGTCCAGTAGCGTTCATTGTGGGAACGAAATTGGAGGAATCTGTTGCAACAGACTCCTTGGAATGAGATCCGCTGTAGTGTCCGATGGTGAGGGAGCAGCTTGTCTGGGATGTAGAGCAGTTTATCCAGTGTTCTCCTGTCTCTTGCTGTTAGAAATATTTGGGACGGAATGTGTATTACTGGAGACTGCTTCTACCATCAACTGAGACGACTATTTTTCTTAAACACAGACTGGGGAAAACACAAGCACTGACGCAGATGGAAATAAAGAAAAAGTCAAAAACCCGGTTGTTGGACCATGCAAAAGCATGCCTGGTTAATAATAAGTAAATCCACATTTTTTTCCAACCGCATATATCTACAAATCCTTTCATGCCAAGTTTCAAGGCTAGTTAAAAAGCGATTAATCAATCATCTTGTATCTTGAATCTGTCAGTGTTAGAAGGTATGTTCAATTTTTTTCCATCAGACATACTTTATGAATCTTAGAATAATAAGGTGTTTTCATGGGAAATTTCCATCCATCCATCCATCCATCCATTTTCTTCTGCTAAATCCGAGGTCGGATCGCGGGGGCAGCAGCCTAAGCAGGGAAGTCCAGAAGTGCCGAGGCGTTCCCAGGCCAGTCGACAGACATAGTCTCTCCAACGTGTCCTGGGTCTTTCTCGAGGCCTCCTACCGGTTGGACGTGCCCTGAACACCTCCCTAAAAAGGCGTTCGGAAGGCATCCTAACCAGATGCCCGAGCCTCCTCATCTGACTCCTCTCAATGCGGAGGAGCAGCGGTTCTACTACGAGTCTCTCCCGGATGACAGTGCTTCTCACCCTATCTCTAAGGGAGAGTCCAGCCACCCTGCGGAGAAAAGTCATTTTGGCCGCTTGTACCTGCGATCTTGTCCTTTCGGTCACTACCCAAAGCTCATGACCATAGGTGAGGATAGGTACGTAGATTGACCGGTAAATTGAGAGCTTTGCCTTTCGGCTCAGCTCTCTCTTCACCACGACAGGCCGGTGCATTACTGCAGACGCCGCACCAAATGGGAAATTTCAACGCTAGTTAAATAGGGAAAAGTTCTGAAATGATTTGGATATAATTTTCAGAAACTCTCCGAAATGCAGATGGAAGAACTGATTCAATTTTGGGGGTGATTCATCATTTGGAGGCACACATTTTTTTGTAAGGATTCTTTAACATTGCGAGATAGGATCGTTTTTGGCATTTGTGGATGTAAGCACAAATATACACAATATACAGGGCAAGTTTCCAACAGGTTCTACAAAATATTCAAGACTGATCCAAAAAATGTATGATTGGTGGCGGAGGTTCATAAAACTCACTGTGGGGCATTTGATAATCACAACTTTATTTCGCATTCTATATTTTTGTAACTTGTAGTTGTTTACTGGCAGATGACAGCCCCCTGACAAAAATATTTTATTAGGTCACTATTTTCATTGTTTTATTTTTTGGTGACATGACATCTTTAAATTTCTAATGTCCGCTGGTGGTGGAATTTAGGGTGATGTACCTTAGTTTTGGTTTATGGTGTCTGAGAAGATTCCGATGGGAAGTGCTTCCATATTTCCCGTGCGGCAACAAGGTGAAGACTCGCTGTCATAAATGTGAGTGATTGTTTATCTACATGAGTTGTGTGATGGATTGACTGTCTGTCTCCTTTGGCTAAAGACCTGCTAGGACAGGCTTCCTTAGAGACACAGGCCAATGAGGAAAATAAATACATTTCTCGTATGGCATGTGATATTAAGAAAGAAGAGAACCAAACACTATTGACTCAAACCTGGATTATAGAATATGGGCTCAATGGATGGGTGGATTCACACTGAGTAATGGATTGCAGCTAAATTTGAATTATTTACAAGCATTTCCACCGCCTGCTCTGTCTGCATTTAGCGGATGTCTGTTCTACATTTTCATTGTCTGCAATTAGGCCCCTGCTTTAACTCAGTGAGATGAATACAAAATGCCATTGTCATACCAGTGCCATGAAAATGGATGCAGTTGGGGGACGGTAAGCCAAGAACACACTTACATTCAATATGGCAGTCAGAGACAAAACAGGCCTTTATGCAGTATATGCAGGCTGGGCACCAAAGTTGAAACACAAAGCATGCTTCAACGTCATCCTCACGGTTTCCGTGAATGACGCATGAATATGGTCATTTATGACACAGAATGATCTGGTGCAAATATAACTAAAAGCCTCAAGACTTGTGAGGCACATAGAGTAGGCTTTGTACTGTACAGTTTTAATGAAATATCATTTTAGAGTGCCCAGATGATTAAATTTACCACAAAACCTTTAAAAAAGATGAACGAATAGGTTAAACGCAAATAAATGTAATTTTAGCTGCAAAAAGCCTTGCCCCAGTGTGTGTGTGTGGAGACCCCAAAGATATGCAGGAAAGGGATGAGCAACTTGCAGGGACACATTTCCTGTAAAGCAATTGCCTATGTGTCCAAGTATGATTAATAACCCACTCATTCGCTGAATAGGAACAAGTCTTTGTTGAGGTTATCTTTGTGACTTTGGAGTTAATTACAGGACATGTTTGACAAACATCAATACAGTCTCCACTGGTGCATTGCAAAAGTTTGGGGATTCTTTATCAGTAAGAATTATACAAGTCAGCATCCAATTATAATTGAATTATATTGATTTGCAATGCAGTGGTACCTTGGTTAGCGTCATTAATTCATTTCAGTAAGACTGACTTTTACCAAAATGGACGGCAGCCGAATCCATTTTTCCCAAACGATATCACGTCAACCCAATGAATCAGTTCCAGGAAGTCAAAAACACATTTATATATTTTTACAGTTATAGTTTCACATGCAGAAAACAATTTAAAATGCATATCAATACATACAAATGAGGAATGCAAGGAATACAAGAACATTTATGGTTACATTTACCTTCATTGAAGACGTGACTGTCCCCAAAGACACAATGTGGCAGTGAGATTAACCAGCACAACCTTCCTGTTTTGACATGAGTTGTTTCTTGCGTCAAGTAGTGTTTGTCATCTGAATACCGTAACCCAAAATGGAGAAAGTAGAAAGTGTCAGCATTTTGATAAAGTGTGACCTGAGAATGACCTGGATGAGAATATTCACAGACATTCAAGGTAACTGGGATGGACACTAACCGAAGTTCCACTGCATTGTTATGAGGGCAAACCTTTTGTCTGCTATAGAGTCATAATTTGGTGCTCATGACACCAAAACACGTTATTCTAGTTATATTTGCTGTGTTGAAAGGAATAGTTCGTGTGTTTCGTGACAAACAACCAATGTTTGTTTAATGGGAATCGTAAAACACTTTTTTATGTTTTTCACTCATAGCTTAGTTGCTTAGATGACTGCAGTATGGCAAACATTCTATTCAGTGACAACTTGATTGTATTTTTCAGATATTTTTTGTGCCATGAACACTTTAAATTAGGTGACTGTGAAACGTCTTGTGAATAACTAATGCATGGGCCTTATCAGGGTAATTGAACAATTGAGGGTGCCAAGATGGATTAATTTGTTGGATCTTGTTGACTTAATTAATTAAATCCCCACGTGTCCTTTAATTTGCATGTAATAGAACTAAGATAACATATCACACATGGACGTCACTGCACTTGCTCTTATTTTAATTGATCGTGCCAGTGAAGCCTGCATTTAAATTGCAATGTCCTCTTACTTTGTAAAAATATGCATCGGTCAAACAAATCAATGAAGAATTCTCTTCAATTTGGTGCAATGTCGTATTTAAAGTTTGTCCAAAAAAATAACATGCCAGTTTGCCTTGTTCGTCTGCACTTACATACTATAATGTGACCATTAGAGCCATTGTATGTGTATGTGTTGCGAGTGGTGGACGAGAAGAGACGTAGGTGAGGATCTCCAAGATGTTAGTTCAGTTTAGTTGGCGTGGGTTGTGGCGGCAACAGCAGTTTGTGTAAGGAATTGATGAATGCAAGTTTCTGAGATTGCAACTACTGTGAAGGCCTCCCTGAATTGATTCAAGTATTGGCTGTTGTTATGATTTGCTTACATGATTCTTCTGTAATGTGGATAATAGACAACTTATTGCCTGTGTTAAGATTATTATTGTATTGTTCCTCTGTATAGTAACAGCAGTCTTTTTTGATGTCCGAAAAAAAAAAAAGTTTGTGTCCGGGTCTGTGTCTTTTTCCAATTCCAGATATTTTTGGTCCGTAAGGCAAAAGGTGTCCAGTTGTAGATCTTCCTGTCCTTCCTGCAAGCCGTAGTGTTGTGTTATGAGTGTCATTAAATGTAGATAAATAGGTTTTTAATTCTGGTGCATCTAGTTGATCAGTTCTTTGTGTCGTGGTGATGGCTTTTACAAGTGATAATGAATATGATCCATCCCTCTGCGTCATTCTTCTTTCCATGTTGTCGTGTCGATGTGATCTTTGTGCACGGGAATCCCTGCCGGCCACTTTAAGCGACTACGTAATGAACACGTGAATAACATGTTCAAAGACGTCAGTGGGAAGTCAAGGCTTCACCTAAGCTAACTGTCTTAAGTGGAAAAGGCTATATTGGACCACAATACTCACCTGTTTACAAACAGTAAAGATTGTTCATGTACTTGTTGCTGTAAAAGATGTGTTCCGGAGCTGGGGGAAGGGAAAGTGACATCGGTGAGGATCTCCAAAGTGTTAGTTCAGTTTATTTTAGCGCGAGTTGCGGCTGCAGCAGAAGCCCTTGTTGGGAATTCTCATGCCTGTTGAGAGAATTAAAATACTACAATATAACCATGTTATTTCAATGATCCAGTGTGGTGCTTGTACCAAGCACAGAGTGTTACAATATTGTATATCTGTCTGGAGTGTTTCTGTCCTCTCTGTGTTGCTTGTTGCTCTCACTGACTGCCTCTAATGGGACAGAGCCTTTTCAATGTCAGGACACTGTATGTGCACAATGTCAATTAAGGAAGACTGCTGTAGCTTCCAAAAACACATGAAAGACAGCATAGCCCTGTCAAGTGTCAAAGAGTTATATCGTACAGTATAAGAAAAATAAAATATGACGGAGCGTCAAAGAGACTTTTACTGGAGCAAGTAAAAAGAGAATCAGCAAACCAGTCTCTGCTCCTGAATTAATTCAAATCTGGCATAGAAGAAAAAGACAAAGCATATCTGCAGACAAAAACACAACTTATTCAAAGGGATGTCTCATCTGAGGAAAAAAGTGAATATGAAGATGTTCATATAGTTTTTCTCATCTTGCAAAATACTTCTGATCAAAGGAATAACAAAAACATGATTTCCTGTTATTTTTATTGTAATATTCTACTAAACTGTACAATTGTCCAATAACAGTGCATCTGTGGTAAAATGGTAAATTGCATGAATATGTTAAAAATGAAATTAACAACATGTGACATTACTATTGAAGACTTACAACTATTTCCACCTGTAATTTGAAAGTTTAAAATGATTTACAGCACCATCAATACTTCTGAGCAATTTTTTCCGCAAAATGTAGCCTAATCAAAGGCAGGGGGTGGAGGGTCTTCCAGAGAGCTCATGATGAAAAGAGGCTGATTTCCATGGCTCCACCAAAAAAGCAGAAATTGTCTCTTCAAAGCTGGTGGATGACCTACTTTTTGCACTGCCAATTATATAGTTTCTTATGCTTGCAAGTTTTTATTTTTAGATGGGGCAACATTTTCACTGTCTGAGAAACCTGTAGCACTGTAGTGTTTTCAGTGCATGCCATCTATACCATAGATTTTTTAATCGAGTGAGTTGAGATGAACAGAAATGATCTGCTGAACATTTGAGCACACACTCATAACTACAGTGGGGCATTGGTTAGTGCACACCCACAGTTTTTTGGTTAGTGCCAAACATTTACAGCTTCATTTTGTCTTGTTTTTTTTTTTTTTTGGGTTAACGTACAATATGGCGCAATAAAAGTCTGTGTTCTTAATGTACTGGTTGCAGCTAACACATGGTAGCACTAATACATGACCAGAAGTCAGCTCTGTCGCCCATCTGTGATGTCATCAGCAGTTGACTCTGTATTTTTTTTCTAGCTGACACAGTTACGCCACAAACATGTTTTTATAGCTTACATGCAGAAACCAACTGACACTGCTGGCACACACAGTCAGGACTCTGTCTGTCACTTTCACGGCTGTTTGGAAATCACAAAACTCTTTAACACTTTACTGTACATAACTGCCAGGTCGCTACAGCATCTGTGAGCATGTTAAAGGAAAACGAAAGTAATAACTAAGCAGTACATTGAGTTTTTGTTCTTTTTTTCCATTGCTCTTTCATTTAATACTTATAAGTTTTTCCCTGTAATGACAACATATTTAAAAAACTGGTGTATATAGGCCTGAGCTCCTGTAGTGGCCGTCCTCGAGTGCGGCCACTAGGTAGAAATAGTTTGTCCCATGTTTGCTTGTAGCGGCACTGGTACAAGGTCCAGCCCCTCTCAAGGAATTTGGTTCCAGAGCCCAAACTGTGGGTTGAGGTGAGTCCAACTATATCTAGTTGGAATGTGTCCGCCTCTTCCACAAGCTCGGGCTCCTTCCCCACCAGAGAAGTGACATTCCATGATCCTTTGAACCAGATTTGGCCGCCGAAGACCAGGTCGCTTGGACACTCGCCCTCGGCCACTGTCGAAATCGCATGGCACCAGACCCTTATGCTTGCTCCTGCAGGTGGTGGATCTGTGGTGGGGAGCTCCCGTGCTGCTTCTTCGGGCTGGGCCAGGCCCCCACAGGTGAAGACCTGGCCACCAGGCGCTCGCCTGCTAGCCCCTACCCCAGGCCTGGCTCCAGGGTGAGGCCCCGGTGTCCCATGTCCGGGCAAGGTGTGGTTACTCCTCTTAGTTTTAATCATAAGGGTCTTCTAAATCACTCTTAGTCTGGCCCATCACCTAGAACCATTTTGCCTTGGGAGACCCTACCAGGGGCATAAAGCTCACGACAACATAGCTCCTATGATCACTCGGGCACTCAAACCCCTCCACCACGATAATGTGATGATTCAAGGAGGAGGAGTGGCTTGTACCTTCCGGGTTGGGTTTGAGGTCTTGCCTCAGGTGGAGGAGTTCAAGTATCTTGGGGTGTTGTTCACGAGTGAGGGACGGTTGAAGCGTGAGGTCGACAGGCGGATCAGTGCAGCGTCAGCAGTAATGCAGTCGCTGTACCGGACCGTTGTGGTGAAGAGAGAACTGAGCCGGAAGGCAAAGCTCTCTGTTTACAGATCGATCTACGTTCCCACCCTCACCTATGGTCATGAGTTATGGGTCATGACCGAAAGAATGAGATCGCGGATACAAGCGACGGAAATGAGTTGCCTTCGTAGGGTGGCTGGACTCACCCTAAGCGATAGGGTGAAGCGCTCGGGCATCCGGGAGGAGCTCAGAGTAGAGCCGCTGCTCCTTCACATCGAGAGGAGCCAGTTGAGGTGGCCCGGGCATCTAGTCCGGATGCCTCCCAGGCGCCTCATTTGTGAGGTGTTTTAGGCATGCCTAGCCGGGAGAAGGCCCCAGGGAAGACCTAGGACACGCTGGAGGGACTATGACTCACAGCTGGCCTGAAAACGCCTTGGTGTCCTCCCGGTGGAGCTGGAAGAGGTCACTGGTGACCGGGAAGTCTGGACTTACCTACTGAGACTGCTGCCCCCAGGACCGGGACCCAGATAAGCGGAGGAAAATGGAATGGCACAGGTACAGCCTCATTGTTGTCACTGTTGTCCGTTGACGTTTTTACCCATGTCGAGGGTCAAGATGTGATTCACAACAAGTCAGGAGTCGAGGTAGGTGGCACCAGTTTGCTCTCTTCTCAATTCACCAAGCAACAGCTTTTTTGCAACAGCTAAGTGGCTACAACGGAAGTACACTTGGTGAATGTCTAAAACAATGTTGTGGGTCACCACAATGTCTAAATTCCACGATAGGAGATATGTGATGTTATACATTTTGGTATTGGTTGATATCGAAAATTGGAAATTAAGCGTTGGTCAACATCGGGATTTTGGATTTTGGCAAAAAATCCAACATTGGACATATTATCAAAAGAAACTGCAAGATAAAGAGTCACACATATAGCATAATTTGTGCAGAAAATATTTTGAGACATCTTTACTTGAATAAGGATAGGTTGTCAGCAAACATTTACTGGTGTTGATTTGTCTGTACTTATGTACTACCTCACATCTAGGCGACAGCCAGGTTTGAATTTGGACCTTTCTGCACGGAGTGTGCACGCTCCAGCCACCTCTTACAGTCATGAATGAACAAATAGTCACTGTAAAGTAATTTACACATCATAGCTGCAAGGATAGAGCTGGAGCTATGGAATATACCGCTATAGAGTGACAATCTTTTGATTACCTGGCAAGGAGATACTCAAATGATACTAAAAGTTGATATAATGTATACTATATATCAGCAGTGAAGCTCAGCTTTTCTTGCAAAAAAGTGGTGACATATAATATGCTGTGTGTACATTTCATTGACTAAATATATGCCACAATACCTCATCTTTTGTACAGAATCAGCTACTTATCACAGGTAACTGATACGACTTCCTTGCTTCAGCGTGCTACAGCGGTTTTACACAGTGGGACGCTGAGCATATACTGACTTTGGCGTGTAGAGTCTGTTGTTCCACTAAGCAAAACGCAGGATGCTCGGCTTCTGCGTAACGATTGAATGATCTGTCTGAGGCGGAATTGATTTGATTGACAGCGCAAT
Organism: Oostethus manadensis; assembly: GCA_024372805.1. Lineage (NCBI taxonomy): Eukaryota > Metazoa > Chordata > Actinopteri > Syngnathiformes > Syngnathidae > Oostethus > Oostethus manadensis. The sequence goes on from QODF01000040.1 coordinate 4,898,346, forward strand.
GAGCGAATCGGCAATCTTGAAGTATAGACTTCCACAGGAGAATTTCCCATTCCATTGTTTATCTCGTGACTTTACCCATTCCCAGCAACTTTGTCTTTGTAAAAAACAACTTGGAACAGATATATAAACAAATAAACACATTTATGTTGTAGGTCAGAAAAAAAAAAAAATAATAAAAATAAGCTTCCTCTCCTTGACTTACCAGCAGCCGCCACTTCTGTATTTACTGTATTTCCTTACTGCTGCTTTCAAACGTGAATATCTACATTTCTACACATGAGAAACATGTGGAAAAATGTACCATGCCAACCTTGAAATGACATGCCGTCCCACATAAGAGAGATATTTCAGTTAAAACAATGATGGAGTTTTCATGTTTCAATGGATTGTATAATTCCATTTTCCCCTCAGTACACGGGTGATTGATAGGTTTTACTACCTATCCTACTACCTAGGAGAAGTTTAACTACACTTCCATTTTGGTCCATGGATAAAATTAGAAGATGCAAGTTAATATTTTCTAAAGTTCCTGTCTGCTCAAAAAGATACAAATTCAAAAGCTAGTTAAATTGTATGGTGTGGTAGGAAAGCTTTAATGTCTATGGACAGGGTAGATGAAGCTTATTATAGAAAAATAGAATACATGAAGAGTGCCAGTCAAAATGTTCACTGGTGGATGATGACTGAGCGCATGCTTTTGTCAGATCGTTTTAAAAGGAGCAGCTAGATACAGGTTTGGCTTGCATAAGGCTGTCAGAAAATCTTGACGCAAAGTTTCAAAAGGCTAAAAGTGCCACGTGAGGAACGGTTGCGTCGGAAAAGGCAGGGAGGCAAGGAGCTCAAAAAGTTCAAAGTGGAGTCGAGACAAGAATGAACTCTTGCTGACATAAAATAAAGCCTGTGAAAAAAGAACGGCCTGGGGGAGCATACCGTCAGGTCAAAAGTATTTGGACAGTTAGAGAGTTTTAAAGTTTTTTTCCCTCAATGGATTTATTACAATGAAATACATGCAGGTTTCAGCTTTGAGGTTCTACAAAACTTTCAATTAAAAAAAATGTTAGTTTCCAGAAAATAAAAATTCCTTGCATTATTTAATTATTACCTCCGCCAAGCACAGCCCAAAGCACAAATCTGTCTGTGTTCAAAACACCTTGAAAAGTTCTGAATGGATTCGGATGAAATAAATGTGAGCATAGAGTATAGACATATAGATGTTACAATTCCTCTTGTTACTACTGTCAGTGGCAGCATGATCAGTAACACCAATGAGGAATATTTCTCAATATCAGTCAGTTACCTGATTTACTGTTCCACTGTACACTGTGCAGCAACAAGGAAAAACTAGAGTCTGCAAAAACTGGAAAAGGTCAGTTAGAGACAGGTTGCATTTGGTGATTACAATCAAAATGAGCACAGTTGCAGCTAAAATTGACTGGAGAAAGATTTTATTAGTTATTAAAGACATCAAAATATATTGGATACCAATCCTTAACAGCACAACACATGCAATTGCAAACACAATGTTTTTAACAAGGTGTTATATAAAAGTGACTCATGCAGCACTGTTGTTGTGCTGAAGAGTTGGCACTGGCATGTGCAGGCGGCTTTGTTTTGTCTACTGTATGTAGTTGACAGCGAGAACATCTGTGATGGCAAACAATATGAACTGAATAGACTTTGGGTTGGAAATGTTTTCAGTCAGATGTCTTTGCAGCTGCTGTTCTTTCTGCTGTTCACAGAAGGAGCCAGCAATACCCCTCTACAAAACTGTACACAGTGTTACCTCCAAAAAAAACCACTAGAACCACTTTCTCGATAAATACAACTCTCAGATCTCTGTCAAATGGCCTCATTCAGCACTTAAGTCTCTCATGTGATCCACTTTTATAGTTTATTCGATTGTATTCTATTATAAATTATGTGGGCAGCTTGCAATAAAAAAGGTGTTATTGTAGGCAGAACTTGCAGAAGAAGGTCCTGTAAATTCTGGTAAATAAGGTTTAAAATGTAATGTCTAAATAATTCTACGCATCTAGGAGTGAATCATTTTTTATATTTGCATTTTAAAGCAACTTAGATGTATTTTAGTTTGAGGGATTACAGTACATGCAAAACAGTACTAATTTAGACTAATTTAAAACCCACAAGGCATGCTGGATAACTTCCTGTTGGAAAAAAAAGTGCATGTTGTCTAATGGAGATTAAAATATTCCCACGAATAAAAAAGAGGTTTTGATCAAACTCCACAAATTTGCTTATACTGAATCATGAATATGCATACAAAATTTTCAATCTCCCCTGCCAAAGAACACAAGGCCACCAATCTGACCCCTACCCTAACCACGTCGGATCAGATATTTACAAATATGATAGTCAAAAATTGTTGTAAAATTGTTGGAAATTGCATTTTTACATTCTTTACCAGCCGCCAAGATTAGATTTTTGACTTCAGACATTATGTTGGATTGACTTCTTATTTAAAAGTGTTAATCATATACTGCATTGATTCTCAACTGGTGGTCATAGAGCACTATCCATCCATTTTCTATACCGCTTATCCTCATTGGGGTCGCAGGTATGCTGGAGCCTATCCCAGCTTACTTCCTGTGGGAGGAGGGCCCTGGACTAGTCACCAGTCAATTGCAGGGCAGACAGACCACCATTCACACTCAAATGGAGAATTAAGAGTCGCCAATTAACGTAACATGCATGTTTTTGGATTGTGGGGGGAAACCGGAATACCCGGAGAAAACCCATTCACGCACAGGGAGAACATGCAAACTCCATACAGTCTCCCAACGGAGATTCGAACCCTCAACCTCCTGACTGTGAGGCCAACATGTTACTCACTCAGCCACCGTGCGGCCTTGTAGAGCATTATTTATGGTAAAATATGAAACGAAACTGCCAAAGAAATTGTTCAAGTGCATGTGGATGAAACACTGCATTGGCTCTAACAATTCAAAACATGAGGAAATAAAAGGAGTTATTATTAGGCGTTGTTGTGCTTAGAGGACTCACTGTTTGCAGGCTATCCACAAAAGCCACGCTCAGCGTAGAGACACTAAAACACAGAGAGGTAGAAGGGAATGAGATAGGTCTGCTTAAAAATGAACTCGAAGTCGTGACTCACAATGGATTGACATTCAGAAGCGTAATAGCCATCTGTGCCCTTACATAAACTGTTTTCCTCAAGTGGGATTGTGAATTGAGAGCGAAATGCCCTGGTCTGTGGAGTAAGCACCGCTAGCGTTGGCCAGCATTGGAAGTGCACTAACTATTAAGCAACACTACAGAAAAACTACACATCCCAGAAGCCACTTTTAGTCTGTTAGAAGTCTAATCTACATATACGGTAGACCTCTAGGTAACATCTAGTATACATCTAATGTGTTACTCTTAAAGATATCTACAGATAGATACAAAAAAGAGATCAAATATAGACATCAAACATTCATCTATTTGCATGCATTTAAACAAGGTTTCTAAATAGATGCAGTCTACACTGCTTTATTAAATGTTTATTAAGTGTCTCTTGTATTCCTTGTAAATAATGCAAGCAGCAACACTAACAACATACGACTGAAAACATTTAGTATTTTCAAAAGCACATGGCCAAGAGGCCAACAAAATTAGGCAGCGAAGTCCAAGTTGTCAAAGTCCCTAACCTCTCACGTTTGCAATCTCAGTAACACACCATGCACATTATCCTCCATAATCTAAGTGCTGGTAACATTAGTTTGTTCACCGCATTGTTTTTAATGTCTCTTGTGAGAATAAAATTGAAAAAAACTTAAAATACCCTAAATTCTCTCTTGTCCCTGCCCTCCATTTGCATGAACTCTGAAGGGAAGCCTGAAGGGAGGCCATTTGCTTCATGTGGTAGGTTGAGGACCTTCTTCGCTCCTCCCCATCCGCTGAACCTCGTCAAGTATCTTGAACATGATATCAAAAATCTTCTAAAATAAAAACATTAACCATTTAACTTCTCAAAGATTGACTAGAAGCTTTTGTTACACAAACTTACTTGCTAGAGGTAGAGGGAAGTGCACATTTGGTGATCTAACTTCCCCAAAAACAAAAAAAAACCAAGATCTTGAAAATATGTTGGCTGTTTTGATTAAATTTACCTAAAATGTTATTGTTTAAAAAAAAAACACCCAATTTTGACTTTTCGGAAACTCCCTAGAGATCTGTGAGCTTTTGTAATGGCTAAGGTCTGTTTTCTAAGTTTGACAGTAAAACTGTTTTTTGTTCTACCCCTGAATAGTTTTGCAAATTTCTCAAAATTTTTTTCTACCAATTAAAATGTATGGGTCTTTTTTATTTAAAGATAGGTGGACAAGCAGCTGGTCTATGTGTCCCCTCTTCCTGCTAGCATCGATGAACTCTGTGTCACAGGCAGTGCACATACTGTATTAAACATTTCGGTCCCATAATAAACTTATGAAGTTCACTACACACCTACACACCAACATCATGACTTAAATAAGATTTAGTAGTTTTCAAGATGATTGCTTTTGTGGGATTGCAAAGGTTAAAAGTCACATGAATGCACAGTACACATTTTTGCATTGATTTTTAAAACTTCTGCATCCATGAAGCACAGTTTTCTTCAAACAGTGTTGTTTTATACTGCAGATTGTCAAGGGAATGCAGAATGACTGAACTAGCCTGCGTCAAAGGTCATGCTACATTCGTCTTGGCAGTGCTCTCCTGGGCAGAATGTTGCTCTGCAAACAAGATTCAGCTAACCAAGTTCAAAGAGCATCCTTCTCAGCTTTCAACCAGACATTATTATTAAGAGCCTTTGGGGTGTTTTGCTATGATTTATTTCTGGAATTCAGTAGTGTTCCTCACATTTTTTGATCTAAATGTTGGCACTTCCAATTTTCTTTGGCTCCACTTTAGGTCAACCAAAAGACTTGAGAAGAGAGAGACTTCAAGAAATAACTCATGGCAAAACACAAAGGTGGTGTCAGTGCTGATCTCACTGTGTCTCATTGTGTCTTTGCCAACAACATGTCTTCATTGAAGATAAAAGTGAACTTAAATGCTCACAAAATTATCCCTTTCATTCATTTTTATATGTATTTATATGCATTTTTAATAGTTTTCTACATCTAAAACAATAATTGTAAACATGTACATAACATATAAAAACGTGTTTTGTGTTAAAATTTGTGTCTTTCTGGAACAGATTTATTGGATTTTACTAATTTCTTATGGGGAAAATTGATTAGGTTAAAGTCCATTTTGGTGAGAGATGGACCTTCTTGGAATGGATTACTGACGCTAACCAAGGTTTCATTGTAACAATAAATTATTTTCTGTAGAAATTAAAAAACTACAAACCCTATCCCTATGACAACCAGTGACAAAATGTTGTATGTTGTGAAATTCCTCGACCATCAACTATAAAGAATGATCAATTAGTCACAATTCAATTTTCCTTTGCTTATCTTTTTTGGGGTTGAGTGGGTAAAAGTCTCAGTAGGAAAGTCTAGACTTCCCGGTCCTCAGCCATCTTTTCCAGTTCGACCGGGAGCACACCAAGGAGTTCTCAGGCCAGCTGTGAGACATAATCCCTCCAGCGTGTCCTAGGTCTGCCCCGGAGCATTCTCTCGGCTGGGCATGCCCGGAACACCTCACCAGGGATGAGCACAGGAATGGCACACAGGACACCACAGGACAGCAAAGTGCTGCTGCTTTGCTTTCATCTTACGTGGTCATCTTTTTCCGTTTACAGAGGTGTAAAGTAATCAAAAACGAGGTTGGGGCCTGGAGTCAAAACTAATCACCCACATCCTGAATCAACTCAGCGCATAGCCGATGCGTATTGTACCGTATGATACAGTATTAACTGTGACCATCAGAGACACATTACTCCCTTAACTTAATTTCCCAAACCAAATCTATCCCAATAAGAGTATTTAACATACCCACTATAGCTCCATGGATAAGGAGGGTTTAAAAGTGATTGGTTACCTGTGCATGGAACGAAACAAAAACTAGTTTTTACTTGACCATATACCCCTTATCCTGTTTAGGGTGGCAATTATTATGAAGGATAGTTGATGTGGAGATCAATATGCACTAATATCCACAAATACAGCATTCAAACTTTCTAAGGATGTCAGGCAGCTAAGGAGCTTATTGATGGCTGTCAGAGGGGCAACCGCAGTCATGCCTAATCACAACTGATCCTAGCCGAGTGGATTATAATTTTGGAAAAATGGTATTAGAATTGATAGCTAGATAGATGCTTTACTACAAGCCCAGTAATCCGAACGCTAACTTGACTTTTGGTATGCAGTGACTTCTTGAAAATTAACAAGACAATAATGTAACTGAACTTCCACAAAGCTGTCAACAAAACACTGACATCAGATGTCAAACACACAGTACTAAACAGAGGTGTTCCAACTTTTTCCACCAAGAGCCACATACTGAAAAATGAAAGGATACAAGGGCCAGTTTGTAACCCAAATTATTATTTAAGAAAAAAATGCATTTCATGTTTGTGATATTGGTATTCCAAAAATTATACCAATATTATTTTTTCGTCTCTGATAGTATGTCTTCACGTCTTTTTTCTACTTTATGCTACTGAAATGAAGCTACTTTTTGTCCCAATATTACTGCATCAGCGTCAGTTATCAACATGATTTTTTACTTCTGTTTAAACCACTAATCCAAACGGATTTGGAATTAACTCAGTTAGTGCTAAGTAGGCTTGCAGGGTGCCATCAAATCTAATACCCATGCTGATTATGGTTCAGCAATACAGGGGCATTCATCATTTCCAATGACAGCCTAACCAATGAGTCAATAGCCCCATTAGGCCATTTCCCCACAGAATTAGAATTGCTAATTGGCACCATGTGCATTTTGGAAAACCAAGTCACCCCCAAAATATAAATGTGTGGTACAGTATGTATACATTCTCATCCATCCATCCATCCATCCAGTTTCTAGGCTGCTTATCCTCACTAGGGTTGGGGGGTCTGGCTGGAGCCAAACCCAGCTGACTTCATGGGATACACCCTGGACTGGTTGCCAGGCAATAGCAGTTTAGCATATTTTGTTAATTTTTCAATGTTTTTCTCACCAGAGACAACCATTTAAAAACTATGCGTTGAACAAACAAACTAATGTTACCAGCACTTAGACTGTGCAGCGGAGGAAAATGTGCATGGTGTGTTACTTGGATTGCAAACCTGAGAGGTTAGTGACTTTGACAACTTGGACTCAGTTGCCTTATTTTGTATGCCATGTGCTTTTGAAAATACTACATTTTTTCAATCGTATGTTGTCAGTGTTGCTGCTTGAAGACTGTTGGGCTGAGTGTATGACTGAATTTTTTTTTGCAAGCCTACATCAAATAATATTGTACAAAAATGTATTTTTAATATGTATGTATTAGTAAATCATGTGAGAAGCGGTTAGGATTAAATAAGATCTTCTTCTTCCTACTCCTTTTCGAACATGTAGAACTGAGAAATGTAACATGAATAATTCTTTGTACAATGTATGCATGTTCAAAACAAATTAAACCAAACCAAACCAATCTGTGGCAGAGCAAAGGACAATAAGGTGGGTCCAGTCCATCATGGACAACCAGCATCATCCAATATCCAATTGTTTGCCATGTAGCAATAAAAATATAATAATAACTGCGATTAATCTGGTTAGTCATATGGCACTGATATTATTTTGAACACCTGTATGTTACACCAGTCCTTTTTGGATTCCTTACAGGAAGTGCTAGAAAGCGCTCCCTTGGGGAATTATCTTGTTCTTCTGGGGGAGTTCAGCGCTCATGTTAGCAGCGACAGTGAGACCTGGAAAGGCTAGTTGGGAGGAACGCCCCCCCCGATCTCAACCGAGCGGTGTTTTGTTACTGGACTTCTGTGCCCATCACGGATTGTCCATAACAAACACCATTTTCAAACATAATTGTATCCACATGTACACTTGGCACCCGGACACCCTGGGCTGCAGTTTGGATGATTGACTTTGTCGTCGTGTTGTTGGACTTGCAGCCACATGTTTTGGACACTCGGGTGCAGAGAGGGGCTGTCAACCGATCACCACTTAGTGGTGAGTTGGTTCCGGTGGCAGGGGCGGATGCCAGTCAGACGCGGCAGACCCAAACACATTGTGAGGGTCTGCTGGGAATGTCTGGCAGAGTCCCCTGTCACAAGGAGCTTCGACTCCCATATCTGGGAGAGCCTCGACCATGTTTTGAGGGAGGCAGGGGACGTTGAATCAGAGTGGGCCATGTTTCGTGGCTCCATTGTCAAGGTGGCTGATAGAAGCTGTGGCCATTAGGTGGTTGCTGCCTGTCGTGGCGGTAATCCCAGAACCCATTTGTGGACACCAGTGGTGAGGGTTGCCGTCAAGCTGAAGAAGGAGTCCTATCGACCGTTTTTGGTCCACGGGATGCTGCTGACAGGTACCGGCAGGCCAAGCGGTCTGCGACACTGGCAGTCACTGAGGCATAATCTCACACATGAGAGGAGATCGGAGAGGCTTTGTAAAATTACTTCCAGATGGCTTCAAAGACATTGTGGACCAGCATCCGCCGACTCAGGAGGGGAAAGCAATACACAGTCAACACTGTGTATGGCGGGAATGGTGTGCTGCTGACCTCGACTCAAGATGTTGTGGACCGGTGGAATGAATACTCTGAAGACCTTCTCAATCCCACCGACAAGTCTTCCAGTGAGGATGCAGTACCTGGGGACTCCGTGGTGGGTTCTCCTATCTCTTGGGCTGAGGTCACTGATGTGGTCAAAAAGCTCCTCGGTGGCAGGGCCCCGGGGGCGGATGAAATTCACCTCGATTTCTTTAAGGCCCTGGATACTGTAGGCATGTCTTGGTTGACACGACTCTGCAGCATTGCGTGGACATCATGGGCAGTACCCCTGGATTGGCAGACCGGGATGGTGGTCCCGTTTTTTAAGAAAGGGGACCAGAGGGTGTGTTCCAACTATTGGGGGATCACACTCCTCAGCCTTCCTGGTAAGGTCTATTAAGGGGTTCTGGAGAGAGGGATCCGCCGGATAGTCGAATCTTAAATCTCAGATTCAGGAGGAGCAGTGTAGTTTTTGTCCCGGTCGTGGAACTGTGGACCAGCTCTATACTCTCGGCAGGGTCCTTGAGGGTGCGTGGACTTGGTTTTGTGGACTTGGAGAAGGCATTCAACCGTGTACTCTTGGAAGTGGTCCGGGAAATGCTCCAGGAATATAGGGTATCGAACCGCTTAATTCAGGTGGTTTGTTCCCCGGTGTCGAATTGCCGGCAATATATTGGACTCGTTTCCAGTGAGGGTTGGACTCCACCAGGGCTGCCCTTTGTCACAGATTCTGTTCATTACTTTTATGGACAGAATTTCTAGGCGCAGCCAGGATGTTGAGGGGTTCCGGTTTGGTGGCCTCAGGATTGGGTGTCTGCTTTTTTGCAAATCATGTGGTCCTTCATCAAACCGTGACCTTCAACTCTCGATGGATCGGTTCGCAGCTGAGTGTGAACCGGCTGGGATGAGAATCAGCACCTCCAAGTCTGACTCCATGGTCTTCACCCGGAAAAGGAGGGAGTGCAATCAATGGGTCCGGAATGAGATCCTGCCCCAAGTGGAGGTGTTTAATTACCTTGGGTCTTATTTATGAGTGAGGGAAAGATGGAATGCGAGATGGACAGACAGATTGTTGCAGCTTCTGCAGCGGACTCTGTATCGGTCCGTTGTGATGAAGAGGGAGCTGAGCTGAAAGGCAAAACTCTCAATTTACCGGTCGATCTACGTTCCTACCCTCACCTATGGTTCCCTCAGAAATAGGGTGAGAAGCACTGTAATCCGGGAGAGACTCGGAGTAGAATTGCTGCTCCACTGCATTGAGAGGAGCCAGATGAGGTGGCTCGGGCATCTTATATACAGTATACTGTACAGTATGTATGATGCAAAAAGATGCTTTGATATTGTTGAATCGATTGATTGCATTGAATGGAACTATTTAATCTTTGCCACCCTGGGTAAAACATGGTTTAAACTTTAGCCTCAGAGGTTTTTTTTATTTTTTATTTTTATTTATCTCATAAACTTGTCGGGCTACAGTTGCAAATTGTATGTTATTTACAATTCTGAGAGATGGAAAATTACAGTATAACACACTCAAAGCACATCCACTCATTAAAGCTTTTACCACCTGTCCACATATGTATTGATTCCTTTTTGAATTATGTACTGCATATATTGGCTTTACATTTTTGCACAAAACACTCCATTGTAAGCCAGAAGGAAAAGCTTATTTACTTAAAGTCTTTAGCACATACAATCATTGGCCGCAGAGAGCCTCATGCAGTTTATTTGTGTTCACCAAAGTGGTATAAAAGTAAATGACTTTTCACAATTGGCAAAGGAAGACCACAACACTTCTTACTTGAATCACACTGAAAATGATAACATTTGTTCAAAAGCCTACTGGGTGCTACTAACGTCAAAGCTTATTGATATTATTGTAATTGTTCACAAGTGGACTGTTCAAGTTACCTAAGACGATGATTCGCCTCTCGTCAGAGCAGGCTTCATCAGTTTAGCAAGACTAGATAGGACAGATCTAGTGTGACGGAATAGCACAGGATCCAAAGTATTAAGGGAGAGGCATGCCCAAAGAAAAATGGTTGAACTATTTTGTTGTTCAAAAACAACAGTTGTTTAGATACAATTTGTTATGCAATCACCCACTTTAGCATCCCTTTGCACACCACCTTTCTCCACCATATATTGTTGTCCATCAATACGTTAGCCTCTAACAAAAAAAAAACACAACATACAGGTCCTTACGTCCCGACCACACTCACGGGCTCTGCAATTTTGGGGAAATTGTTCAAAAGTTCCAAAATGGCGAGGAACGACCTTAGAAAAGAGTAAAACCACTCTTGTTTGGGTGTGCTTCTACATTCAAGGACAAATAATTTCGATTCTGCACCACTGCTTCAGACTAGAGCTGTCCTACCAAGTTCTTGAGCATGAAGCGATGAAGCCTGCTCGGATAACAGGCAAAACATCTTGCAAAACAACTTGAACAGTCCAGATGCGATCAATTCAATGCCCTGAGATTACAATGTCCTGGATGAATGAGAATATCCACAGGCAAACTATTCAATTATTGATAGGAGGTCCTCAATGGTTTATCTAATCAGCCTGATTCAACATCAGAGAGATGTGAGAGTATTGTAGGTCATTTAAAAGATGATGGAAGTTTATCCACAACGGCAATCGGATCATTTCAGTCAAGGACTTTGCTACCTTTTAGATGAGGGGTGTGTTTTGTATGTGTCTGGCTTGATCCAGATAATGTGTCTAGTTATTTAATCTTTAAAAAATAAAACAAGGCAATTTAATTGTACAGTAATCCCTCATTTTTGCAGCTAATTGGCTCCAGACCCCAACGTTATAAGTGGATTTCCACAAAACACAGTTTATTATTTATAAATGGAATATTTTCATAGTTAGAAAACTTGTTCATAACCTACAAAATATGGATTTTTAACATTATTAGAGCCCTCTAGACATGAAATAACACCTATAGTCAACTTTACACTCATATTCCACAATATAGTTAACATACAAAAAAAGCCATTTGAGACATAAATAGGCCACATGCTTGTGTGTGTTATTGAAAATGTAAAAGTTGAGTGATAGGAGCACAGGAAGTGACGTTGAGGGTTCAGAGCTGAATTTTAGCGTGGAGTGGGTTGTGGTCGCAGCAGTAGCCTGTGTTAGGGATTATTGCAATAATAGCATGTTGTTCTGGTGACCAAGTCTGGCGCTGTTTTCCATCGTTTGTGTTCCTTTGGAAAATCATCCAGTAAACAAAGTTCCAGTTTACCAGCATGCTCCTGAAGATCCTCATTGTTCTATACTGGATTAATTGCTACATTTTGATATTAATTTCCACTTGATTTGCTTCAAAGTGGATGAAATGGGTAATTACATTGCACATAAAAACATATTAACAATGCGCCCCCCGCCCCTTCGTAGTGAAGCACATCGGTGACAGCTTCCCAGAGGTTTGTTTGAGTTCATTCCTAGGAAATGATACAGTTATAATGTTGTTTAGCTGCCTTGCGCGCTCTATCTTGCATCTGTTTTGCTGACGGGATCACATCGTGTTGGTTCAGGCTCCAAATGTGCCACAACTGTAGACAACAGAAAAATGTTTGCAATTGTTGTCCTTATATTTTATACCTTTGCAGAAATGCTGCTATATTATGATGTGTGATCAGACATAATGAAAGTGTAGATTCTTGTTAGTCCATTAAAGTTTCTCCCTACTGAAATCAAGATAGATTTATTTGTCTTTCTCTTTTGAATATGAGAGAGTGTTCTGAGGGGTTCTTTGTGTTTGCAGCTTTTTCCTTTAACCAACTTGATGTGACAGTACGCGCTGAAGCCCTTTTACACTGATTCTACATACAGTATATACAGTACGTATATATCAATTATGTTGCAGAACAAGTGTAGACTAGGTACCTAACGTGTCAAAGGCAGACACATTTTTCATTTTAAAGATCCATGATTTAGCACCATCTGTGCGGGGCAAACTGAGCAACTAATTGTTCTGCCAAGTCGGACCTAGCCCTTCCTATAATGGATATTACCACCCGAGGGCATCAAAATACACCTTTATTTAACTTTTCAGACTTGTGTGTATACACTTGTACCAAATAAAATACAAATAAACACAATGAGTTGAACTGTAAACTACTGATATACTATTTAGTTTTGTTTGTTTCCCATGATATTATAAAAAAAAAATGTATTTTTCTTTATTATTTCAGCTGTGTGCTACTAAAATGGCGTTAATTTTGTCATACTATCATGTGTTTATTCATGTTTAATTGGCGTACATTTGTTACATCTCGCAGCAAACTTTTTTCTTTCAATGTTCTGACGTTTGGTTTGGTATAATTTGTTTCAAACATGCATACATTGGACAAAGAATTATTCATGTTACATTCCTCAGTTCTACATGTCGAAAACATGCAGACGTTATTCTTGTAATATAACTTTTTCCCCAACCAAATTTCCAAAAATTACAATTTTATATTTTTTACATTTTTTTTCTCAATTTAACATCAATTTTCTTTAATATTTCAACTTTACGCTGCTGGAATTATGGAATAATATTTCTTTTGATATTACCATGTTCTTCTTGTAAACGTTTTTCTCTCAATATTCCACCTTATTGTTGTAAAATTACTGCGGATTTCCCCACTTAAATGTTTTTGTTTTAGTTTTCTTTTTAGTTTATGTATTTAGAATGTGGCATGAATTAGAAAAAAAACATTCACAGGCCTCAAATGGTCCCTGGATCACAATTAGGACACCCCGCTTAATATAACTGCAGCTATTTACATTGCGTTGTATTGCACGACATTATAAATGCTAATGCTACCACACACACACACACACACACACACACACATATGTATATATATATATATATATGCTGTATATATACATACATATATATATATATATTTTATATATATACATACATATATATATATATATTTATATATATATACATACATATATATATTTATATATGTATATATATGCTGTATATATACATACACATATATATATATTTATATATATGCTGTATATATACATACATATATATATATTTATATATAGGGCTATTTCTTGTTTAATTGCCATGAAATTGAAGAAACAGGTATAAATATATATACATATATATATATATATATATATATGTATATATATTTACCTGCTTCATACATTTGCATGTCAATTAAACAGGAAATAGCCCGGCCTGACTATTACTCCATGTTAAACGTACGGACTGTGACGTCACATGTTTCTCCCTCCTCTCTTGCCGTAGTGCAGACATCGGGACTGGGTGGTGTTGCTAGGTAACGATCTCAAACAAAATGTGACGCTGACACATATGCCAATATTTAGCATAGCTGGGGGAAATTTTTTTGCTTCCAGGTATATTTAATAGTTCTATCTATCATTTCTAGTTTAAATACGCTCATTAAGGGAAACATAAGTGCCCTTGGCGACGTTACCCGACACCATTTTGGTGTTTTTCGATCACAGTGTGGGTCCTTCAACGCGGCAAAGAGGAACAGCCAACTCATATTGACATTAATTAACATCTAAATTAGACAATTTGGACCCCTGGCAAAATAGAACTGTTGATCTAGCATAATAATAATAATAATAACGGTAGAAACTTTCTTTCAAGCCGTTCATGCGTAAAGGAGTTGCTAATGACGTCCTTTCGTTTTATCCCAGTTTTAAAGCAAGGCGCCTAGTCACCACCGATCTTTTTATGGTGTTGTACTTAATGTTCTGCAGAAGGACTCATCTGACATGGACCTGGACGTCATCCAGTACCTGGCCAAGGCCAAGAAGAACCAAGGTTTGTGCTCTGGCTGGCTCAGCTGAAGTTAAAAGAGGTTATGGAAGGTCCATTGCACTGCTTTCTTTGTTTACCAGACTCTGGCGCTTTGCAGTCAGCCTTCAATGTCTTGGAAGCTATGACAGCAGCTGGAAACGCGGAAGGAGCAACCGGCTTTGACCCACATTTGTATGTATTCTGTGGGGAAGAAGCACTGCAGGTAGGAGAATTTGACAGAGGTGACAGGTTTGTCAGCTTATGCAATGCAACAAGTTAAATTACTTTAATTGCAATTATATTCTGAAGTTTGTTCTCTCACAAATCATGTACTATTGAACTAACCTGCAGTGCAGCAGTGGCCTGTAGGCAGATTGAGAATCATTACTGCTAAGAATGAGTCTAACGCTACATTTCAGGCAAGTGCAGAGGACATTGTGTAGATGGTGAAATGTTGTTACAGACATGATGCTTCAGCACATTTATGTAACTAATGGAAAATTATTATGTGTAAAAATGCAGATATGAAAAATTCATATCATATCGGTGAAACACTTGACATTATGTAATAATTTATAACTACGTAAATACGGGATGTACAGCATAAAAGCATTAAAAAAGCCCACAATGTTTACATGTCTATTAGGGGTGTCATGATACATACGCGATTGGGTCTACGAGAACGAGACGAGACGGAATTTTAACGTTACTTTTAAGACAAGTACAATGACCAAAATAGGAAAAATACTAGACAATATGTACTGATTCAATTTCTGCCATGTTATATTCTTTTGCACTGTGTGTGCATGCTACAAACATGCCAAGGTGCTGAAACCAATGCGATGAGTGAATTCTCTATTGACATACAATATCTTGTGACACCCCTAAGGTTTATGTCTTTTTGCTACACTGATCATGTTTTATTTTGTTTATCAGTTCTCGAAGGCACCATACTTTTTTGCTGTGAGATGCAGACGTTTGTTTGGCTGCAGAAGCACAAACTGTGACTCTCAATATGGCCTCAAAACTTGCAGCGAGGACAAGTTTATATAATATCGTGAATCATTACTGGACTTACAACAACCAAGTTGTGTGAAATATGTAGAAAGGCCTTCTCTGTCCTGCTAGACTCGAACACTAACCTGACCACCAGGCTAAAGGCTACACTGTGACTGATTCCATCTGTTCTTCGATCATCGTACGTCGTCATTCATAAGTGTGTGAGGCATGTTTAGCGCATAAACATGGGTGTTTTCACAAGTGAACAATGGGAATTAAAGAAGGAAAAGGTTTCTGAAGCAGAATCAAATTGAATAATAACAGCAGTCAGTTTTATTGCAATTGTTGCTCCGTAGTTGGACAAAAACCTAAAGCTAGCAGCATTGGATTTGTAGGAGCGAAACGCCATTAGCTGTAGGTGTAGATAGAATATAACGTCTGCTAAAAGCGAGGATCTACAGTATATACAGTAATCCCTCATTTATGGCCAATAATTGGTCTCAAACCAAATTGTGATTCCTTATTTATGAATTTCCTAGTTAGAGCATAGAAAACCTATTTATGACCTTCTAAATATGGATTTAACATTATTAGAACCCTCTAGACATGAAGTAACACCCCTATAGTCACCATAACTTTTCTTTGACTCAATATACAGTAATAAACATATTAGATAAATATAATTGTCCATAGGTATGAATGTGAGTGTGAATGTTTGTTTGTCTATATGTGCCCTGTGATTGAATGGCGACCAGTCCAGGGTGTACTCCGCCAATCGCCCAAAGCCAGCTGGGGTAAGCTCCAGCATACCTGCGACC
Source organism: Oostethus manadensis (assembly GCA_024372805.1). Classification (NCBI taxonomy): domain Eukaryota; kingdom Metazoa; phylum Chordata; class Actinopteri; order Syngnathiformes; family Syngnathidae; genus Oostethus; species Oostethus manadensis. Next base: position 4,914,601 of record QODF01000040.1, read on the forward strand.
CTAATGAGGATAAGCGGCATAGAAAATGGCCGGGTGGAGAAGACATATCAGACTCATCCTTGTTTAGTTTTTTTTCTGGACAGTATACTTTTTCATCAATGTACTGTATATATTACTGACACCTTGTGACCAGTGTAGAATACTACATCTTATTTCTTCTGAATGTTTTATATTTATTTTTCATCATTTAGGCATTGTTATGTTTGAAAATGCTTAATTTAAGCCAAGAATATGTAAAGTTTGCTTAAATATGCATTTTTCTTTTTAATAATAATAGGTCATCTTTAAACTGAATTTATTTTGTATAACCGTGATGGAGTGAAGTCGTGTTTCACTAGGATAGATGGCATTACGGCAAATATTCGCAATAATTAATTATTTGACTTCTTTAATCATGTTAAATGCATACTGTAGGTACAAAATACAAATGTCACAATTATGTTTTGTTTTTTGTTGGTCTTTATTTTAGCTGGGCTGTTTAGAGATAAGCGCGGCATGCCTAAAGAAGTTCTTTGAGCGCAACCCACCAGTTAATCAATATTTGTGTCGAGCCTTCATCTGCCAAGGCCGGCTGAAGTGTCCCCCGGCCACAGGGAGCGTGGTGAGTACAGTAAATTAGGCGCAGCTTCTCGACAGGGTTGCTCAGGTTACTTAAAAAATGGGATTCATTTTGTGTGTCTCTTCCTATATTATACAAAAATCCCAGCTTTGCAAGCAAGCAGAGAGACGAATGCCATTTATCATCTATACATATGGTATTGTATGTTCGAGGTAGGAGTTCTCACCGCCTCATTTGTTTCTGCTGCAGGAAGACTTTCAGGAGAATGTGCAGTGTTTTCTTAAAGCAATTGACATTGCAAGGAAAGAAAAAAGGTATCTAACCCCTCTAGAATTTACAGTGCCCCCCCAGAAGTATTGGAAAATGTGGACGTTTTTTTTGTTTTGCTGTAGACTGAAAACATTTCAGTTTGTCATCAAAAGACAAATATGACACCAGAGAGCAATATTCCATCTTTTACGTATTTCCAGTCCCTCATTTATCAAGGTGAATTAGTTCCAGACCCAACCATGATAAGTGAATTTCCACAAATTAGGATTCCCTATTTATAAATATAATATGTTTGTAGTTAGAGCATAGAAAATATGTTTATGACCTTCTAAATACGTTTTTTAACATTATTAGAGCCCTTCAGACATGAAATACGCCGCTATAGTCACCTTTATACTCATATTACCTAATATAGTAGACAATAATATTACATAAACATAAATAAATTATTTAAGACATAAATAAGACTAATACTCGTGTTTTGCTGTAAAAGTGTTCGGTGCTGGGGGTTTATGGCCAGAACACTAGCTGTATTAGAGAGTAATGTCCCAGTTAAAAATTCAAACCTGCAACATGAGTCTGTTGTTCCGTCAATCAAGTCTGGTGCTTGTGTGTCTCACCAAACATTACTGACAAGCCAGTGTAGAATATGCAACGTCTTTGAATGCATCTTGTTAATGGCTTATACTTGTATTTTGGTTAATTTAGCTATTTTTATGCTTCTAAATGCTCAATTTAGGCAAGAGTACATACAAATTGATTAAATATTCACATGTTTTGACAAATAAAAACATTTTGATTGTCCTGAATGAAAGAGAAACCACCGATGAGCTGTTAGACCAAGGAAAACTTCAGCAGTCGATGATAAACAATGTGAGAGCTCCAAAGAAAGACCGAGAAACAACTTTTAGTGACATCAGCAAGCAACAGGCAGCATAGGGCCGGTGTGGAGGTATCACTATCTACTATCTACTGTTCATGGAAGACTTCATGAACAAAAAGTGCAATGGCCACAACAGAAGACGCCACTCAAAATAAAAAAGAATAGGAAAGCCTGGCTGGAATTTGCCAAAAAGTATAGGGGAGCCTGGACTGATGAATACATGAGGAATTCACCTCACTGTTCAAAGACTTTAGTATATTTTCATCATATACAGTACAGTACGATATATGTTGCGTGTGTTCATGTAATCGCCATAAAATACTCTGACATTGGAATGTATACAATGCATATGATGTGGAGTTCAGTCTGACCCACAAAGATTTTCCGTTACATGAATGTTGAGTTTCAACAAATGAATAATTAAAATATACATTTACTTTGCTTTGACCTCTTACTCACATTTGAATCACATGTACCATGTTTTTGTTGTTGTTTACATTTCAACAACTTTGTAGATGGGTGAAAGGGTACATGAATATACGTAGACGTAGATACATTCCCTGTTCTTTTGCTGTAAGATACAATGTATTTGCACGTCAACAGTGCCGCTCTTTGCTAAGACAGACATAAAGGGTCAATAAAAAGGTCAACTCTGCAAAGCCCAATCAACGCCTTAGAGAATATTTATGTGATACACCAAGTTTAAGCAACAAAACATGCTCTCTGGTGGATCAATTAGCAGCACTCAAGCAGTCCTTCTAGGATTAAAGCCCTTGTTTGACTTTTTTCACATTGATTGCTTTCTACAGAGTTCTCTACTGTGGCTTATTAGATAACAGTTAAAATCCCACTCTTTTGCGTTTCATATGACATTTGCTTTCAGAGTTAAATAGATTGAATAGAGCTGTGTTGCACCAAGACAGCGCAGTCATATTAATAATGCCGTTTTCAACGTTTCTTTGTTCTGCTTGTGGTTTGTTTCGGCAGATCTCATTACATCGTGTTCAATGCCTCAGTGCTGTATCTCCAGATGGTACGTCCTCTCTTGCAGCCAGGGCGGTGTCGCCACCTGGTTGCCTCCCTCAGGCAGGTGGTAAGAAGTCTGGAAGCGGTGGCTGACAAGAACTACAGCTGGAGGGCAGAACTTATGATGCAAGTGACCCCCCACTACACTCTTATGCTCATCTTGCATTCATGGGCATGGTGTACAGAGCTAATGAAGCAGACGTTCATGTGCTGCAACAGCTTTCTGGCTCCTCAATTAATTGGCTTGCTTATTCTCATCTAATGGAGGGGAGAAAGTGTGCTGATGTAAGCTGTCTTATGTACATGAAAACTACCTATATTCAAAATGCTAATTTTGTTTTTGACCACCACACACAATGTGCCATTTGTCGACAGTTTAATGTAAAAGATGCAGCTGGGCATAATTTTAATTGGGTTCAGAAAATGACAGGATAGCCACCACTTAGGGCCTATTTTCAGAGGTAATTGTTTTGCTATCAAAAGTCAGTCAACAGTAATGCTGTCCATGGAATTACAGGTAGGGGGTTGATGTTGAAAACATTTTAATTATGTAGAATTGCAACATCTGAGCATGGACACAGGGTATTTTTTTAAGGTAAGGTAATACAGTTGGAACTCAATACATACTTCTTTGTAAAACATTTTAAATCTCAATTTTTTTTCAGGCACCTAATTGAATGTCTTTTGGACTCTGGAAGAACAGACGATGCAGGAAGTTATGCTCGAGTTACAGAGGACTTCATCAGAAAACACTGTCCTGATCTTTATTTAAAACTCTTCCGTTTACAGGTAAGTTATTTTATAACTTTAACAAAAAATAGTACGTATGAAAGAGTATTTAAATCCCAAAAATGTAAAACAGTTGTTGAACTTGACTGATATACAGTAGTTAAAACATATCTGTTTCTCTGAATGACTGCAGAGTGACAGTGTGTCTGGGATGTCTGCCTCATAACCAGGAGGTTCTGCATTTAAATCCCAACTCAGACATGGGTTTTCTCAGGGGAATTCAGATGAGATAGGCTTTAGTAGGCTCAACCCTGACATATAGACTCTAGGTTCCAAAAGTGGAGTATGCAAATTGATATTGTATAACATTACAATTAGCGCCTAACATTCTCAATTACAAGTGCGCCTGAACGCCTCATGGCGCAAGGAGAATGGAGCAAAATGGAGACGGCAGACAAATATGTTCATTTCTGTGTGTGCATCATAGCAACAGATAAATACATTTGATGTTTATTTTGTTCATTAACAGTGTTTAATGTTGAAGATTTCATTTATATTAGTGTTCCAGTCCTTGAACGATGCAGTCACTTTAAGTAAATGAGGCTTTACTGTTGCTTGTACTGTATGTATGCTTGTTGTACTTGGGAAAATGCTTTATCGTGATTGTTAAACTTTCCCTTTCAGTTTGGTAATAATTCATATGCAGATTTAAACCATACCGTGAGTGGACAAAAAACTGATGCTCAAATTCTACCTATTGAAACGAAAGAATGCCAACACCAGGCTGGAATAAAATATTTGTAGAATGAGTACTATCTATCAGTGCTCATTATAAAACTTTATCAAAATGTAACCATGCAAAATACACAGTTTGTCCTGGAATTACTAAAAAAATTGACTATGTTCAATATTTGTAAGAGATATGTAGGATGATCACTTGTGTTACAAAACATGACTATGCAAAATAACATTTTTTGACCCGAATTTACCCTAAAATATATTAACCAATTAATTATGGTCAATATTTCAAGTTAATTAATAGAACACATTTTAGGTTTTTTAAGTGTGCGGTTATAGGGGGTACATGGTTTTAGGTTAAATATTTGAAGGGTTCGCGGGTGTAAAAAGTTACCACTGATAGAGACTATACCAATATACAGTACTATATTATATTATCATTGTCATGTGACAGTGTGTTAAATAGTAGTCAATGTCCTTATCATTGTAAATACTTATATATTGCAGTCCCCAATGGATGACAATCATATTAAATAATAATATTAATTAGTGGAATATAAACAATTATAACAGAACATATTTTGTAGTACAGACAATGTTCTCACTAGGATAAAAAGTTCCTAGTACAAGTAAAAGGTGATGGTAACAAACATAGCATTGACAGTCAACAGACAGAAAATTGACTATCCAAGGAATGAAGTAATATGGCCTTGGATGTACACAATATTTCACGACTCTTCTTCCTTGTATTTTGTAAACATCAACTGTTTGTAATGTTTCATGAAATTACTCATTGTAGAGCTTTTTTTTACTTCTTTACTTAATCCATCCCATAGTTTGATTCCACATACCGAAGTACTAAAGGTTTTTAGTGTGTTTCTTGCATATTTGTGTTTTAAGTTGAATTGATTCCTAAGATAATATTTCTCTTGTGCTTTGAAGTTTACGGCTTTACTCTATCACAGTTTAAAAAAATATATTGATTATTGAATGTTGTTGTATATAACTTATTGTAAGTAAAAAATAAATAAATAAATAAATATATATATATATATATATATACATATTTAAGCACATTTTACATATCTTTTTTGCCAAAATTAAACATTGTGAAGCATAAAAATGACTAAATGATCTAAAATACAAATATAAGGCATTCAGAAAACACACATTCAAGGATACTGTGATGTTATGTAGTATTCTACACTGACCACTAGGTGTCGGTAATGATACTGTAATGTTTGGTGAAAGACACAAGCACCAAACCAGAATTCCGGAACAACAAGCGTTTATTGCATGGCGGCACTGGCGGGTCAGATGTAGCTCGCTTGCTGCCAGTTGACATTTTGTTCTGTACAGCATATCTCTGGCATTGACACATCAACTTCTTGCAATGCAATCTCGCAATAGACATTGCACAGCTTCAATATCAGTTCTAACCCCAGTCCTTTTGCATTAGGTGTGGCATAACCTGTCAAAAAAGGATGTTCTTCTTAAAAAGAGCCGGCAGTCGACTACCTTAGCTGTCATTTACAAAATACTACAATTTAAAAGGTAAGGATATTTGATAAGGTAGTAAGGTAAAGTAAAGTGTTATTTCTCCGCTGGACTTATTTAGAGTGTGAAAATCGGCCCCTAACTGGCTGTCAAAATGCTGACTTGACATTTTAATTAATCTATATAATTACAATCTACATTATATGACTCAGTTAGTTACTGATGTGTGTCAAGGTGTGTTTTTACTTAAGCTTTAATGTTAAGCTAATTTACGAAGGTTTGCCTTGCTTGGCTGCATTGCATCTCACTTTGGCATCGGCTGCCATTACATGCTGCATTCATATGCAATAAAAGGGGGCAATAAAAAGCACATAGAGCAGCAAGTAGACAATACTTTAATACACAAAAGAGGTTTATGTACTGTATGTATGCATATATTTACTGCAAGATGTTTCCTTTTGCTTCTAGGGGCTTGGGAGAAATAAAGGAGGATGAGGTTGTAAAAAAGGATTCAAACGAGCTAGAGGATATTTTTAGTCTCCTCGGGGATTCTGCAAAATCATCTCTTCGGACACCCATCAAGCCATCTAGCAGGTTCTCATTTTTCCCCCCAAAAGCCTATTCTTTTATTTTGACCACTCACAAAATGGATATACCAGCAGCCAGTCGCTGATTACACATATTTGATTTATATACATTTTCTGCTATCTTGGATTTGCAGAGTGTCCTTCCTCATAGAGCTGGCTTTGCTGGCCTTGCAAGGGAACAATCAGAAAGTGGCAGCCAAATGCTTAAAAAAGCTACAGTCAGCAAGAGATACTGTAAGTGTGGGATATTGTCCTAAACATCCAGCAGTAGCAAGATTCAATATTCCACAACCACACGTATTCAATCCATGTACAAAACGTTTTTGTTATTCCATAAAACTCTTAACTTTTGAATTGCTCTTTCCTTCCAGAGTATCGGTGAACAAATAATAATGGAGTGTGTCAACTGTGAAATAAACCTCCAGAAGAAAGAGACAAAGATGAATGACTATTCCAAATCCAGTGTGGAGGTGCTCAATCATCAGACACATTTCCGCTCCTGTTATTAAACAGGAATCAGTAATTGTAGTCATTTGATCAGCAGGTCAAAATGAAGAGTTTCACATACTTTTACAATAGAAATGTTGTACATGTATTTTACTTGAGTCTGTGTTTGCCTTAAGAAAATGCCAAAGCTGTTGTACAACGGTTCCTCGGTTTTCCTGATTACAGTGGAACTTCTGTTAGTCAATGCCCCGGTTAGCGTGTTTTTTGGTTAAGGTTGAAAATGTTGCCTCAGTATGCAAAACACTATGCATACATTCTTTGGTAATAGTCACCTCCACATTGTTAGTGTTTTTTTTAGCCAGTTAGACTTCATATCCCCCTCTTTGGGCCAGTTAGTGAAAGTGACATCAGCACTTTTTCTTTCTCTGATTGGTTGTTGAGAGCACAACTGTTCTCTATTTAAAATGTTTGTCATCTTATTGGACAAACTTTGATTATGAACTGTGCAATATAGTATTGTAGTGTAGCGCTTTGGAGATGTCTTAACCCTCCTAGGCTGTTGTACATTTACACTCGTTACATTTAGCTGAGCAAATTAACTGATGAAAAGCGGGAAGATAAAAGGTTAAGTGGATGTTTTGCTTCATTAATAATGGTATTGTGTCAACATGCATTGCTTTGTAACACTCGTCATGCTTGATTGAGCAAAAATCGCTTAGTTAGTTTTCTCTCCCACAATCTCTGTACTTTTTTTTTGTAGTCTTGTGCCTCTTTCGTTTTTTTCAAATACACACTGCCAAGACAGATTATGCCTGGTCAAGTCCCCACTGAAAACCCGCCTGCCACTTATCTACATTACTTATTATTGTAAAAACCAATTTAGTTAGAGGTTAAATCGTTCGGACCAAATGGAACTGATTAATGACACTGACCACAGTTCTTTTGTAATTCATTCCAAAAGCTCAGATGTCAACCGACATGTATAAAAAAAAAAAAATTCCTGTTGGAAATAGTTTAAATCCAATTATGCATTTTAAAAATGTATAAGCGGCATAGAAAATGGATGAAGGGGTTTTCAAGGGAATAATTATAGTTTATATGCAGAAAACAATGCAAAATAATAAAAACATTATTAATTAAATGGGCAAATAGTACACTTTTTAAAAAATTGAAGACATGTTGGCAAAGATGGCGAGAAGTGGAAACAAAAGAGGGGCGGGGACGCTATATTCATACTTTATGGCATATTATCTGTTGAAGTTCTCACTCGATTCAGCAGACTGATAATCTACGAGGCATATGAAACGCAATATTGTATAAGCGAGACAAAAATGGGGCTGAAATTTTGACGATAACCGAACCATACGAAAGCTGGGGAATTTCAAATTTGATGTTTTAATGTATAGGGCAGGGCTCACCGACTTTTTTTCTTGTTAGAGCTACTTTTACTAAATCAAAATGGCCCGCGGGCTCCACATTGGTGACCGTTGGTTTGAAGTAATGGTCTTTCCATTGCACATTGTTTTAACATTCTGTCAGTAATGAAAGTACTGCTTTTTCTAACTGCTTGAGAAGATTTTGTTTTCCCCTTAGGCCCGTCTAATGGCGATAGAGAAGCTGAACCAGTGTCTACAGGTTGCTGTGAGAGAGGGGGACCCTCAGGCTGTGCAGGCAGTGTGCGCGACCCAGTGGAGTTTCTGTCTCCCACTGTTGCAGCACAATTTACGCAAACATGTGAAGGCATCTTTGTCCCGGGTGGCCCAAGCACTGGAAGATATGCAGTGGTATCCAATTTCATTAATTTGTTAATGATGTCTAATAATATATATGTGCATTTAGTTTATGTTTGAGAGCTTTTTAAATTTTTCCAGTATGCTGTTCCCAGTTCGATGTCTGGTCCATGCGGAGCTTGCAATGATTGAAGAAGAAGATGGACTCCTTGAGGCCTCGATAACTCACCTTCAAAAAGCCATGCTGCTGGATAACGGCACCCACAGAGAAAGATTGTTGTCCACTTTCCACCTCCTAAAGCTCCGAAGGGCCCTTTATCAAACGCCGTCTCGCAGCGAGGATAAAGCTGCTATGCTCATGCAGCAGGTTTGTTGCATTTGGTGTCAAACAGTTAAGCGTTTCAGATGTATTTTAAGAAAAGCCTTATAATTACATTTATTTACTAAGTACAGGAAACAAAAGTACAGTACACATGCCCGATCAATCTTTGACTTTTAGTGGGCAATTTAATTTGGGGACAGCTTGTGGTCCACTTGTCCGCCTCACAGCCAGGTGTTTCTGGTTAGATCTGTTCTCCCTGTGCTTGCATATGTTTTCGCCATGTACACCTCAGGCAGCCACCTAAAATTCTTCATTAGGTCAGTTGTTTGCTCTAAATTGCTGTTGTGTGAATGTAAAAATGGTTTGTCGGCAAACTTTACCATCAAACAGCCATTTTGTCTTCTCTTCCAGTAAAAAAAATGTTTGGGAGCTGCAAAATATTACAGAACTACAGAATCTTTTGTATTTTTACCTGTAAGAACTACAAGTTCAACAAAAGTGCAGCCACACATGTAGACCTACCCTGAGCTAATATAAACACTGAAATAATTTGAGTAGAAAAAAAATTTGCCAACCTTGCGATAAAAAAGCCAATCAGAGTTCATACATCTGCATATCAGTGTTGTTTGCTCAATTTTGGTGGTTCCTGCGCTGAACTGTCATCAATAATAATGCTCTTGACTGTCAGAGAGACATTTTTTTATTTTCGGAATAAATTCCTGTTTATTTTTTAAATTAGCATAAAATATGCTCTGATATTTTTATGAAGGAATGTTTCATTGTATTCTCTAACTGTGAATGGCTTCCCATCTCATGTACAGCCTAGTGCCAACTTTTCTTGCTTTTTTCAATTTTCTTGCTACATTTGGAGACTTTCCAAGCCTTATTTTCTCAAAACAACTAGAGAAAAATGTAAAGACTTTTCCTGACGATGATTGGAGATTTTTCTAGTATTTGCATTTTATCACCAAAAAAGTAATTTATTGACGGCCCCTAGAAAAACAGCCAGTGGTTAGAGCAGCACTTCCCGAGCTCGCCGCACTGTGAGAGAGCTGTCCGGGCACGGTGAAGGAGGACTACCGCTGTAACTACAGGGCGAATATCCAACGTCCAACTTTACCACGGTGTATTTGCAGACATATAATTGAAAGCAAATACTGTTCTGAGCTGTGATTGCATAGTCAGTCAACTGTCACTGCACATAACCTGCCTCTCTTGGAGTCACCATCTTGGAGATTAGCGTGTCACGGGCTGTGAGCACATAGCTACGGCGCACTTCTCGTTGTAAAACATATTGCTATGCTCCCGTTAATTACATTGTTTTATTTTACTGTGCAGTAACTTGTTTCAGACTCAGCTCAAAACTCCTTCACCTTTTTTTTCTCTCCGACAAAGTGAAACTCACTGCTACACTAGCCTACCTCCCCCTCCCTTGCTTATCCAATCAGCATTCAGAAGAGTGTCTAGATGCAGATTCATGGACTTGGCGGCGAGTCAGATATTTCATATTCTTTTTCGAAAATGCACATTTCCCTACTTGGTTGTTAAAAAAATCACAGCACCTAGCAAAGGGAGCCACAACAAGGAGGCTGACAAGGCGCATACGGCTCCAGAGCTGCGGGTTGCTGATCCCTGGTCTAGATGTGCCCGGTCATTGACTGGTGACCAATCCAGGGTGTACCCTGCCTAATGCCTACAATAATTGGTTTTGGACTGAAATAATTACAGTTTAAAATACTTATGTCTGTCGATTTAGACCGTTTGTAAACTGTTACTTTTTCTGTCAGGTCAAGGACATGCAAACCCAACAGGATACAGATTGTCGACCCTTACTGCTGACTGTGGGTCAACTGTTGGCTCCTGCTGATTTCCAGATGGTGCTGAATGCAGAGAGCACTCCTAAACGTAAACATTTCCCTTTTTTTGAGTTTTCATTTTCTTAGTAGCAATGATCTCTCACTTGCAAATTTGTATTATTTACATATCCTGTTGTACCCATCTGCGTGCACCTGAACAAATTACTATCATAAATTAATATCATATTTAAGTGCTTGTGGCACCAAAAAAATGTAACAAATGAAGTGAAACACAATTCCATCTTGTCTGTGACGTCGCGTCAAGAGACAAAACACAGCCTTGGACACTGAGAAAAATGAAGAAATAATAACACAACAATAATGAGGATAAGCGGTATAGAAAATGAATGAATAACAATAACAATAATTGACATTCTGTGACTGACACTGACAGATTCACCACAAGGTAGAATAAAAGTGAACAGTGATTGGTGTTTGGCAAGTCTTGAAATTTGGCATGAAAATCTGATCTGCAGATTTGCAAAATGTATGTAATAGAAATACGTGGCTTTACTTACTGCCACCTTGGCATGCTTTTCCAAGGTCAAACGTCTTCTGGGTTTTTGACTGTTTGTTCGATCTTCGTCAATGCTTGTATGGCTTGAAGAATGATTGTCGGGACAGCTGATGGTAGAAGCACCCTGCTGGTTGCCTCTTGGGGTGGCGGGGTCGGGCCTTCCCCTCTGTGGGGAGCCTGCTGGGGGGCCGTGCTCCGGCGTCTTCCTGGTCGGGCCCTCGCTTTTGGAGGGAGTGTGGTTTGGGATGCATGGCGGTGTTCACCACGGGCATCTCCTCGTTCTCTGTTTCGCTCTGATGCGGTTATCCTGTCACTGCAGAGTAATGTAGATTTAATGTAGATTTGTTGCACGTGTCATTTGGATGGTCATTGTTCAAGAGCTTCTGTTTCTTTTCTCGTTGTTTTTCTTATATGTTTATCATTATTAGTAAATATGTATGTATGTATGTATGTGTATACATATATATGCACACTGTATGTGTGTGTATGTATGTATGTACTGCATGGATATGTGTATGAGCACAGTATGTGTATGTATGCGTGTACGAATATGTGCATGTATACATGTATATATATGTGTGTGTGTGTATATATGCGTGTGTATATGTATATAGATATGTATATGAAGGTATGTACATGAAATTAGTATTATCATTATTATTATTATTATTTTTTTTCCTCTTTCACCTGTATTTTTGCTCATTTAGCTCTGTGTCGGTTCTGGTTGATGCGGAAATCTTGATTATTACGGTTGTTTATAATATGGTTGAAATATGTTTGTGAGGTTCCTCTGCACCCTTTCTTATATCCCCCACCCCCCACCCGTCCCCTTTTCAGGTCAGGTCCAGCATCGAAATGTGGCGCAACAAAATTCATAATAAACGCAGTCAAATGTCAAGGGAGACTCATTTGGATTATGAAATCTCCCTTGGCAAAGAAATTTTGCTCAGCATTTAAAGGCAGCTTGACTCCCATTCAGCTGTTATGATGCTGGACAAGACAAAAAAAAAAAAAAAAAAAAAAAGAAGCACCCTGCTGTAATACACGTTTAGTCCTAAACTTTTCTTTCTCTGAGGTTCAATGTCAAAGCAACTGTCCTCAAAATGTGCTGAAATACCGAAATAATATAATAATTCCAAAGTATCTGACAAAGTCAGTGATGTCTTTTACTTAGTTTTCAGTCAAGTAAATATGTCAACATTTAAGCACACATCTAACATCGGAAATAAGCCTCTCAATTTTATTTTTCACAGCGAAAATAACAACAATAACATGTGTTTTGGTATCATGAGCGCTTTCATTGTGTCCTGTGTGTACGTATACAGCAATTCAAGCTGTGAAAAAGTAGATTTAAACAAAATACCTTCATGTTTACTGTTTGTTCACTACTGTATATTCGGAACGATATTCCACTGCAAAAGATTTATAGTAGCAGTTATTATAGATAGCAGGTACAGTGCATGAATAACAACAATATGCTCCTGAGGCATTCTTTAAACACTGCAGTCAGTGACCTCTCTGTTATCCAGTTACTACACTTCACTGCTGCTTAGACCATGAAAATAAGATCTAAACCACTGTGGAGTGTGTGGTTTTCCGCTGATCTTTTTTTTCCCTAAGTTTCTAAACGACTTCCCCTGCAGCCATCGACTTGACTGAAAAAGCAGTGATTTATATACATTTCCTCCTGCTGCAGCCGACATTTTTGCTTTGCATAAACATGCATAATTAATGCATGTTAAATAAGTCATAGTAATTGCTTCAAGTTCAAGAAGCTGCAACATAACCAATCCGTTTTTCTTTGTGCATTCATAACATCTAGAATATGCCCCTAATAGATTGGTCAAATAAAACTTAGTATGGTTTGCAACATACTTAATGAGAGTTTGTGTTTCACTAGTTACCAAAGCAAGTGTTGAATATGGCCCAATGGTTCAGCTCTCTGCTGAGGCTCAGCATTATTATGCAGCTGTACAGAAGTTGGATGGATACCTGGATCGACAAGGAGAACATGCGGACAACACAGAGAGGTGTTTGGTATATTTTTGTCTTCTTTCCAGTGTAAACACTTTCTAAGTAACTACTTTAGTTTTGAAGCTGTGCACAAACTAATTTGGAATACTGTCTATATACAGTAATTATTGTATGTATATTAATTATTACCGTCTGTTTTACTGTACATTAAATTATATTATATGATATACTATACTGGTGCTGGTAGACGTTGTATGAGAATGGAAAGAATGGAAAGATAATTTGAATTGAAAAGTGGAATTGCCTGGTTCACTTTACAGTATATGCAGCAAACAACCCAATCTAATAGTCTCAAGTCATTTTACCTCAATTTACTGTCCGATTTGTTATACTGAGTATAGTCTCATTTTGTGCATCATTGAATCATTCCAAATGGAAAATACGTATTCATTTTCAAATAACCAGGTTTAATGATCTACAATATGATGTATATTTTCTTGTTTAGACTGAAGCTGTGGGGAACACTTGCAAAGACAGCACGAAAACAGGAAGTCTGGGATGTGTGCCGTGTCGCTTGTCGATTCTGTTTGCTGTACGATGAGAGAAAAATGAAGATGCCCAAGTGCCACAGTAAGATGATCAATAAAGGGCATTAAATGAATATTAAATAGACAACCAGACAAAATAAGTCTGTGTGTGGACAAAATAAAAAAATTCGGATGGAAATAATAAAAAATCAAAAATTTGAATAAAAAATCAAATCTATGATTAATTATTTTGGTTTTCCATTTTAAACTAACACAAAAAAGAACAATAATGTGTTTTTTTCACAATCTGTTAAACAAAAGCAAAACATACATACAGTGGTATGCAAAAGTTTGGGCACCCCTGACACGTTTCAAGATTTCATTTTATAAATCGTTTTTTGGATCAGCATTTTCAGTTAACTATATTATATAGCAGACAAACAGTGATATTTGAGAAGTGAAATGGCGTTTTTAGATTTGCAGAAAGTGTGCAGTAATTATTTAAACAAACTAGGTAGGTGCATAAGATTGGGCACCCAAACAGAAAAATTACATCAATATTAAGTAGATTGTCTTTTTGCAGAAATAACAGCATCGGAACTTCCAATGAGTTCACCTAGATGTAGTTTAACATGGACTTGGGTTTGCAAGTAAACAAACATAGAAGAAGACAGAGGAAGACCTGGAGAATTAAGGATACACAAATTGGCAAGTTAAGTGTCTTTTACTGACATAATTACATGTAGATTTACTTTAAAGTGGCATAGCAGAGCAGTATATATGACACAATTAAGCCCCCGCATCACGGAGCCACCGTTAACGACACAGGCTCCTCTCTCTCCAAACTACTTCTTTGTTTTCCGGTGGGTTGACAAACTCGTTATGAGTTCCCTTATAGCTCGTGATGGGCTCCTGCCAAAAAAGAGTTACCGCTTTCTCACTGATTCATGAGCGGCACAGTATTTGACTGATTATTATCCATGCAAGCTTTCATTTAAACCTCATATTGATAATCTTAATTGATAATAATGTCTTAATAGATATATGTAATCGATCCATACAAGACCAGAATTTCTTCAGGAGTCAAGGTGACACCATGTAATAAATGAGTCCCCAGTATTACTTTGCAGGGGACATACTGTATGTTTGACTGGGTAATAGCTTTCAAAATAGTATCAGCTACAAGAAGTAGGTTTACAGTAATTGGTGTTTTTTGTCACAATCTTTTTATTTTTTTCTCATGCAGAATCTCTTTGCTCAGAGGAAGAGAGCTCTGATGAAACCAGTAGCAGTTGTGAAGAAATTCAACCCTGTGTGAAGAAGTTGCGCCTTTTAGCTGAAATATGTTTTATTACTGCTGAGGTATGTACATAAAGTAATCACTAAAACTATAATCTGGAATGTGTTTAATAATTGATTAATTTCTCTATCTTTTCAGTAATGATTTAGGTACAATGTAATACATTACTGTACATCAAGTTATCATTTTTTTCATGTCATTTTACAAAAATGTGTTTAACTAATTTCTGATTAATTTTTTTATTTTAATTAATTTTATTTACATAAAACAGACCTCACACAGTTTACTTTCCCATGACTTGGAAGCCACCTGCGTGGAGCGCGGCCTATGCTCACTGTCATAATCAAAAGCTTAGCAGAGCTGCATGTTGTTGGATGCAGAGATGATCACACATCACCTCCCAGAGCAAAGTGGAGTACAACAATCCACTTTTTGTTGCTCTAAATCGGTTCCAGACCCAACCGTGATAAATTAATTTCCGCAAAGTAGAATTTGTTGCGTTAGAACATGAAAACGTGTTTACAAACTTCTTAATCCCCTTCTACAACCCTCTAGACATAAAATAGCACCCCTGTAGTTACCATTAAACTTGTATTAACCAATATAATAGACATACAGTACAAGAAAATAAGCCATTTAGCACATGAAAAAAAGATTTATGGACTTGTGTTGAGTGCATTGAGTGGGGGGCAACAAGAAGTGACGTTGGGGGCTGGCCGTTGACTTGTAGCTTGGAGTAAGTAGGCAACAGCAGCCCTTTTTAGGAATGATTGTGGCTGTGAGATAATTAAAACCTGCACAATAAGCCTGTTGCCAAGATTGGTGTTTCTCATGAGCACACATGAACATTACAGTAAAATTAGTGACATGCAAAGTACTCACACTGAAACTTGTATTTGAAATGTGCAAAAAAAAAAAACGTTGCGCTCAGTAAAACTCCTTTTTGTATCAAAAAGGATACAAAATCCATCAAAAGCTCATTTGCAACCTCTCAAAATTGGCTGCTCTGAGCAAGGTTGTTTACACACAGTTTTCAATGTTTCACTTTTCAATCCTTGAGTTATTTGTTATTATGACACCTCAGAACTGTTGAAATATGTGGAAAAAATATGTACTTGATTATGGTTTCTCTAAGGTTTAATCAATGTTATCTGTCTTGATTAGGCTACTATCCAAAAGCTGAAAATGCAGGGTGTGCAGCTCAACAGCCCTGCAGTCCTTCCACAGGATGGAGGAGTTTCTGAAGATGATCCACACTGGGTTACTTATAGGTAAAAAAAAACGTAAAAAAAAAAAATTAACGCTTTAATTAAAATTTCTGAAAACACGTATTAGGTGCCCAGTAACAAATCTAAAAAAACTGTATATAAAAATCACAAAAGGTGTCTCCAAATAACAAAGGAACTTATTACCTTTCATCTATTCGTGGATTTCACAATGAATATATATATTTTTTGAGTGTTTACATAGATTTTATACCATGACTGATAAAAAACAAGGGCCGCGTGTTGGCTGAGTGGGTAGCACATTGGCCTCACTGTCAGGAATTTTAGGGTTCGAATATCCGTTGGGCATCTCTGGAGTTTGCATGTTCTCCCCGTGCGTGCGTGGGTTTTCTCCGGGTACTCCGGTTTCGTCCCAAAGTCCAAAAACATGCATGTTAGGTTAATTGGCAACTCTAAATTGTCCATTGGTAGGAATGTGAGTGTGGATGTTTGTTTGTCTGCCCTGCGATTGACTGGCGACCAGTCCAGGGTGTACCCCGCCTCTCGCCCGAAGTCAGCTGGTGTAGGCTCCAGCATACGCACAACCCTAATGAGGATAAGCTGTATAGAAAATGAATTAATGATAATGAATATGTTTTTCAAAGTATTAGAGTATTTAAGAAAAGTAGTTTGTAGTTTGATACTGCAGTAAACAATATATATACACCATATATGAAAGAAGACACGGCAAACGGAAAAGACAATGGACAATGGAAAAGGCATGCAACAGCTGTGATGGCCACAAATACTGATGTAGGATGGATTTGTCCAACCAACATTAAAAAATGGGTCGCAATGGCTACCTGATGTATTGGGCTAGGATTCTGCGGTGAACCTTACACTGATGACACTGATGACAAGGTGCTCAAGAATTAATTGAGGCTGGACTACTAGGCGAGCCCCTTAAATACAGAACTCAGGAGATTCTTAAGGTCTGCACCAAAAATCCAATGTAGGTTCAAACATATACCACACCAAGTATGATTTGTCCTTTTAACAACAGTATTACCGATTAAATTTAAAAATAAAAAATAAAATTATGAATTACAACTTGACGCCATGTAATTAAATGTGTATTTATTTGGGATGTCCGGTATTGGCTTAATGTCAAACTCTCAATTTCTGATTCTAATATCAACTGATACCGATAAGTTTTATATTCATTCATTCATTTTCTATACCGCTTATCCTCCTTAGTGTCACGGGGATGCTGGAGCCTATCCCAGCAGACTTTGGGCGAGAGGCGGGGTACACCCTGGACTGGTCGCCAGTCAATCTCAGGGAAGTTTTTTATCACATACTGTATCTCCTGTTGTGGAATTAACACAGTCTAGCCATTGAGCAGTCAAGCTGAACATGCTATTGCTTGAAGACCAGATATCAGTTGTGAAGCTAATGGATACAGCATTGTACACAATGTTAAATTGTGATTGTACACAATCACAATTTTAAACAACATTGTATAAAATTGTGAAACCTCTGAGCATGCCTCGAGGAACTTCACGTTTGGTGAATCCCGCGTCTTGCACAGTAGAAAAGGGCTGGTACGCTTTTGCTCTGGGAATTGGAAGTATTGAAGGAAGAAGTATTGGTTCCACCGCGCATAACCAACATTTTGCAGTCTTTGAAAATCTCAAGATTAATATTCAAAGGAGACACTTGTAAATAAATCCAAATCATAGACAATGTTAGTCAGGTACAGAGCGAGCAAGTTTGTTACTGCAGCCGCCAAGGCTTGTTTACACGGTTCATGACACGGTTCGATGAGATCATCATTTGCGCACCGGCTTCATCATACGAGAGCCCATAGGCCTACGGTATATACGCAGCTTTTCAGGGAAATAACAGATATTGATATTACAGTTTTATCCCAATATCAAGCCGATAATACTGATGGGCTGATAACATTCGACATTCTCAGCTCTGCTCAAAATTACAAATGATCTCCTCCTCTCCTCCGATTCCGGTAACCTTTCCATCCTCATCCTCATGGACCTCACTGCAGCTTTCGACACCATCAGCCATACCATCCTCCTGTCCCGTCTCAAAAACTTGAACATCACTGGTTCCGCTGTTTCCTGGCTCCAGTCCCATCTCATAAACTGGCAACAGTTCATCTATATCAACCACTGCTCCTCCTCCAAAGCTCCCCTGCAGCAGGGTGTCCCGCAGGGTTCGGTGCTTGGTCCTCTCCTCTTCATTTTCTACATCCTCCCCCTCGGCAACATTATTAGTCGTCATGGTCTCCGTTTTCACTGCTACGCTGACGACATCCAACTTTACATCTCCACAACATCTATCAACCCCAGCGTCTACTCCACTCTCACCCACTGCTTAACAGACATCAAAAACTGGATGAATCACAACTTCCTCAAATTAAACAGCGACAAAACAGACTTTATCATTATTGGTCCACATAACATCACCAAATACTCTCAACACTTCACCCTGCATTTCGACAACACCACACTTCTTCCATCCCCACTCATCCGCAATCTTGGTTGTCTCCTCGACCCCACTCTTTCATTTGAACCTCACGTAAAGCACATAACCCGGACTGCTTTTTTTCACCTCAAAAACATAGCTCGTCTCCGTCCATCACTTACCTTCTCTGCTGCTGAAACTCTCATCCACGCGTTTATCACAACCAAAATTGACTATTGCAATAGCATTCTCTATGGTACATCATCAAAAACCCTCAACAGATTACAGTACATTCAGAACTCCACCGCTCGGCTCCTAACCCACACACGTTCCCATGAACACGTCACCACTGTCCTCCTCAAGCTCCACTAGCTCCCTGTCCCTCAGCGTATCCACTTTAAAATCCTTCTCATTACATTTAAAGCACTCCATAACCTGGCGCCTCCTTACCTCACAGACCTGCTCCATCATTACACTCCATCTCGCTCCCTCCGCTCCTCCAACTCCAAACCTTCTGTCCCTGCCCTGTAGGACTAAGCTCCGAACCTGGGGGCACAGAGCTTTTTCCATCGCTGCCCCCACCCTCTGGAACTCTCAGCCTAAACCCCTCTGTGACTGCCCTGACCTCCCCACTTTTAGGAAAGAACTTAAAACTTATATGTTTAAAATTGCTTTTAATGATTGATTTTATTCTGTAAATTTTGTGCTGTTTTTATTCTTTAATGTATTGTAACGCATCTTTAAATTTCTTGAAAAGCGCTATATGAATAAAATGTATTATTATTATTATTATTTTTATTATTATTATTATTATTATTATCCTTGGTATTTATTAATATTCTACTGTTCCCTAACCCGCACAGAGACTGGATCCAATTTCTGTCTGCCTATGCCTCTTCTACATTCTTGCGGGCAGCTGAGCTTGGTGCACAGATGAGAGAGCCCTGGATTGTGGCAAATGCAGCCATTTACTTGTGGAACTACAACAGGCACTTGCTGATTGCTGGAGACTATAAATGTCTCATCCCCACTTTCCAAAGCCTGGTAGAGATGCTCCAGAAAACAGAGTGCATTAGGTAGGAAAATATCTGCACCTTGCTTTGCATCCTACTTCTTGCTGCTCTATTTATTTGCTCCATATAACACCCAACATTATATTATTTCAAAAGTATGTTTATGCATTCTGGTTTGAGAGATTTGTCACTAAACTTTTTCCCACCAAAAATCTCAGTTTGGTGTATTAATTTTGTCCTTCCTAGTAATCGTGCTCTGTTGGTGCTCATTTGTGGCGTCGTGGCTCAAGGTTTGATCCAGCATCTGATGGTACCTGACAATGCGGAGCAAACCCCTCAACACGACAAGGGCAAATTAAAAATTACCACTCTCCAAGCTGGTGTGCTTGACCCTGATAGTCTACAGAATATCCAAAAGGCAAGAGAGGTATGCTATGTGTGTGTTATGGTGTATTGCGTCATAGTTTTAGTTCCAATTCTCTACAGCTGTTTTATAGGCTCTCATGTCTGTTATATATTACACAGTCTCAAAACTCAGTGCATTGTCAGTTTAAGGGCTTTTCATAGAGGCCTTTACAATACACATGCTCACCCAGCACAATCCGTTGCACACTTGGATATAGCTCATGCAAAAATACTGGTAAAAATGCATTTCTGACACTCACACCAACTTAACTCTCACTTGTGCACAATCTTAATTTTCACTTTCCCAGCACACAAGTAACTTTCACTAGGTGGGCAACTGTTATACTGTATATAGTGGTTTGAAAAAGTGTTGTCCCCCTTCCTGATTTGTTATTATTTGCATGTTTGTCACACTTAAGTGTTTCAGATCAACGCGACTAACCACTAAATGCAGTTTTTAAATGAACCTTTATATTATTAAGGGAGAGAAAAAAATACAAATTCATTGTCCTAGAGCAGCAAAACAGCCCCAGACCATCACACTTCTACCACTATATTTTACTGTTGGTATAGTGTTATTTTTCTGAACTGCGGCATTTGAGACGAGCCTGCATGTTTTTTTTTTCAGCCGTGTTTTTTGTCTTGGAACTGCCATGTACTGCCATGTAGGCCATTCTTGCTCGGTGTTTTCTTATGGTGGCGTCATGAACACTGACCTTAACCGAGGCAAGTGATGCCTGGAGTTCTTTGGATGTTTTTGTGGGTTCTTTTGTGACCTCTAGAATGAGTGGTCACCGTGTTTCTGAGGTAATTTTGGTTGGGTGGCCACTCCTGGGATGGTTCACCACTGTTCTATGTTTTCGCCAATGGTGAATAATGGCGCTCACTGTGGATTGCTGGAGTTCCAAAGCTTTAGAAATTGCTTTATATAACCTTTTCCCGACTGATATATCTCAATTTATCTTAGCTATGTTGTAACGGAAGAGGGGGGTAATCACTTTTTCCACACAGGTCTTTGTAGGTTTGGATTTTTTTTCCTCCCTTAATAAGTTTCATTTAAAAACTGCATTTTGTGTTCAGATCGGTTGTCAATAGCTAATACAGGTAGTTAGTGTAGTTTTTTGATGATCTGAAATATTGAAGTATGACAAACAACGCAAAAAAATTTAAATCAGGGAGGGGGCATGCACTTCTCACACCACTGTGTACTTTCATTGTAGACTCTTCCTCTTTGTACACACTGGACTGGTCACCAGTCAATCCCAGGGCACATAAAGACGAACAACCATTTCCATGGACAATTTTGAGTGTCTTAAACCTAAAATGCATGTTTTGGGTTTTGGGGAGAACACTGCAGTATGCACAGGGACAACCATCCTGACTTTGAAGCCAACACATGCTAGCCACTAAGTCATCACAAGGCCAATCTACTAGTCAGGTTGTGTTTTTTGTAACGGTATTTAAAAAATGTTCAGTAATTCAACTTATATATAACTTTGCAGTGCAACAGCATGTCTGCTGATGACAGGTTCAAAATCAAAGTCAAGCTTTACATGCTGCAGATAATATACAATATACACCTTGAAAATCAGTGTTGTGGCTCCACAGTTATGTGACTACGCCCTGTCCATATCCAACTGCAACACCCGCGGAGAGACGGTCCCAATTGCTGTACAGAAGCAAGTAGTGGCCACCTGGGTACAGATCAAGAACCTCTTGCAGCAGCAGCCTGTCTCCAATAGCAACATGGATGAAAAGGTACTATTCTACCAGCCAGCCTAGAATAATCGAGGGAAATCATCAGTTTTGTTTTTCTTTCAGAGATAATCATAAGACATTAATTATTTCAGCTTTGTGCCTTTGTCTGCTTGAGCCACTCTCTTGTTGCAATAATTACATAGCCAAATACTTTCATTTGGCATTCCTCAGGAGCACATATACATAAATACCAGAGCATATAGGCTTGAAGTTTGGCAGGAGTTGAACCCTTTCTGATTCTTAATAGGATTTGTTCTTATTGTAAGAGTAATAAAAGTATTGTCCATTGTAAATAATATAGGATAAGTTGAGGTATGCCTTTAATAGTCCCACATGGGTCAATTCCAGGTTTACAGCAGCAAAAGTACAAGACCAGAGTACAAAAGTACACAGGAGAGTAAGTGTAAAAACAAAGTAATATAAATTCTATGCATGTTATATACACTATTTACAGCTGTGTACATGTGTGTATATAACGCTGTATTTTAACTCTCACACATGTATAGGGTGTCTTTTTCACTGTATTACTTAGTACGGTGGATTCCTGCACATGTGTCATTCAGAATTTACAATCCCACGGCATATTTTTGGTCAATTTTTTTTTTTTACTTGAACGTTTTTTTCTGCCGAAAAGATCTTTTTCATCCACACACCTTGATAAAAAATTTTGAATATGTCATAGTAAAGCATAAAATGTACTGTATATACATTTTGTAAAATGTGCTGTATGTTCTGTACAATCTACATTACTTACATATACATTGTGTGTCCCTGACACGGATGCTGCACTGATGTTGTCAGTGCAAAATACGACTGCCTGTGTGTGGGGCTTCCACAGTCAACTTTTTAAAAATAGCTACTTTCCTCACTAAAAAGTTGGCAAACGTGGCATCAAAACTAGAACTCTCCGCTTACTGCTCTGTGTTGTTTAGCTAAAAAAGAATGTCTCTCTGTTTTGGGCTTTGTGTTCCATGTACCACCTGTTCCACAATGTCTTAGTTTTACTCAAACAAACTCACTCAATGCATTCCCCCAGCTTTACCTTTTTGTTTGTATAATCTGTATAATATAAATTTATTATTTTTATAATAAATTTTAAATCATTGCACTTTAAAGGTGCATCTAAAAAAATGATGAATGATGAATGAGGATAAGCGGCATATTAAATGGATGGATGGAAGGATCGACTATAAAATGAATGAATTAATTATGTTCTATGTTTCAAGTTAATTAATATAAAAATGTTTGTTTTTAAGTGTTCAGGAGTAGGGGGTACATGGCTTCAGGTCAAATGTCTGAAGGGGCACGCCACTGTAAAAAGCTCTGGAACCACTGATTTACAGTATATCCTTTGTTTACTATTTAATATACACAGTATTTAAGAAATACAGTGCAGATACCTGTACACTCACCAATGTGAAGATGTATACCTGCACACTGAAATCAAAAACAGGTGAGCAGTGATGATACTGGAAGGCAGAGGTGTGAATTTTGGTCACAGGACTTTGACTCCAGTCACAGTTTTGATGACTTTGGACTTGACTTGACAAGATCATCAAAGACTTGCAACTCAATTTGGACTTTGACATCAATGACTCAGGAATTGACTTAAACTTTAGTTGGATCACTTGAAAATACTAGAGATTGTAAACTATAAACTGTCCCCATTGAAAGTATTCAACTAATGTGATCGTTATGTCATTTCCACCAAGACAATATATTTTCCCTTTGACTCTGCCTCATGGAATTCATCTATTAATGTCCAATCAGGTTAATGTCCATGTAGGTTTAAGACCCAACAACAAATGTGTGGATTACCAAATTCTAAAGGCTATGTCGGCACACTTTTTCTGTGACTTCATTGGTCATATTTTAAAAATACAATTGTATTGTGTCATTGTATTTGTCACATAAATGGTTGGCATTTTTGAAAATGTAATTTTATTTGGTAAACACTAAACAGTGCCAATGACTTGTAAGACCTCCAAAATTTTAGCCTATGACTTTGGACTTGCCTTGACGTGTCTAGTCTTGACTTGGACACGTCTTTACCAGAGACATGACTGGAGATTTGAGATTGTTCTTGTTGCAAAATAAGACCAATATACTTGTCAGCAGGTTGCATTTTACTGAAAACCACCACTCTAAAATAATAAATATTTTGAATTTTTGATCACTCATGTATTTATAAGGTTGTTCAGCTGTTGTGATCAGTGAATGTATAATTTGCAGTCAAGCTGTAATATATGCATACTACCTCTAATACTAATACCTTCAATACTAAGAAAGTAGGATGTTTGCTGAACCAAGTGCAGCATTCTACACATTTCAAGAATGATTTTCCAAATTTGCATTGTCAGAATGAAGAAATGTCGCCTCTGGCCCGTGTTCTAATTCAAGTGGAGATGCTCCAGTCCAATAAGGATCCCAGTAACTTGGAGTGTTGTGATCCCAGTCTCGCAACAGTACGTACCCACATCTTTGTGTTTCCCTGATATACAGTAGGTATTATTATTATTATACAGACCTGATCAAAATCTTAAGACCAAAATAAGGCAAAAGGTAAATTTTAGTAATTTTTCAACTGGTCTTAAGATTTTGATCGGGAGTGTATTAGGTATGCCTCTCATTGTTTGTCAAAAGCATCAACTTAGTCGTTGGCACCGTTTACAAATGTAACATTCTCTTTTTCTCTCGGCTACCTTTCTGTTCCATTTATCAATTCTACTTTTTCGTCCTGCTCTAAAGTATTTGTCCTCACTGCAGTACGCGCAGAACTATTTTATCAATTATTTTTATTGTTGTATACCTCCATAAATTAACATCGCTCCTCTCTGTTATTCATTATCTTAACATTGTTGATGGTCTTTTATCATTTGTCCCCCTTCTTGTCCCGTTCTCTCTTCTCACTCATGGTTACCATTTCTTTTTGACATGCTTGACAATGATGATTATCTCCACTTCTGTCCACTAAAAATAATCCCTTGCCTTATTTATTATACCCTTGTTTTACATATTACCTTCTGTTGCTCTTGTCTTACACAAAGCTGGTGAGCATGGTGTCTAATGCCAACTGGACTGATGCTGTGGTGGAGTTGCAGATATGGTGTCAGCTGGCAACAGTCTGTCACCATGCAAAGGAGTACCACTTGGTGCGGACTTGCACTGAAAAAGCGATGCAGCTGGAGGATGCAGCAGCAAGCTGCCTCAACACCGCACCTTGCCTTTTGTAAGCATACCGACCTATTAGTCATTTTAGTCTTAATACCTAAACCAGGGGTGTCCAAAGTGCGAAAAAAAATGCAAACATTTAAAAATCTGCAGTAATTTATAAGAATAATAGTTCTAATGTTAATAAAAGTTATAATGTTTTGAGTAAAGTCATAAAGATGGATAGACGTATGGATAAATAGTCTCCAAAAGAAATTTACATCAAGCAGCTCTCAAAAAATGTCATCATAAACTTAATTACTTACTCACCAAACAATCAAGATAAGACAGGAGAGATAAGAGAAGAAAATTATTTCCAATTTGTAATCCAATAATACATAATATTACAAATAATCATACACAACACATAAATATTAAGAGAAAAAAAGTTGTATTCTAACAAAAAAAACCCATAGTTTTGCAATAACATATACTACATAGAATTATGAGGAAAATTAGCCATTTTAATAACAGAAATTGTATTTTTTTCAAGTAAAAAGCACTCAGAGAGCTTTTCTTTACCAGGTGCTTTAATTCCCCCTATATTGTGATTCACACCACAATAATAATGCTACATTTTTTGATCAGTCCTTGATATTTTGTCAAACCTGTTGGAAACTTGCTTTTGCCGTTTTTTGTGGAGTTATATGCACAAATGTCAAAAAGGGTCCTATCTTGCAATGACAGTGATCCGGATCACCCCCAAAATGTAATCATTTCTTCCACATCTCATTTCTGACAATTCTGGAAAATTTCATTCAAATCCATTTGGAACTTTTCAAGTTATTTTGAACGCAACACACACACAGACAAACAAACACCGGCAAAACCATAACCTCCTTGGCGTTAAAGTTACAATTTTTAGAAATTAGGTTGCGGAAAAAATTATAATGCTATGCGAATATAGTCCAAATATTATGTCGCAATATGCCAAGAAAAATATTTACAAAGACTATTTAAGAAAATATATACATATTCGGAATAAAAGAATCTGGGGGGAAAAAGGGAGAAATAAAGCCAAGACCGAAGTTCATACAAATAATATGCTTTTTCACCTACTGTAAATCACATAGCTGAGATGCATTATTTTCTTGAAGTATATTTAACTTTTTAGCTTATCTACATGTGTTGCTTTATGAAATATCAAAGTGGCCCTTGTATTTGTTCATATTTTAGTGTGCAGCCCTTGGTTGGTGGAAAAAGTTTGTACACCACTGACCTAACTCATACAGTAGATCTGCAGAAGGTGTATGGCCTTCATATCAATTTAAAAGCACACGTGTAGGAGTGAGTGACATATTTGCTTGCACAGCTCCCTCGGGGTCCATAAGCATATTTTGCAGAACTGCAGTTAATAATATTTATATTTGCTTGTGATGTGGGCAACACGGTGGACTGGTAGTCAGACTCCCAGTCTGTCCTTGTGGATTTTTCAGGTTGTCTCCTTGCACGCATGGGTTTTCTCAAGTTCCTCCCATTTCCCCAAAATATTCATTAGTCTAATTGGAAGTTTTAAATTATGCATAGGTGTGAATGCGAATGGTTCTTTGTCTATGTGCGCATTTTGATTGACTGTAGACCAAACTAGGATGTACCCCGTCTCTTGTTTTGGGATACGAACAAAAATGCAGTATCATAATGGCACCAGTGCCAGTGTAAACTATAACAACCTGATAGAAAAACTGATTAGCTTGTGGTGCCTCATTTCAGTGCTAAAATAATGCAGACTAAGCCGACAATGCTTGAAGCATGACATACTCGAAGGTTATTTTGTGCAAGTAACGTCTTGCATGTAATGCAATGTCGCAACAAAGGCACACAGAGTCTGACACTCTTTTTTTACAACTTTATCGTTGATCTAAAAACTGCCAACATCAGCGCTGGTGTTCCAACACGGCACGCTCATTTTGCCAACACTCTCAACAACAGCGCACAAACACAAAACTTCTTCATTATCCACCTGTCGCACTGACAGCTAGGGAGGTGAATTCACAAATACATCATTAGTGACACATCACACAACATCAACATGCAAATACAAGCTGGTGGCCAGAATGGCGTTTTGTTTTTTTTGCATTTGTCTTGCATTCTGTATGGCTGATGGGTTTGCTGTGAAAATTATAATAACTTGTTGTGGATGTCATTATATATTGGTTTATTTATAATATGTTAGTTATTACTGTACACTGCTGATCAAAATTTTTAAATAGGGTGAAAAATTGCGAGAGTTTGTATTTTGCACAGTTGGAGGAGAACAAAGCAGAAAAAAGACAGAGCATGGAGTAGTTCATTGCTGTGTGTGCGTTATGGGAGTAAGTTTGATGATTATTTTGTGCAGAGTTTTTAATCTTGAAGATTTCATTCATATTAGTGTTCCAATCCCCTCACGGTGCAGCGATGAAAACCTGTCATGGTGAGGGAGGATTCCCCACAAAATGCCTTTTGGCCTTTTCTTTGGTTGTATTTTTGTACTTCGGGTACTGCTTTATCATGATTTTTACCTTTATGATACCCCTTAAAACCAAATTAAAACCAAACCCCTTCAGTTTGGTTTTATTTTAAAATGCAGACTTAAATACAGCCAGTCAGTGCACATGGAAATTTTTATCAAAATTTTTTTCCTGGAAGTAATATAAAACTAATTAATTAACCATGTTAAATAATTCAAGTTAATTAACATTCCTCCATCCATCCATTTCTCTTCGCTTATCCAAGTCCGGTTGGCAGGGGCAGAAGGCTCAGTAGGGAACCCCAAACTTCCCGGTGTTCAGCCATATCCTCCAGTTCCACTGAGAGGACACCGAAGTGTTCCCGTACCATCTGTGAGGCATATTGCCTCCAGCATGTCCTAGGTCTTCCCCTGGGCCTTTTCCTGGCTGGACATGCCCAGAACACCTCACCATGGCGGCATCTGGACTAGATGCCCTTAACTAGCCCCTCTCGATGTGAAGGAGGAGTGGCTCTACTCTGAGCTTCTCCTGGATGCCCGTGCTCTTAGGACCAGTCCAGCCCACCTACAGAGGAAGCTCATTTGTCGTTCTTTTGGTCATGACCAATAGCTCATTCAAGTATTTTGACATATGCAAAATGATCCATGATCCGTGCTATGCGATAAATTGGCCCAACGCCGTAGTAGGAGAAACATGCCCATATCATGATGCCTGCACCACAATGCTTCTACAGTCTTCTCTGTGTACTGTGTTTTGAATTTAGAGTTTGGGGATCGTCTCACAAACTGTCTACGGCCCTTGGACCCAAAAAGAACAATTTTACTCTCATCAATCGACAAAATATTCCCCCATTCATTTTAGGCCATTTCATATATTCTTTGGCAAATTGTAACCTTTTCTGCACATGTCTTTTTTTAATAGAGGGACTTTTGCGGGGGATTCTTGTAAATATATAAGTTTCACACACTGTCACAGTACTTGCAGGTAACACCAGACTGTTTTTGATCATCCTGGAGCTGATCATCAAAGGCTGAGCCTTTGCCATTCTGGTTATTCTTCGATCCGATCCGTCTGCCATGTGTCTCTGGTTTTGCTCTCCATTGTAAGGCATTTGAGATCATTTTAGCTGAACAGCCAACAAATTTTTGCTCCTCTTCGTAAGTTTCCCCCCCTCCAATCAACTTTTTAATCAAAGTACTCTGTTCTTCTGAACAATGTCTTGAACAACCCATTTTCCTTAGGCTTTCAAAAAGAAATACATCAAAAAGTACTGGTTTCATTCTTAAATAGGGGTAACCTGATTCACACCTCTTTTTTCTCAAAGTTGATCGTTGATCACTAATTGAATTTCACAATGCTATTTCTTTGAAAACCCCCCTTTCAACGAATTGCCCAATTGCACAGCCTTATAAGCGTGCATATCATAAATGCTGGGTCTTGTTTGTTTTTCTGTAAATCTGCTGCACCTACTGGAAACTTGTTTTCCATGTAGCAAAAAATGTATACTAGCAACAGTGATTAATCTGGTTAGTCACATTGCACTGCTATTATTTTGAACACAGTCAAAAAACAGTCGCCACCTGGATTTAACTAGGCAAATAGGTACAAGGTTGCTGCAGTTGGTCAGGGCTAGGTTCAGCAACACCATGTGCTCAAAGAATGAGGTCAGCTGACTACCTGAGTATACTGAATGAGCAGGTTATACGATCAATGGATTTTTTCTTCCCTCACGGCACAGACATTTTCCAAGACAAAAATTCCAGGATTTAACGGGCTCAAATTGTGAAAGAGTGGTTCAGGGAGCTAGAAACATCATTTTCACACATGGAGTCCAGACCTTTACCCCATTGAGAATCTTTGACATTTGAGAAGGCTTTGCGCAGCGGTCAGACTCTACCATCATCAATGCAAGATTTTGGTGAACACTGGCTGGAAATAAATCTTTTTTGCAAATCATTGCAGAAGCTTATCAAAACAATTCCACAGCAAAGGTGTGCCGTAATCAAAGCTTAAAGCACTCCAACAAAATATTAGAGTGTTTGACCTTTTTTTTTGGTGGTGACTTTTTTTTTTTAGTAGTGTGTATCATCACCACAACGGCCTGGTGCAGAATTACTGCATACGCTGCACCTATCCGCCTGTTGACCTCACGCTCCAACCTTCCCTCATTTGTGAAGAAACCCCTGAGATACTTGAACACCTATACCTGGGGTCCTCACTCCCAACCCAGAGGGTGCAATCCACCCTTGTCAGACAGAGAACAATGGCCTCAGAAGCTTCACTCTAACAGTGCTTAATTAAGTTTTTTTAAAGTAAATGAGTCTGCATTAAGACAAAAAGTTTTATATTAAGTGTAGAGCAGTTGGTAGTACATGGCTTCAGATCAAATGACTGGAGGGGTACTAACTATAAACAGTACAGAGAGTGGATGGATAGATGCTTGTGATGTCTGTCTAGAAATTTGTCACTGTTCATTTTCTAATTGTGTAGCAACTTTTGTGGTTCTAGACTTTTTAAGTTGATTCTTTCTGCCTAATTAACCTCCTCACATTCCCAGGTATGGCTTACACGCAGTAAATGAAATGCTGAGCAGTGCTGCCTGTCTGAGGGGCTTGAGCACAATCAATGAGTCCATTGGAGATTTACATATTTACAGGGCAGGCATGGACATTCTTCTCTCTAGTGTCAGGTGATGTCCTCAATTCACTTTCACACTGACTTGATTTACATATAGCCTGCTGGAATCACTGAGAGGGTTTCCAGTGCTATTATTCTTACCTATCACATTCAGACAACATGGATTATGGCCATGTTGTACCATATGTGTCTTGTTTACAGGTACGCAAAGAAGGCTGGAAATCCAGAGCTATGTCGTACAGCTGCAAGACATTACTGGAACACTTGCCTACCTCTAACACAGTCACCTGAGGAAAGACACCAGTTGAGACAACCACTGGAAGAAATTCTCAACGCTCTCATCCACACTCAAACGAAATATGCAACTGTAAGACTCCCATTTTTCCATATTGACACCTACACTCATAGACATTGATCGCTGCATTTTCCTTGGAGGTATTGTGAATGAGTCTAATCTTCAATAGTGGCAGCCGATGTTTTTTCTTTGTTATTTTTCTAAACGACATTGGTTTCCAGCCTATCAAGCCGAGTATGTAGGCAGCAGAACTCTGAAACACATGCTGTGTTGCAGTTCATTATTAATGAAATGGCAGAACTTGCGGAGCCGAGGGCTGAAAAATGTTCTCCACTGTGCTAACAGTGAAAAGAATAAATACATGTAGCTTATGTGGAGATTCAGAATGATAATGCGTTATGTCCTTATGTCTCAAGACAACAAAACAATAGCACTTACAAAGTAGTCATCCCTCGACAGTTCGCACTTCCTTCTCAAGGTTTAAAAGTAAAAAAAAATATAAAATCAGGCTGTTTTCTAGTTGCGGTCTAATATTATTTAAAAAAATATATCTATTTAAGGAAACTATGTATTTTTTCCTAAATTAAGCATTTTTAAGCATTAAATGGCTATATGTACTAAAATACAAATACAGGGCATTCGGAAGATGCCTTCTAAATGTTGTGATGAAATGTAGTGTTCTACTCTGGTCAGTCGGTCTCAGTTGTTACTTTAATGTTTGGTGAGACACACGGACTGCTGTTACGCCCGTAATCCACGCCGAGCTAAAACTCAACTCTGAACCTTTGATGTCACTTCCCGTCCGCCCACCATTTTTCTTCCCTAGTGTTGGAACAAATTTACACAACACACGAGCATGAGTCTTATTTATGTCTTAAAAGGCTTATTTACTTATTTACTATGTCTACGGTCGTCCCTTGGTACATCTTTGTTCGAACATCGCTCTACGGCCTATTATTTGTTAGAAAATATGCATATTAAATCAAATTGTACACATGTTTTGAACAAATTAAACATTTTCAAGCATAAAAATGGCTACATGTACAAAAACAAGTACAGTATAAGCCATTAGGACCACCATGTCAACAGTGATCAGGTGTCAGGAATTGTTGAAATGCCAGACTTGAGCAATCGGCTTATACTGTATTGCAGATTTAAATTACCTCACAACAGGCACAATAACATAATCATAATCATAATATTAACACGGGTTACTGTTTTGGCCATAGCCCACAGCAAGGTAAAAGTCAACTGTCAACCACCAACGTCACTTACTGTCCGCCATTGATTCTGCTCCCCTACAAGGTAAACTGATTATATCTACCATACTGGGTAATACAATACAGTGACATGTGACAGTAATTTCATGTCTAGATGGCTCTAATAATGTCAAAAATATGTGTTTAAAACATTGCAAACAAGTTTTCTGAGTCAAAAGTAAAAACATATTGCATTTATTAATAATGAATCATAATTCACAGAAATTCACCTATCACAGTTGGGGCTAGAACCAATTACAACAATAAAGGAGGGATGACTGTACTATATTGAGTAATGAGTGTATTCAAGGTTCAATGTCACTATAGGGGTGTTATTCCATGTCTAAAGGGCTCTAATATTGTATACATATTTAGAATGTTGTTAACAGATTTTCTATGATCCAACTATGAAAATATTCTATTTATAAATCCTGCTTCATCAATTATCAAGGTCATGTTTGGAACCACTTAAGTGCGATAAACGAGTGATAACTGTACATGTACTCCACCTATTGTTAAAGGATCTTATAAAACTTCATGTATTTGTGTATTCAACAAACAGGACAAAGTAAAAGGTTTGCAGACATCGCCGGCAGCCCCTCCTGGGAATTCCAAACCTGAAGCACCAAGTAAGATCTATAAGGATTATGGTGTGGTGAATTGTATTTGAATAGTATTTTGTAATAACCTTATGAGTACACGTACTGTATCTTATATATTGTATTACATACTTCATGCACTGTTTTTTCTGTGTGCCTCTGAGCAGATGAAGTCCTAACCCTGAGATCATCGATTTACTGTCTGTTGCTTCAAGTATACATAGATAGAACAGACTGGAACGGTGCTCTGCAGCTGCTGGATAATGCTGTTAGAGATATGCCTTCCACCAAGCACAGACTGTGAGTACAACAACAAACACAGTGATGATCAATAGAAGATGAAACAAACCTTTCACAGTATGGTAAATTCATAGGTTATTGCGTTGTGTATTTTTCCAGACCTCTGCTGAAATATCGTATACAGATGAAAGCACGACTGGGGGAAAGTGTATTGATGGACATGCAGACGTTGCAAGGCAGAGAAGAGCATCATTGTTCATTTATGTGGAACAGAGTAGCACTGTGTTCTTGCGATGCAACACAGCAATTGGACTGCTTTCGGAAATCTGTCACCTCTTTCTTGGTAAGTAAAGATAATTCCATAGCCAGTGTACATAGAAAATATAAGCTCTTACCACCATCTTGTGGAATCATAGCATTATGACAGCTATTTCACCTGTGAGTCTTTGTTTTATATTCAATGTTTTGGCATGCAAGAATGAAGAAAATCAATGGCAAAAAGTTGGCTTCATGCTAGAATTTGGAGCATGGCTTTACTGTCACAACTTCCCCAAAGAGGATGCTGAGCATCAGGTTCAGTGGGCAATTGATATTCTCCTTCACTTGGAAACAGAGAAGTCAGAAAAAACAGGTAGGACAGGCAACGCACCTGAGTGTATACATTTCACACGACATCACATAAACTTATTAAACTGGTTCAATAAAATGAGAAAGACGTGCTCGAAACAAATGTGTTTCAACCAAGTGTCTAAACTTAAGAAAAGGGACTATTGTTGGTGCTTGATACATGGCTGATATCAGTTGCCTGATCTTTACACCCCCTCTCATTTTCTCAGCTCTTTCTAATATTCCTGAAGTCTCAGGTACCGACGTGACATTTCCTTGGCACTTGACACTGACTTTCTCATTTATCTACTTTTAAAAGACACAGTGAAATACTATTATTTCAATTCCTTATCTTGTGTGTACTCTTTCCTTTCAGACATTCATCAATTCATCAATTTATCCATTTTCACTACCGCTTATCCTCATTAGGGTCGCGGGTATGCTGGAGCCGATCCCAGCTGACTTTGGGCAGGAGGCGGGGTACACCCTGGACTGTTCGCCAGTCAATTACAGGGCACATATAGACAAACAAACATTCAAATTCACACTCTAATGGACAATTTAGAGTCGCCAATTAACCTAACATGCATGTTTTTGGAATGTGGGAGGAAACCGGAGTACCCGGAGAAAACCCACACGCGCACGGGGAGAACATGCAAACTCCACACAGAGATGCCCAACGGAGATTCGAACCCTGAACCTCCTGACTGAGGAGAATGTGCTACCCATTCAGCAACCGTGCGGCACCGGAAATGCATCATTCATTTACGCAAAATATTTTGTGACTTATGAACGATTCTTGATTTTGACATTTTTAAGAGGCAAGGTCATAAAACTTTGCATAGTTTAAATGAGGGTGCTAACCAGGGTTCTTTTCCAATGAAAAGTCCGAACTTGTCGATTAAGTTTTTAAATTGTATGAACTTTTTAGGAACTTTACTATGATTTTCTCACATAGTATATACATTAAATATCAAACCACTGAACATTAAAAAAAAACTGGCTAAAATATCAAACAAACAAAAACACCAATTGTAAAATGTCTATGAAAAAGTACACAGGCTCACTCGCTGGATATTTCAGTTAACCCACGGTATTACCACTGCTATTACTGCACACCACATTGCAAATCTCTTATGCGCAGGCTTCAGGATGTCTCTCGCCTGCAGTGCACCTCATACCACTATCAAATTGTAAGGCTACATTTTCGAGATGCAGACACTGCTGCTGTGTTTTTATTTTTCAGTTTGAAACGCTAGGTGTAGGCATTCGTTTCTATATTTCTATGTGAAATCAATGCATGTATTATATGTTATCAAGAATGTACCTGATACAACATGGTCAAGGGAGATATAAATAACCAGTATTTATATAACCATAAGACATGTTTTTTATCTTTGTAGGCAGCATAGGCAGATCCCATTTATTGCACTTCTGAGCTGTCTTTTTATCTGTTTTTATATTTTTATAATGCACATAAAAGAGAAAGACCAATGTGTCCGTGTCTCACATAAGGATGGTGGAGGATGGGCAACATTCCAAAAAAGTGCTGTTTTCCTTTACTAAAACACTCAAATATATAAACATTGTATATGTGCAACATCAATGCTATTCTTTATTTAGTGACAGAAAGCAAACCAAAACACGATCACTTTTATGACATTTCACACATAAGTGGGCATTTCACATATTGGAAAAGTGCACAAAAAATAGAAACAGCATGGCTTAAAAAACAATTTTCCAAAACATTCAGTTACCCGCTTAATTATTTGATTAAAATCAACAGTTGGGATATACGGATTGAATATGGAATTAATACGGATGAATCACCACCTTACCGCGGTGGAGGGGTTTGAGTGCCCGAGTGATCCTAGGAGCTATGTTGTCGGGGGCTTTATGCCCCTGGTAGGGTCTCCCAAGGCAAACAGGTTCTAGGTGACGAGCCAGACTAAGAGTGATTCAGAAGACCCATATGAAGAGAAACATGAGGAGTGACCGCACCTCGCCCGGACGTGGGATACCGGGGCCTCACCCTGGAGCCAGGCCTGGGGGAGGGGCTCGCAGGCGAGCGCCTGGTGGTCAGGTCTTCACCCGTGGGACCTGGCCGGGCCTAGCCCGAAGAAGCCGCACGGGAACTCCCCCCCGCAGACCCACCACCTGCAGGGGCAAGCATAAGGGTCCGGTGCTGTGTGATTTGGGCAGTGGTCGAGGGCGGGTGTCCGGGCGACCTGGGCTTCGGCGACCAAATCTGGTTCTTGGGACATGGAATGTCACTTCTCTGGTGGGGAAGGAGCCCGAGCTTGTGGAAGAGGCGGAGAGATTCCGACTAGATATAGTCGGACTCACCTCAACCCACAGTTTAGGCTCTGGAACCAAACTCCTTGAGAGGGGCTGGACCTTGTTCTTCTCTGGAGTTGCCGCTGGGGAGAGGCGGCGAGCTGGTGTGGGCTTATTGTTAGCCCCCCGGCTTGGTGCCTCTGTGTTGGAGTCATCCCCAGTAAACGAGAGGGTCACTTCCCTACGCCTTAGGGCTGGGGAAAGGGTCCTGACTGTGGTTTGTGCGTATGCGCCAAACGGCAGTTCAGAGTACCCAGCCTTCTTGGAGTCTATCAGAGGGGTGCTGGAGAGCACCCCAGCTGGTGACTCCATAGTTCTGCTGGGAGACTTCAACGCCCATGTGGGCAATGACAGTGTGACTTGGAGGGGCGTGGTTGGGAGGAACGGCCTCCCTGACCTGAACCCGTGCGGTGTGTTGTTGCTGGACTTCTGTGCGAATTACAGTTTGTCCATAACAAACACCATGTTCGAACATAAGGATGTCCATAAGTGCACTTGGCACCAGGACACCCTAGGTCGCAGGTCTATGATCGACTTTGTGGTCGTATCATCAGACCTGCGTCCGCATGTTCTGGACACGCGGGTGAAGAGAGGGGCTGAGCTGTCAACTGACCACCACCTGGTGATGAGTTGGATTAGATGGCGGGGAAGGATGCCGGACAGACCTGGCAGACCCAAACGCGTAGTGAGGGTGTGCTGGGAACGTCTGGCAGAATCTCCCGTTCGTCGAGTCTTCAACTCTCATCTCCGGCAGAGCTTCGCCTGCATCTCGAGGGAGGACCGGGATATTGAGTCCGAATGGGCCGTATTCCGTGCCTCTATTGCTGAGGCAGCCAGTTGTGGTTGCGGCCGCAAGGTGGTCGGTGCCAGTCGTGGTGGCAAGCCCCGAACCCGATGGTGGACACCGGGGGTTAGGGCTGCCGTCAAGCTGAAAAAGGAGTCCTATCGAGCATGGATGGCTTGCGGGACTCCCGAAGCAGCTGACAGGTACCGGCAGGCCAAGCGGCACGCGGCTTCGGCGGTGGTCGAGGCAAAAACTCGGGTGTGGGAGGAGTTCGGTGAGGCTATGGAGCACGACTTTCGGTCGGCCTCGAAGAGGTTCTGGCAAACCGTCCGACACCTCAGAAAGGGGAAGCAGCCCCCAGTTCACACTGTTTACAGTGCGGACGGGGGCTTGCTGACCACGACTGTGGATATAGTTGGTCGGTGGAAGGAATACTTCGAGGCCCTTCTCAATCCCACTGACATGCCTTCCATAGAGGAAGCAGAGTCTGAGGATACGTACGTGGACAGTTCTATCACCGTGGCTGAGGTAATTGGGGTAGTCAAATCACTCCCCAGTGGCAAGGCTCCGGGGGTAGACGAGTTCCGCTCAGAATTTCTCAAGGCTCTGGATGTTGGAGGACTGTGTTGGTTGACACGCCTCTACAACATTGCATGGAAGTCAGGAACAGTACCTCTGGACTGGCAGACCGGGGTGGTGGTCCCCATTTTTAAAAAGGGTGACCGGAGGGTGTGTTCCAACTATAGGGGGATCACACTCCTCAGCCTTCCTGGGAAAGTCTACTCCAGGGTGCTGGAGAGAAGGGTACGACCGTTAGTCGAACCTCGGTTAGAGGAGCTGCAATGTGGTTTTCGTCCCGGTCGCGGAACACTGGACCAGCTCTACACCCTTGCAAGGGTACTCGAGGGTATGTGGGAGTTTGCCCAACCAGTCTACATGTGCTTTGTAGACCTGGAAAAGGCATTCGACCGTGTCCCTCGTGGTGTCCTGTGGGGGGTGCTCCGGGAGTACGGGATTGATGGTCCGCTTCTACGTGCCATTCGGTCCTTGTACAATCGAAGCAGGAGCCTGGTTCGCATTGCCAGCAGTAAGTCGAGCTTGTTTCCGGTGAACGTTGGCCTCCGCCAAGGCTGCCCTTTGTCACCGATTCTGTTCATAATCTTCATGGACAGAATTTCTAGGCGCAGTCAAGGTGTTGAGGGAGTCCAGCTTGGTGACCTTAGGATCTCGTCTCTGCTATTTGCAGACGATGTGGTCCTTATGGCCTCATCAGGCTGTGACCTTCAGCGTTTACTGGAGCGGTTTGCAGCTGAGTGTGAAGCTTGAGACTCAGGATGAGACTCAGCACCTCCAAATCCGAGGCCATGGTTCTCAGTCGGAAACGGGTGGACTATACCCTCCGGGTTGGAAGTGAGGTCTTGCCTCAGGTGGAGGAGTTCAAGTATCTCGGGTTCTTGTTCACGAATGAGGGAGGGTTGGAGCGTGAGGTCGGCGGACGGATCGGTGCAGCATCTGCAGTGGTGCGGTCGCTGTGCCGGGCCGTCGTGGTGGAGAGGGAGCTGAGCCGGAGGGCGGGGCTCTCTGTTTACCGATCGATCTACGTTCCCACCCTCACCTATGGTCATGAGTTATGGGTCATGACCGAAAGAATGAGATCGCGGATACAAGCGGCGAAATGAGTTTCCTTTGTAGGGTGGCTGGACTTACTCTAAGAGATAGGGTGAGGAGCTCGGCCATCCGGGAGGAGCTCAGAGTAGAGCCGCTGCTCCTTCACATCGAGCATCACCATATCAGTTGAGGTGGCTCGGGCATCTAGTCCGGATGCCTCCCGGGCGCCTCCCTGGTGAGGTAATTCGGGCATGCCCGGTCGGGAGAAGGCCCCCGGGAAGACGTAGGACACGCTGGAGGGACTATGTCTCACAGCTGGCCTGGGAACACCTTGGTGTCCTCCCGATGGAGCTGGAAGAGGTCGCTGGGGACCGGGAAGTCTGGACTTCCCTACTGAAGCTGCTGCCCCCGCGACCCGGACCCGGATAAGCGGTGGAAAATGGATGGATGGATGGACACACCTCAATTTCAATTACTTTTTCACACAAATTAAACTGATTTTCTATTAAAATAGGCTATGTATACCAAAAATGAGTAGGTTCTATGTAAAAATGTATACTCCGCAGTAGTCTTGGGCACATCCACGTAATTAGATTGGTGCAATCTTGATCACATGACATTTTTATATGATTTTGACAGCAAGGTTGATTGCAATTGTTTTTTTCTAAGACACGTCTAGTATTTTGTAATATAAAAATTGTCCATACATGGAGACATACTTGAAATCTATTGAAATTGTAAGGCATCTTTGAATAAACTTTGAGTATTATTTGAGTATCGCATATGAAAATTCTTGCATTATGTATTTTGTGACTTTTGTCTTTAGAGGACGAGTGTGAGGAGATGGATGAGAGCTCTGTGAAATGTGACACTCTGGCTGTTGTTCAAGAGCTGTCATTCACACAAAGTGTATCCAATCTGAGGGAGGTGCAACGCCTCAACAGCTTGGTACAGGCACACACTCTGCTTGCTGTCATGGCAGACCGGAATTCACCAGAACACCAGATTAACCTACTTAGAGCATATGACTTTGTACTCCAAATATGGAAGGTGAGTCAGTTTGGCAGAAAGGTGTCATATACATCAACATAACTTTGAAAATGGTAGCGAAGGTGCAGGCTATACACATGCAGAAAACATAATTGACATAAGGATTGACCCCTAGGGCACCTCATTTAAATGCCCCAAGTAATAGTCAACTGTCTGAAGCTGAAAAACAAGACACTCTTTCTTTCTTTGCAGGTGTCAATGACAGCTGTTTATGTGATTCCCAGTGAGCAATTGCCTCATTCTCCCCCTGCTTCTGGGCCAAAAAAAGAAAAGGGCAAAGGCAAAAAAGCGAAAGATGTACTTTTCCTCATTATTTAGTTGATTTACAGAATGTTTACTGATAAAGTGTTTGTCATATTAAATACTTTTTATTTTATTTGTCTTATCTGCTTGGCCAGGCTACCCCCGCAGATGTGAAACCCAAAACTGCCTTGGATCCAGTACTTGCTTTTAATCTGGAGTATTGGGTTAAATACACTTGTTCTGATCAGGTCCGTTACATGTTTAAAACAACATGCAACCCCCAGTGCATCAGTATTCACAGCATTACAAAGCAGGTAAAGATACATTCTGAAAATTGTTGTCCTAATGTTGCACCTATCTTTAATGATATGGCCTCTAATGTTGCGCTCTACTTTAGGTCTTAAAGGAAAACTGCACTTTTTTTGTAATGCTGCCCATCATCCACAATCTTTATGTGAGACATGAAAACAACTTTTTTTTTTTGCTGTACGCTATAAAGAAAGGAGGCGGGTATTTAATGCACGTAAAAGGACACACCTATTGCACCTACAAAGCCCGCTATTAAAACATATTCATGATAACATGCAATATAGTATTTTGTCATATTTTGGTAATTTTTAGCATTACCGGAACTTCCATTTTGGGTGCATTAATTTCACATAGAAACATAGAAATGAACACACCTACCGATAACTTTTCCAAACTTAAAAACGGAAACACAGCAGCAGCAGCAGCTCCAAAATATAGTTACCTTTTAGTAGTGGCTTAAGGCATTGTGAGCGCAACGCATCAGCAAGTGTGTGGTGAAGCTAGTGGCTAGCCAGCTAGTAGCAAGCTGGTGTGGCAAGGTGTCACTACACCAGCAAAGTAATTCTTTGGCATAACAATGTTAAAAAAAATAATAATAACAATATTGCTGCAGTTTGGTTAAGCTGCAGGTCACTTTATGTAAATGTTGCACTTTTTTCTAGGTTTTTTCATAAGGGTTTATAGGTGGAGTAGGCGTGTCCTATTACGTTCAATCTTAGCTGCCTCTTTTTTAAATCTGTATTTATACTTTTAAAATGCATAGACAAGGGAAATACATGTGTGTTTGTCTCGCATAAGGATTGTGCATGATGGGCAAATTTCCAAAAAAGTGCAGTTTTCCTTAGCAGATACCAAATGACTTTATCATTATTTGCTCAATATGTCGCATCTTGTGATTTAGGCAGTTGAGACACTACAGTAAAAAAACAACCAAAACAATTGTTACATCTTTTACATCTGCATTTTGAATACAATTCATGTAGGAAGTCGAGCAGAAGGAGCATTTGTAGTATCCACAGAAGTCGTCACTGTTTTCTTTTACTGTACTTGTGCTTTAGGCCCACAGTTTATATTATCTTAACCTTCTTGAAAAGGAGCTCCACTCGCTTTCACTCAGCCACCTAACGCTACCCATAATGCACCTAGCTGAGACGATCGCTTATGACCTTTTGGACAGGAGAAGCCTCTCTGACCTATATCGACTAAGGTATGAAAACTGACACATTAGTGATTTATTAGCATAATAGCTGAAAGGGCTTAATTGTGCACTGTGATTGACTGACGACCAGTCCACGGTACAATCCAAAACCCAGTCAGCTGATAGGACAGGCTCTAGATCACACATAATCCTGAACAGGTATATGTACAAGTAGTAGAATATGAATGAATGGTGAAAGTATATGTCAAAAGACAAACATTATGTCTGAAACAAGGGCAACACAGGATAGGATCTGAAAAATAATTTGTAATTGGTTTGGTTACTCCAGATAAGCCAGAGACAACGTGATCCATGGTTCTCGCCCGGAAACAGGGTGGCGTGCCATCTTTCAGGTCAGGGATGAGATCCCGCCCCGAGTAAAGGAGTATAACCTTGGGATCTGCTTCACGAGTGAGGGAATGATGGAACATGAGATATACAGGCGTATTGGTGTGGGATTTGCAGGGATGCAGACTCTGCGTTCAGTCTGTCGTGGTGAAGAGGGAGCTGAGCCGAAAGTTAAAGCCCTTAATTCACCAGTTGATCTGTATTTGTGTTCCTACCCCAACCTATGGTCATGAGCTCTGAGTAGTGACAGAAAGGACAAAATCCCATTACAAGCGACCAAAATGAGTTTCCTCCATAGGAAATGATGCCTACCGGACTCCTCCCTGTGGAGGTGTTTAAAGGGCATAGAAAGGGGTTTTTTAAATGCCAATTTTTTTTCCAAGCCCATTGAAATCATTCTACGAACTTTGGTTGTAATAGCAAGCCTATATATAAAGTTATTCACGTTGAATTCGCGCCCACAGGAACTTTAACGTAATTAGTTAGTTGACCGCTAGGAGGCGTGTCGATGACGTCATATCTGCTACAAGCCAGAATCTGCCGAGGTAGTCAACATGGAGTCGAGTGATGAAGTGATTTAGAGGAAGTTTTTGTCCATAGCAAGTCGCGTTTGGAGGTTCAACCTTATAGGTTTGAACCAGTCCTACATCTTTTTTGTTCACATACACTAACATCAGTCCGGGAGCAACAACCCTGTCTCTGTCTGGAAAGGTTTGAGGGAAATCACCAACTACAGACCCAAAGCCCCCCCCCCGCTGTTGACAACCGTCACCTAGCAGAAAGACTTAACACCCACTACTCCAGGTTCGAAGGATCACACCCCTCCCCCACCCCACTGTCTACAATGGACATTGCAGGCATATCAGCCCTGGAGCCCCCCCTCTCCCCCACTGCTCTCACACTCTCAGAGCAGAATGTGGCCAAGACATTTAAAAAGCAAAACCCTCGGAAAGCTCCAGGTCCGGATGGTGTCTCTTCTTCCACCCTGAGACACTGTGCGGTAGAACTGGCGCCTGTCTTCACAGACATCTTCAACATCTCTTTGGAGTCATGCCATGTCCCAGCCTGCTTCAAGCTGTCCACCATTGTTCCCGTCCCCAAGAAGGCCAGGATCACTGAACTCAACGACTACAGACCTGTGGCACTGACATCTGTGGTCATGAAGTCATTTGAGCGCCTGGTTCTGCCTCATCTCAAGTCCTTTACCTCCCCGCTCCTGGACCCTCTGCAGTTCGCCTACAGAGCCAACCGGTCTGTAGATGACGCCATCAACCTGGCCCTCCACTACATCCTGCAGCATCTGGACTCCCCAGGAACCTACGCCAGGATCCTGTTTGTGGACTTCAGCTCTGCATTCAACACCATCCTCCCAGCTCTGCTCCAGGACAAGCTCGCCCAGCTCAACGTGCCTGACTCCACCTGCAGGTGGATCACTGACT
Organism: Oostethus manadensis; assembly: GCA_024372805.1. Classification (NCBI taxonomy): domain Eukaryota; kingdom Metazoa; phylum Chordata; class Actinopteri; order Syngnathiformes; family Syngnathidae; genus Oostethus; species Oostethus manadensis. The sequence goes on from QODF01000040.1 coordinate 4,957,040, forward strand.
TCCTGACGGACCGGAAGCAGCGCGTGCGGCTGGGGAAGAATGTCTCGGACACTCGGACTATCAGCACGGGATCCCCACAGGGCTGTGTACTTTCCCCCCTGCTCTTCTCCCTGTACACCAACAGCTGCACCTCCGGCCACGACTCGGTGAAACTGATTAAGTTTGCGGATGACACCACCCTCATCGGGCTCATCTCAGACGGTGATGAGTCTGCTTACAGGAAGGAGGTGGACCGGTTGGTGTCGTGGTGCAGCTGCAACAACCTGGAGCTCAATGCTCAGAAGACAGTGGAGATGATCGTGGACTTCAGGAAAGTCAAAGCCCCCCTACCCCCCCTCGTCTTGACAGACTCTCCCATCACAACTGTGGACTCCTTCCGCTTCCTGGGCACTAACATCACCCACGACCTCAAGTGGGAGCAGACCATCAGCTCCATCATCAAGAAGGCTCAGCAGAGGATGTACTTCCTGAGGCAGCTGAGGAAAGCCAAGCTGCCTGTCCAGACGATGGTGCAATTCTACACGGCCATTATTGAGTCCATCCTCACCTCCTCCATCACAGTGTGGTTCGCTGGGGCCACTGCCAGGGACAAACACAGACTGCAGCGCATCGTGCGCTCCGCCGAGAAAGTGATCGGCTGCAGCCTTCCATCTCTCCAGGACCTGTACGTCTCCAGAACTCGGGGGCGAGCAGGCCGGATACTTGCCGACCCTTCCCACCCTGGACATGGACTATTTGAGCCACTCCCCTCTGGCAGAAGGTTACGGTCCATTCGGACCAGAACCTCTCGCCACAAGAACAGTTTCTTTCCTGCTGCTGTTGAACTCATGAACACTTTATAACATTTGCACTATGCTCACTTTATAACCAGTATTTTTGGCACCTTATACTACCTGCACTAAAAACACTCTCATGCCTTTACTTATCAGTGATTTCACCTTTTTACTCAGGGTTCTATGTTTAGTTAGTGTTAGTTCTATGTTTATTTAATACTCTATGTTTACTTAGAATTCTACGTTGCACTGAGTCGCCAGAGAAAGTTCCTAGTTTGTGAATTGTTCACTTACAATGGCAATAAAGTTTTTCTGATTCTGATCTATAAGCTATCGCTACCAGTCATGTTTTTACTAGCTCCTTTTTTGAAAGCTTGCAGATTTTCTATTCATGCCAAGCCATATTCATTTACCAATGTATTTATTTTTTCTTTTTTGGTGTCAATGCGAGAAGCGGTGTGCTTCACAAACATTGGGGACAATTTTAATGTGTTGTTCAGACTATTCTCCAGTCATGGCAAAGAAGGAGGAATTTGAGTCAGATGCTCTTAACTACGTTGAATCAGTAGGAAATGTGTAGCACCGCGTATCATCCTTTTCTTTTGCATTGTGGTGAGTACCGTTTGTGCAGTTTGGAGCTGCACGACAAACCATTTTTTCACAAAATCGAATAAAAGCACGTGAAAATGAAGTTCCAAGCACAATAAAAGCACGCTGAGATTGTGTGCCCTGTATGGTAGGCATTTGTCGGTGGCAGATCTGTCACACGTCGGAAATTGTCAAAGGCGATCCCGATCATTCCGAGCGTGTCGGACAATACAAGTTCGTCTGCTACGGTTTCTTTTCATCAAAATTGCTTAGTAAAACACGGTAAATGCTGTAAAACCAATGTCTAATTGATTATTTCCATTATTTCCATTTCACTCTTAAAATCTACATTTGATGCATTTGGAAAAATTCGCCTTTCTATGCCTTTTAAGGCACGTCCAACCTGTAGGAGTCCTCTGAGAAGACAGAGGACATGTTGGAGAGACTATGTTTCTCAACTGGCCTGGGGACGCCTCAGGATTTGCATGGACAAAGCAGCTAGGGAGAATGTGTAGGCTTCTTTTCTTCGACTGCCGGCTGACCTTGCATAAACGGAAGAATGATTTGATTTCAGAAATCAACAATCTGCAACCTTATATGATGCACGTCCACCACAATGATACTTTTCTCATCCCATTAGAATTGTGAGGACCTGCAGTCAGCTTGGCATAGAGACACATTCCCCGTATTACGAAAGTCTCTTGAATCTGATTAAAATACAAGAACAAGAACAAATTGGGTATGTAAACACACAACTAAAGACTTGTTTGGTTGTTCAAGTTCCGTCATCAATCTACAGCAAATGATATCCACCACAGGTGCCACAGAGCCATCACTCTTTTACGGGAGAGAAGAGGCCTCTGCAAACCGTGCAATCAGGTCAGCCTGCTTCGTACAAAATAAGATGTTCTGCTTCAATGTTGCACCCTATTGGACAGAACCAGGAACAGTGATAACCCTGTGCCTAAAACAGTTACAAGTTACTGTTCGTACACTCCTGATCAAAACTTTGCTGTTGGAGGTAGGAGGTTCTAAGTGGAGTTTCAAAATGCAAAAAGAAGAAATGGGAGTGAGACAAAAAAAATTCAGTAAGAATTTTATTGCGAGCAAACATTAAACTGAAATAGGCTGTTCATCAGCTGATCAAAAGTTTAGGACGGCAGCCTTTAAAAAACATTTTGTAAAGATGTGTATTCGATGTAATTCAGGTATTCACTGTCATCTCTTGATGGTAAAGGCAAAAAAAGCTTTCTCTCGACTAATTGTTTCTTGCAGCGCACCATTGCTATTCATTACTCAATCCTTTTTTGGGCATTTTATTTATATTTTAGCAGGGTTTTAATGTTCAGTGTTTTTAGCTAAGGTCTTTTAGCTGATGACCAGCAATTGTTAGCAATGTATTGCTTACTCAATGTGTTTGGTTCTCACTCCAATTTCTTGTTTTTTTACACTCAACTATGAACTTTCTTAATACTCAACAGTGAAAATTAAAACTATTTTTTAAACTTTTGCTCAGGAGCGTATAACCCACAATTAAGAGTGTTTGTCTGTCAAAAAGTTTGGCAATCATTCAAACAATTCAAATCATTCATGCTGCCTATTTACATTTTGTATAAGCTGATACAAATGAAAAACAGTATAATATAATGTGTGCTTTTACAGAAAGATGGAATGGAAGAGAAGTCTGAGCTACCTCTACAGAGGAGGAATTTGTTTCATCTGGATATTTGGTTGGACAAAGCTGAGGTTTGCCTGGAAATGGGGCTGTACCAAGGAGCCAGGCAGCTCCTGGCAGAAGCCCAGTTGGTAGCATCAGTGAGTTGCATAGCCACAAAAATGTTGTTTATTTATTTATGTTGTTTATTTAATCAAATTGCTTTTTAGGAGTTTGATGACCAGACAGTAAAGGCAAGAATCTTGCTCAATCTGGCTGCTCTGGCTTGTGACGAACAGACCTATGCACAGGCTCTGCACCTTCTGAACAAGGCCCAAGCATTCGGTGGGGACGAGTACTTCTGGTACAAATTCACTCTCACAAAGATCACTGCTGTAGTGGGTCAGAGACAACAGGATGCACAAGCTAAGGTAAAAAACACACAGTTTGACTTTTAGATTTCTCCAAATTGTGTGCACAAAAGTTATGTTCTTAAACAGATTGATCAGATTGTAAAGCATGGCTGCGAGGCTCTAAAACAGGTTATGGAGCAACGGATAAACAGAGTCCCAGAGATCACCTTTTTGCTTACGTCCTTAGAAATGAGGTAATTCACGTCCGACCACTCTTTTTAATGCAAAAGCATGCAAAGGGGGAAGGTGGAAAAAAATACACACAAGAGTATACATTTGCAGCTTTTTGGACATTGCTTTTTGCATTTGTTTTTGTGTGACATTTGCGTATTGCATATTTATATTCTTACATTCTTTTGACAAGGCAATGCTTATTTATTGCACAACACACAATTCAATTAATGTTTTTAGTTAATTTCATCCCGTCTTTATTCTTCTTTTTTATTTAAATGTACCCACTTTTTTTTAAATTATTATTACACATGTTGCATTTTTTTTCATATTTCTCTTTTCCTCCTAAAAATAGCACAAATACTGTACATGGATACTACTGTATATAATTATCATGTTTTTGTTTGTTTTTCTTTCCTTCTTTTGCTCCTCACATTTCATTAATAGACTTTTACAACCCACTTCTCATTCTGTGACAAATCTCTCGACATCTCTACACAGCCCCCGCCTTCCTTTTGTTACCTGTCTTATGTATTGTGTTTTGTAACCTTCTCATGTGTGTAAATATGAATTCTATATATCACTGTTGTAAATACATACTCGGTGTTTGCAATATTTTAAAACTGAGGTCATTCACTTATTGGCAGACCTACCAACACATTTTTTGTAGTGTGCATGCATCTTCACCCTTGATAAGTGCACGTTTTGTTGAATTTTACTGATTTCAGTTTCTGAAACCTGGATTGATGGAAGCACCGGCATGACCTATACCAACTCGCTCCATCCATGCAAACCCTCTTGGGGAGTGTTACTTTAAAAAAACCATTGACAATACTTCTAACATTATTTATTGTATATTTACGACTCTTTCTGGCGTACAAACCACTTCCTTGTAAGACTTCTTTCATTTTGCAACACATAGTTTAGGTGCCATTTGAAAGAAGCTTGCTAATTTCCATCTGTACATTGCAAACAGGGTTACATCTATACGCCTGTCATTTAAGGGGGGTGGTTGTGCTGTAGCGTTCCACCATGATGTCATTTCTTCTGTGTTCCAGGGGTGCTACTGAGTGTATGCATGCTATTTTTGACAATCATTCTCAAGATGCATGTTGCACGGAGGACATCCAGATGGTGATAACTGCTTGCGAGACACTCAGAAAGTGTGCAAGAGTTTTCGCTCAACTCAAGTACAAAGAGCATGCTGCAAGGAGCAATGAAGAGTGCACCCATGGTCTGAGGTTAGTCAGGGTAAAGTCGCTCCAGATTTTGATTGTATGATACTATCTTCTCTTCTTAATACATCCTGTGGGTTATCTGTGGATGTTGTGCAACTTTTGTTGTGCTGTGTGAGTGTGTGTCAAGAAGGCCTTCTATGACTGCAAACTGAGCTAACAGTGTGAATGCAAAGGTGTGATAATAATGACACGTGACATGTCCAGTACACGACATTAGCTTTAGGGAAGAGCTCGGCCCTCTTTTTTAATGAATTATTGGTTCCAGATCCAGATATATTGAATCAGATACAGGATTCACTTTCACACTCCTATTATTCACTGTTTACACCACATTGGAACGCTTCTGCTGAAGGGACTTGAGATGGGAGCTAGAATGCTAACCGGTTAGCCTAAAATTTATTTCGCCGAAAACTTTTTACTTTCACACGAGATGGGAGAACTTTTTTCACTTTATCATAGAGGGCATGCCTTGGCTGGTAATGTAAAAGGTAATGTAACGTTAGGAAATGTCTCATTGTCTTGTGTCATCACTGCCACCAGTGACCATATTACTTGTACTTCAATTAGTGTGCGACTAATAATAGACCATAGTCTGACAAGAAACAGCATTTTTTTCATTTATTAATTAATTTCTGAAAGAAAAAACGACTGTAATATTCCCCTGACTGTAAATATTCAAATAAATAACGTGCCAAGATTATGTTAGAGGCTTTCCTATAACCTTTTGACAAATCTCTCCCAACCTTTCCCCCTTTTTTTGCCACTTACTGTGAAAACCATCATCAACCTTCTGAAGATTCCTGGCCAACAAAGCGACTGGCGACAAGGAAAAGCAGCGCTTCCTGATTGATGGACTCTCCTGCATGTATTCAGCCATCTCGGAGCAAGAATGTGTGGTTTTGAATGCTCAAAACCTGCTCCAGCTGGAAGAGGAGGTGAGTACAAACATTTCTCCCACAGGTCAATTTAAAAAGTATTTTACGTTTTGTAATTATTACTTACAAGGTTTGATTTCAATCGAGAGAGGAACAACAGAGAGCGAAAGGCTGTTTTTTGACTGCCTCCTTGAATCACCAAAATGCTGCATAAAGTAGTCAATAGATTATTGATCACAAATGTTCTCAAACAATCAGACAAAGCTTACATCGTTGTAACTGCAACACCAGAAAAATGATTGAATCAGGTTATTTTGCCAGCACTATAGAAGATTTATGAGGATGTGCAAGGGCTTGGGAGGCAGGGATGGCCAAGCAGAACATTGGCTGCTTCTTTGATTTACATGTTAATAGAATCATAAAAACAGATTAAATGGACAACCTCACACCTGCTGTAGGTCGGAGTAGAATTGAGTTTTTGATTACATCCTCTGTCCTTGTAGACTTAGCTGTCTGAGACGCATGACGATAAGAGTCTGCGCCCAGCAGATGGTGCTGCTGCCCTGGTCAATCTTGGCCCTCATCCTTTTGCGACTACAGTAATCATTGAGCTAGTGCTGCATTGAAGCCAGCCAGTCTGCCTTCACAGAAATCCCAACTTGTTAAGTTAGATTTTTCTTCATTTATGACCTGGCAACATTCCTTTGAGTTAATGTATTTAGTAATACAGAGCATCGGTTGTTAGTAGTAAAGCTTTTTGAAATTCCAGCTGTTTCCACAACTTTTCCACATTTCATATGAAAATTTATTTAAACGGCTACAAAAAGAACAACGAAACAGAGAACTCAAATCTGCTGTAAAGCATGTACACCTTAAAAATATAATTTTGTTATAATGCAATTGCATGCATTCTACAATCCAAAAAAACATGAAATCCGTCCGCACATCAATTTTCTATGGAACCTTTTCCTAGTCAGTGAGTGGATCTTATCCCAGGTGTCTGAGGTTGGGAGACAGGGTACTTTTTACTGATCACTAGTGACATGGTAGTGGATGGAATTGGCTGAGATAATTAACCAGGGCCAGCTGCGTGAAAACCCACTACACTACCAATGGCCCTCCAAGAACCTGTGTTGTGTCACGAATACCAAATTATTGTGAATGTGACTGAATGTTTGTGTATGTGTCAGCTCACGTTGGTTTTTGTGAGAGCTACTTTTACAAAATGAAAATGACCAAGGGCTACTCATTTTTGTAACAGCTATTTTCATAGCTTATTTCAACCCAAACAACAAACCGATTGCTTGTTTTACCAGAACATTTACAAAATGCTGGTATCCAAAACTCCATCCATCCATTTTCTATACCGCTTATCCTCATTAGGGTCACGGATATGCTGGAGCCTATCCCAGCTGACTTTGGGCGGGAGGCGGGGTACACCTTAGACTTGTCGCCAGTCAATCGCAGGGCAGAGAAACAAATATTCACACTCTATTGGACAATTTAGAGTCGCCAACTAACCTAACATGCATGTTTTTAACATATAAATACTGCATATATAATAATGCAACATATAAATACTAGAGGATGGGCAATGGGATTTGTTCTTTAATCATTTGCTTGTACAGTGGATGCATGCACATTCACAGCCAGCATTCCTGGCCCCGCAAATTCTCATATTTTTGGTATAAACAAAAGGTTTTAGTTTCTTCTAGAAAAGAGTTTCCACAGAAAATGCATGTAATTCACAGTTGGTAATAAGTGAAATGTACATCAAACCAGTAACCACTAATAAAATCCGCCCCCAATTTTTACACTAAATCCTTGAAGGCACCATAGTTGCAGAGAGAAACAAAAATTACCGTGATTTCATGTTATACGCCACTACGTTTTTCTTAAAAAAATTTAACGACTTACAGCTTGCGCAGCTAATTAATGGCCATGTTCCAATCTCGTGATGTCTCCCATACTAGTTAGTTTTAGTATGGGCGTTTTAGTTTTAGTTTTCTTTGGCAGGAGCCACTCACAACCTACAAGGGAATGGAATGAGCTTGTCAACACATTGGAAATTGCAGGAGGTCATTACTCTATATAACAGTCTGACTCACAGTGTCATCTAAGAACGAATGCTAAAATCTTCATGCAGCAACTTAGCATGGGAGTGTTCCATGAGTGTTCAATAATAACTATCCTACCTGCTTCCCGCTATGCATTGCTTTGCTTTGCTTTGTTGTGAAGCTATGGTTCACTCCGGTGGACACATTCCATCATTGCAGCTGAATGAAGAGGCCTAAATAGTTATTTATTAATACAGTACTACCAAGAAAATTAGAATTTCCTGAAAAGGTTGTTGTATTTCCGCAATTCAGCTTAAAAGGTGAACTTGACATATAAAATGCAAATAATATGCAAATCAATATCTTTAAGTTTATTTTTTTCTTTGGATTTTGCCAATCAGGTCTTTCATCTTAAAAAAAAATCAAATTTTCTGAGTTTGTGTTTTTTATAGGCTGAAAATCTTAAACAACAATCGTTGGTTTCATCTTTGATGTTAAATTGCCAAAATAAAACAACTTTTACTTGATATTCTAATTTTTCAGGTAGTACTGTCGTTATTTATTGTTCTAGACTCGTATTGGTACTTGTATATCTCTTACCTACCTTTTGCGTGTTAAGTTGTTGTGTGATAATTTTAGCATTCTTTTTATATATTGAGTAATGACTTCCTGCAATTTCTGATGGGTTTTTTCCAATGGTCTTTGTGAGTTTTCTTATAGCTTGTGTAAGGTTCCTGCCAACTAAAGAGCTACCTGTTTATCAATGAGTCGCGGTTACCACAATAAGCCCTTTTATACGTGGACATGTGCGACTTATATTCAGATGCAGCTTGTGTATGGACAAATCTGTTTTTCTCTCAAAAATGAGTGGGTGCGGCTTACACACCGATGAAATAATGGTACGTTTTTATATGTGTAAATCAGATATCTACTGTATCATCTTCACAAAAACATGGCATTGTACAGGTGTGTGTATGTTTACGCTATCCTCCAAAAGTTCCCAAACCATTGGAGGGGAGTGTACAGTAGTGTTCAAAATAATAGTCCAATGTGACTAACCAGATTAATCACTGTTTTTAGTATATTTTTATTGCTACATGGCAAACAAGTTACCAGTAGGTGCAGTAGATTCTCATAAAACAAACAAGACCCAGCATTTATGATATGCTCGCTCTTAAGGCTGTGCAATTGGGCAATTAGTTGAAAAAAGTGTGTTAAAAATATAGCAGTGTCTGCCATTGACTTTACAAACTCTAAACGATTTGGTACAAACTTTTTTGTTTCTAAGATTTGGCAATCCTGTCAATCACTAAACTAATATTTAGTTATATGACCACAGTGTGGCATGGAGTCCACCCCACAAGTTGTCGATCGGATTGGGGTCCGAGGATTGGGCTGGCCTCTCCATAACATTCATTTTGTTGGTTTGAAACCAAGATTTTGCTTGTTCACTAGTGCCTGTGGGGTCATTGTCATGTTGAAACAGCCATTTCAAGGGCATGTCCACTTCCCCATAAGGCAACATGATCTCTTCAAGTATTTTGACATTTGCAAACAGATCCATGTGATAAATAGGCCCAACACCATAATAAGAGAAAAATGCCCATATCATGATGCTTACACCACCATGCTTCACTGTGTACTGTGGCTTGAATTCAGAGTTTGGGGGTTGTCTCACAAACTGCTATTATTGTTAACACTACTGTAAATCTACTGAATACATTGTGTGTATCTGTCGATTGTTATGACCTTTCTTGTGTGTATTCTTTCAGTTCTGTTTTCTGTTGATCATTTTGACCTCCAGAGTTGTGGAGTTTTATTGTCACCCACATGGACACTGCTGCGCCTGCGCCTCACCCTGGCAGATGTTTGCTTGGCAATACTGGAGGAGCAATGTGAAGAATTGATAAACCGATGCCTGGCCAGGGACAAGACCATTGCTGAGACAGCAATTGAGGATTTTTTACGGAGTAATCCTGAACCCAACTCGATTGAACAGGTTTGTTTTTGCAGGAACTCTGTAAAACTGCTTCAAAAACAAAACTTCTTTACAGTCATATCATAAACATGGGATTATACATAACTTTTACAAATGGTCAAAAGCGTCAAATTCTGGTGAAAGAAAGCACAACATAACCACTAGATCATTGATTCTCAACTGTTCGCAGAAGTTTTAGTGAGCGGCTGTTTTTTGACGGAGCAAAACAAAAATATTGAATAATAGCCATGCATGCACCTCGCATTCGTGTCTGTGCTGTACTTTTGTTATGCGCCACGAGGTACCTGCCATATTTGTCAAGCTCGAGCCGGTAAAACTATAATCTTGCCCTTTTTTAGGTCCAAAAATAGAGAGATGAAAAAAAAGCTTGCTGTAAATATACATTTAATTTTACGCAGTGCTAACATTTTAAAAAATGACTCAATTGATCTTCATCAAAATTAACTTATTTTTCTTTCTTAGCTGGAGCCTCAGCTTTATGTAGAACTCCACTCCTTTAAGCTGTAGTGTGTAAATATCTTGTTTTGCCTAAAACACAAAGATGATCTGCTTTCATGGAAGACAGTATTATATATACACAGTATATTGTCACGATACAGCGATGCTGTGGTGTGGGGTGACCCCCGGCATGTGGAGGCAATACTGTTCAAGGAAGAACAAAAATGGTGTAGTATGAAAAGTGTCCTCAAAAGAGGGAAAAACACAATGCAATGAAATGATAAAAACACAAAACACTGCAAAAGGCTAGCAGGAAAACAAAGAGAGTTAAAAAAAAAACAGCTCACTGAACCAAGGTAAAATGGAGACCAGACAGGGACTCACAGCACAAGCAAATAAACATGAGGCAGGAAGTGCGAAGAAGCAGAAGGAGTCCTAAGTGCTTGGGTGAACTAAGTTACAGACTCCGCAAGGAACACGATGGTCACTGGGCTTATAAATCCCATTGATTGGAATGGAAACCCAGCTTCGCTCAATTGGCTGCAAGCACAGCGCGGCAAAATAAGGGTAAAAAAAACAAAAATTGGACATGACATATATTATATGATAAGTATATTGTCATGTGAATAATGCCAATATTATAAAATATTTACATTTGAAAATCTGAAATCAGGATATTAAAATTTTTAAATACCAACTTAGTTGTAAATCAATTGGATAATCTTTTAATCTTTAACTGATTTTTGCAGCTATCTATAAAGTGTCGTGGAAATCTGTGCTGAAGTTTTTGTGTTAACACTGAGATGCACATTCAAAAAGACAAATAAGGCATTCTGAATAGTAAATTGTTCATTCAATGAGGTGAGTGGGGACAAATGTAGACATTCATCTCCACTTCAATCACACTTAATGAATAGTGTTATTACTGAGAGGTGATATAGTTTAGCCTTTGTCCAGTAATATTACAGGTTAAATGTGGCAATCATTCTGTTCTAATTAGGGTTTTATTGCCACCCCTTCCATCTGCCTCACCTTTCGTCTTCAAAGTGGATAATGGTAACAGTAAAGATGGCTGCTAGGAACACAAACTCTTTCCTTTCATTTACATCCCTGTTTTGTCATATTAGTTTGTTTAGTTTATACCAGACTGGATAACCTACAAGAGCAAGCACATTGCTTTAACTCCATATACTTCCTGACCACCACTTCTTCCTTGTGTCCGGTGCAGGAGTGGATGAATGTGAGCAGCACATTGGGTCAGATGGCGTTGGGCCAGCTGGCTGCAGTGAGCTCTTCTTCTGTAGACAGCATGGAGATGAGAGCTCACTGCTTGACTTTGATGGGAAAGACCCTGAGACTGCTGGCTGTGCAGGAGGATCCTGTTTATGTGTCTTCTCTCTGGGACAGAGACATTCAGGTAGAAAATAACCTAATACCAAAAGAAACAAACACAATACTGTATTTGGAATGGGGCCATTGAGGAACTTAACAATCATGATTAAATATGTCATTTCATCATATACAGAAGGGTGTTCATGTTTTTGACTATGCATATCATTGTTTTTTGATCTTGAAACCATTCTCTGCAGCAGGGATGTTTGAGTGATCCAAATGCCACAGTGGAAGGTAATTCAGGGAAAAACAGCACTTTAAGCAGTGAAGAGTTAAAGATGACTTCTGCCAAAAGCGCTGAGCTGCAGGTACATACCCTCCTGACTAGTGACCCTGTCACTCCTGACTCATCTCTAATCTGTGATCTTACTGATGCTCACATCCAATGTCAAATCCCACAGAGGTTATTATCCGGACATCCCTTCTAGTCCTCACAATGAAAATGTCAGTTTAGACATCTGATGCACACTTCAACCCACATGAAAAATAACGTCTGAACTATCTATTCTATATGGTATATCATGCAAGACAAGTACACTGAAATTCATATAACTGGCAAACAAAAATAACGAGAAATACAAAAGGCTTTCTGTTTCACTTAAAATGGTATCTAATGTATGTGGTGCATTATTCAATTTAGTCAATGCCTAACAGTAAACATGAATCAAAAGTCACCTTGACACTGTTGAATTTTGTCCCTGCAGTGGTATGCAATTTTGCGTACCAGTGAGTAAATTGGTTGTAAACATGTGTGTAAACTGTGCATGGCTACTTGCCAATGCGCAACAAAAATTTTGAAATGTTTGAAAAGGTTGAGAATTTTATCAACTAGTCTTGGAAGCGTCATGACCACAAGAACGAGATTGCGGATACAAGCGGCGGAAATGAGTTTCCTCCCTAGGGTGGCTGGACTCACCCTAAGAGATAGGGTGAGGCGCTCGGCCAGCCGGGAGGAGCTCAAAGTAGAGCCGCTGCTCCTTCACATCGAGAGGAGCCAGTTGAGGTGGCTCGGGCATCTCGTCAGGATGCCTCCCTGGCGCCTCCCTGGTAAGATGTTTCGGGCATGCCCAGCCGGGAGAAGGCCCCGGGGAAAACCTAGGACACGCTGGAGGGACTATGTCCCACAGCTGGCCTGGGAACACCTTGGTGTCCTCCAGGTGGAGCCAGAAGAGGTCGCTGGAGACCGGGAAGTCTGGACACCCCTACTGAGACTGCTGCCCCCGCGACCCTGACCCGGATAAGTGGAGGAAAATGTAATGGAACGGAATAGTCATGGATGCACTGTAACGTAATTGCAAACAATCCGACTGGTGTGTATCACAGTGTGTCTGATTCCCAATGGGTTAACTTTTCCATCACTGCTTGGAGCAAGTCAGGGGGAACTCTCAAGTCATCTCTGTAGCCTCCTGGATCTTCCTTGTGAAGTTCTGTTAAAAACTGATCATAATGCCCAAAGTGATGTCTTCACATCAGCCTTTCTTTCCATGTATTTCTTTTCTAGATATGCTTCCTTTTTCTGCATTTTTTCCTGGCCTTTGGCAAGTAGTAATAATGCAGCTGCGAGATATACACTTTTTCTTTACTGCAATGAGAGCTTTTTCTCTGAAGTTCAACATCTTGTATTTCCCTTGCAATTAGAAGAATTAATGAAGCTAGGTGTGATGCCTGTTGTAGCGTGGCATCAAGCGAGACAAAGTAATGCCATGACTGCTTTGCAGATGCGGGAAGTGGCGATCATACCCATGCGTTTACAATGAGCATCGTATTTCTTACACAAGATGTAAGAAACCAGGCGGAAATACTTCTTCCGTCTGGTCAGTACTTTGTCAGTACTTCAGTACTTCTGTCAGTACTTGACTCAGGTATAAATAAGTCATGAAGGGGTGTGGCATTTTGTGCCAATGTGCACCATTTGCTGTCAGGAATCGCATGCCTTATGTGTAACTTGTGCATAAACAGAACACAAACAGTAGTTTTGTGTCAAGTGCATTGAGACTAATTACAGCAGGGGTCAGGAAGAAAATGGATGGATGGATTAATATCCATGTGAATAGTTTATATTTTGAATGTTGTTTTTAAGGGGCCGCACGGTGGCTGAGTGGTTAGCACATTGGCCACACAGTCAGGAGATCTGGAAGACCTGGGGTCAAATCTCCGTTGGGCATCTCTGTGTGGAGTTTGCATGTTCTCCCCGTGCGTGTGTGGGTTTTCTCCGGGTACTCCGGTTTCCTCCCACATTCCAAAAACATGCATGTTAGGTTAATTGGCGACTCTAAATTGTCCGTAGGAATGAATGTTTGTATGTCTTTGTTTGTCTATATGTGCCCTGTGATTGACTGGCGACCAGTCCAGGGTGTACCCCGCCTCTCGCCCAAAGTCTGCTGGGATAGGCTCCAGCATCCCCGTGACCCTAATGAGGATAAGCGGTATAGAAAATGAATTAATGTTGTTTTTAACAATGTGATTTCTGTAATGTTTCAAATGTCAGTGAAAAAACACACACAAAAAAGATCACGTTAAGAAATGTCTCAGAGCCAAATGCAGTCATCAAAAGAGCCATATCTGGCTCTCAAGCCATGGCTTCCTCACCCCTGGATTACAGTAATGCCTTGCCCCTCTGTGGTCTGAATTTTGTGGCTTCATGGTATCACAAAAATATATGAACTAATAAACCATGCTGTTTGTTGTTGAATACGACATATTATTAGTATTAAAAAAAATAATAATAATAATTAAAAAAGGGATGTCATTTCAGTTCCAATAATAATAATAAAAAAACATATTTAGGTCATAAACAGTTGCACCTACTTTGAACTATAGCATCTACATTGCATGAAGTCGTGTGGATAAGTGTGTTATGAGTGTTGCCTACACTAGCCTAGTGTCTCTTTGTCACGCAGCGAAAGAGACAAAAAGCGAAGCAGCTTTTGGCCCAAGCCAGCAACGTCTTGTCTGAAGCTGTCACCCTGTGTCTTGAGCACGAGATGTCAGCCTCCATTCTAAGCATTGCCTCTCTCAATATGCTGAAATGTCATGGCCAGTCAGATCATGAACTGACAGGTCAATATCTCGCCTTGTTTCAGGTATGGTTCTGTGCATCAGTATATAATAACATTGACTCTACAGTAACTTTTTTTGCATTTTCACCAAACATCTTCAGTTATTTTTTATTGTTCTTGAGGAATGCCACTGCCTACTGAGATTCCTACCTAACCTAGTATCCCCTTTATCCATCATGTGTTTTTATCCCCAGAGCGCTTGTACTGTTAATGTAATGGCTGAAGTCTTAAGTTCAGCCTGTGTTGACACCAGTGTGTCCCAGCTCGCAGCTCTACTTAGCCTCCACAAAAAACTGCACACCTCTGAAGAGGGAAGGGCCACTAGAACACTGGAAGGAGTGAAGCATTCCCTGAACACCATCTCCAAGGTACCAGGTCACTCACCACCCACCCTCTCTACTAATGATTAATGATTCTGTCAAAGACAGCTTGCCAAGTTCCCTTGAGGTGGGATATGATATTGGGGATGTAATCCTGTCTGCTCCAAATGTACTTTGAACACCAAAAACTGATTGAAGGCAAAGAGGCAAATATACAGTACAGTACAGGCCAAAAGTTTGGACACACCTTCTCATTCAATAATAATAATATTAATACATTTTATTTGTTAGGCGCCTTTCAAGGCACTCAAGGTCGCCTTACATAGTGACAAATACAATAAAACAGTTAAAAACATAAAATACAATTAAAAACAAATACATGATAAAAAGACAGTTATGGTCACAGTGCATAAGCTTTTTTAAACAGATGAGTTTTGAGTTTGGTTTTGAGGTGTGGAAGAGAGTCAGAGGGGAGGGTGTTCCAGAGCTGGGGGGCAGAGCGACTGAAAGCTCTACTCCCCATGGTGACGAGTCGGGCTGGGGGTACAGTGAGCTGGAGAAAAGAGGAGGAGCGGAGTGACCGAGCGGGTGTAGCAATATGAAGGAGGTCGGTCAGGTATAAGGGGGCGAGGTGGTGTATGGCTTTGAATGTGAGCAGAAGGATTTTGTAGTGGATGCGTTGTGTGATGGGAGCCAGTGGAGCTGTCGTAGGACTGGTGAGATGTGGTTTATGGAGGGTGTGTTTGTGATGATGCGATTCAATGCATTTTTTTGAAGGCATGAAACTATGAATGAACAAGTGGAATTAGGTACGTACAAAAAAGTGTGAAATAACTAAATATGTCCTACATTTTAGATTCCAGAAAGTAGCCACCCTTTGGTTTTTTTGACATCGCTGCAAACGCTTGGTGTTCTCTCAGTGGGCTTCATGAGGTACTTACCTGAAATGGTTTTCACTTCACAGGTGTGTCTTGTCAGGGTTACTAAGTAGAATATTTTGTCTTATTAATTGGGGGGGGCTCATCAGTTGTGTTGTGCAGAAGTAAGGTTGATACACAGTCGATGGCACTATTGGACACCTGTTTGGTAACCAATCAGCTAAGTAAACAGAAACGAATGGCCGTCATTACTTTAAATGAAGGCCAGTCAGTCCGTAAAATTGCAAACATTTTAAAGGTATCCCCAAGTGAATGAGAATGTGTGTCCAAACTTTTGGCCTGTTCTGTATTTAACGTTTTTGTGTCACAAAACATTAACACTATGTCCTATTAATGTTTTGCATAGTTATATGATGCTTCGAGGTCCATACAACACAGTGGCAAGCGGTGCATTTCATATTTGTTATATTCATAGCATATGAATGCCAAAGCTACTATACTACATGCTTGCTAGCCAGGCTCAGTAATGCAAATTTGAAATCTGATTGGTTAAAGAAACAGCCCACTTGCCAATCAAGTTTAAGGGACATCTGGCCAGCACTCCTAACTCTGAAGGCCTTGGACAGATTAGCTTGACATGGGAATACATACAAGATGATGCGATTGGACAAAAACACACACATACATGCACTGGAAGCAGTGCAGCCAAAATACATACACGCAACGTGCAAGTGAAGATATTAAATCGTTAGGAATCAATTCATACAATTTCATGGAACAAATACTCAAATTTAAGTGCGTCTCTGATAGCGTTTAGGAGACCTTGCTGGCTCTGCCTGCCTGCCACAATAGTAAAAAAAAAATCATGAATTCTGTACTGTTTGTTTCTTGGGCAGTTGTTCTTTCTCAGAGACAGCACCAACCATAACAGTGTTGTACATTATACACTTACCAAAAAATCTGTTCCACAGGCCTTCTCTAACCTTACCATCAATCCCAACCATTTGAACCTTGTTGCAGAACTTGTGCCTGACCTGAAGATTATTTTACTTCAGCACTCTGACGATGGGTAATTGTACAGAAGTGAAATTGTTTGCCTGTTTTTTGATCTGTTTTCATCAAAGTGCTGTCCCTGTTGCTATCAGCATTCATTTAGTTCATATCAACAGGGCCAAATGTCAGGAAACTGCCACTAGAGGGCTATTTGAAACTGCTTCACTTCCAGTGGTAGAGGGAGAGAAAATGCTTGCATGTAAATACAAATTTATTTAGCATTTGGCGGTCTTTTATCATCACAAGTGATGAAAAAAAACATTTATTCTAAATGCATATCTCTTGGATGAATAGTATTATAAGTCATATGATGTTTTCATTGCAACAGACATATTTAAATATCCCAGCCAATGCTCAAAAATAAAATAGCCTACATTTTCATCTTGCAAAATTCAGGCTTAACAGAAATCTAAATACAAAAGAGAGCACATAGCAGCATATGCAGAGGCATAATTGGATCAATTTGGTGTGGAAGAACTAAACTGAACCATACAGTCCTGATACAAATGACCTTTACATGCAAGAAAATCTTGTCTGAAGGATGGAGTCTGCTGTAGTCGCAAATGGAAGAAAACTCCCAACTTTTTTCCTTGTTCTCGTCCTATAGCGTAATGGCCAGATGTATCAATACTGTTGCGCATAAAATCTATTTATATACAACTGTGTATTAGAGCCAGATTAAAAGTTAATAATAATAATAATAAAACCTAAAATTTTAAGATTAAAAGTAGATTTAAAGTTGTATTTTTACAAGGAAAAAGTCTTAATTTTAGGGGAAAAAAGTCGTAATATTATGAGATTTAAAGTTGTAATTTTACGAGAAAAAAAAATTAATTTTAGGGAAAAAAGTCATAATTTTACGAGATTTAAAGTCGTAATTTTACCCGTCATTGTATCATACGTGTCCGAGGGAAACTATACCATTGTTCTTCAGGAGGGAGGGAAACGTCCCTCTGGCTTCAGACAAGCTTTTATTTATATCGAAACAGCAAAACTTGGATTAGCATCATCTCACTGGTACCCTCACATACCCCGACCCCTTCACATGAAACCCCCTTTTACATAGCCGTCTCAGGTGAAAAAGGAAACTTTCCTTTGGCTTCAGACAATCTTTTATTTATAATGGGACAGCAAAACAGAGCAGTTGGGCACAAGCAAGTTAGCATGGGTTAGCATCATCTCATCGCTACTCTCTAGTACCCCACCCCTCCACATTTGGCTCCCCGTTTCATAGCAGTGTCAGGCAATGCCTATGAAATGACGTAATGACTTTTATTCTCGTAAAGATATGACTTTACTCTTGTAATATGACAATCTTTTCCTCGTAAATATACAACGTTACTGTCCTAAAAAAAACATCTTAATTGTTAAAATGTGATGATTTTAATACTCCATTTAACAGGCATTGCCCGAGACGGCTATAAACACAAGGGACTTGAGTGACCTTTGGCCTGGGTCAAAGGTAATAATTGAGTAGAGACAATGTAATACTTGTGAAGAATAAGTAATGCAAGACTAGTAAAATTGTAAAATTACGACTTTTAATCTTGTAATATTACAACTTTTAATAGTTGTTTTAATTTGGCCTTAACATACCCCCATATTTAAATAGTAATATAATAAAACATTAATTAAAAAAAAAAGAAAACGTTTGTCAATCATTCCTAAATATTGTACAGTAAAGATGGGATTTCTATGCATGTCCATTTTGAGTACCCTTTTGTGTTTTCTTTCAGGTCAGAACTTTATGGCGCTTTTTACAGCCAGAATGAAGCTCCAGAAGATCAAAAAGGAAAGACATCACAAAGTTTGCTTGTTCTGCTGTCACTCCTCATGAGATTTTGTCACACACTATTTCATTTGTTGTGGTGTGCCCAGGAATACTTTTTGCAATATCATTTCCACACATACTCACCCAAGTGGAGCGTTGTCAGTATATAAGAAAGCGTGGTTTTCAAATTTAAAAGACACAGATATAAATTTTGGATTTAATGAAAACAAGGGTTGAGGAAGAAGAACACATAACTTGTTTTCCTTTAAACATAATCCTTATGTGAGACAAGAACACACATTTTTCCCTTTTCTGTACTTTCTAGATAAATGCATGCTTGCAGTTTTTCACAAAAAATACAGGTAATGGGCCTATTTCACCTATAAAGCCTTCTCAAACAACATCCATAACCGCCAGAAGCACTTAATTTACATGCCGTACCCGCATACCGGTCTAGTAGTAATTTGGCTGATTGGTGCACATTTTGCGCACACTACACCAAAACCCCGCAGGCCGGTCTACATAATGTCAGGCACATTTGAATGCATTTAATAATCACAACAACCACCATTTAAAGTAACTATCTGAATCCGCAGATACATTTTCATCTTTATTGACTGTCCCGTCTGCCTCCAACACCTCATCTCTCCTTACCCACTCCTCCTCATCGGTGGCCAGCGGATCGGATATGGATGTGGTTAATTATAAATAATTAGTCAAACATATTAACATCTTTGATTGTGGAACCGAGAATTGCAAAAAAGTATCATAATGAATTGGGTAAAACAAGTTCATGTCACATGCAGACACAAGTGACAAGGGCCAGACCACGAGCTTGGCAATGCGTCTTTTACGCGCAGTTGCTTTGGATTTCATCCCCGTTAAGCATAGTTTTTGTTTATTCATATTACATATGCATATTATATTGCATATTCATATTACAAATATAGGTTACTAAATACGAGTGGCTCTAATAGTGGGGGAAAAAATGCTTACCTTACAGGTGGCCACAAGTGTGCCTCCGGTGCCCTGATAGTTTTTGTTTTGCCTTCTTCTGACATCATTGAAATGTTTTTTTTCACTGGGCAATGGTTCTCAGTTCGTCAGAACAACCCTTATTTTTGATGATTGTAAACTCCTCCCAGGCCACTTTTGCATCTTCAGCCTGTGGAGGTCTGCTTGCGTGACCAGCTATTCGGTCACTGCGAGCTTGGACCTCCCTGGCCAAAATATCACTTTCCGTCTGGTTGTCCGTCTTCAGCCATCTTCATCCATATTCAACTTTTGGATCATATTCATCTTATTCCATATTCAGGTGCAAGCAAAGCACACCTTCGCTTGCACCTGGTCTACAAAATTCGAGCCCTGAGGGTCATACAGGTTTGCATGATTTAGATGAAGGCACTAAGCAGTTTTTTGGATGAAATGTTCCCATGAATTTTTTAATGATATGAAATGTTTATCAACTTTACTATGAATTTATCACCGATCTATTTTCACAGGCTTTCACAAAAGATGTTTACTGTTAAAAGCTCATGAAAAAACATTTGCACACATGCTGCTGCTGTTGATGCTGCAGGCTTGTAAACATGCAAAAACTAGGATGCCGAATAACAAACAACGTGTTAAAGGTTTGTCTATGTGCTACGAGGCTTGAGCTACCATATTAGCACTGGTATACTTTTGTGCTGCTACGTTTGTGTAAGCTTTTTTTATAAAACTTACTTTGTTACCACAGTAAACAAGATGTAGTGCATTCATTTATTCATTCATTCTGTACATCACTTAATTGTTATTAGGGTCGTCGGGGTATGCTGGAACCAATTTTAGCTGAATTTGGGCGAGAGGCAGGCACACCGTGGACTAGTGGCCAGCCAATCGCGGTGCAGATGTAGTGCAAAGTGCTCTTATTATGAAAGTTTTAAGTGTGTTGTGTGGGTTGAGAAGGTCTCCTGACTTTTGCTAAAAGAGAATTAACTTAAACTTGGATCTTGCAGCCATGGTTCCTGTACTTTATTTACACCAAACTACCATGACATCAGTGGACACGCTAAAAGTCTTTATTACATGTGATTGCAGTAACCACCAAATCACAGTAACCAAAGAGAAAGTCCCACGCGAAGCGTCAAAGACAGCACTGTGTATTTGTACTTCATGAATCTGGAGGTGTTTAATCATCACCCTTCTTTGCATGATGCCATAGGGTTGCAAATGTTGTGCTGAGCCGACTGTTTTTTTTTATTTACGCAGAAAATAAATAACAAATTTTGTAGCTGCTTCTTTTTTGTTTTTGCTTGGTGGCTTCTTTGTTGGTGTTTGTGGCTATTTCTTCTGTTTGACAGGCTGGGTATCAAAACTAGGAATGAACATTTAAAAAATTCTCCCTGAGATGCAGTCTTTGGTAGCAGTGTCGTCCATTTACAGGGCTTTATAGCCGGAATTGGTGAATTCCCATTCACTACATATAAGTGAAAAAATGCTTGCATGACGCGGCTTTCTAGAATGCACAGAAAAAGGAAATACGTTTGTCCTTGTTTTATTGTACATAGGATTTGTTAAAATTATTTTAAAAGATTAAAATGGAAAATAGCTGTATTATAAGCCAATGAGATTGAACTATCGCATCTCTACTATGAATGATAATACAGTAACATGGAAGTGGCAGTGTGCAGGGCAGCATTGGAAGTGCACATTAAGTGCTTTGGGCACATTTGGCAATCCAACGTAGCTTGGTGTTCACAACGTTTGCGAGTGACAGGCTGTTTTTCTCCATCAGCGTTAAACAGCTGCACACTACTTGTTGATGTTCAAGCATAATATGTAGCAATTCTATATATGAGCAACTTTACTTACAGATCAACCCACATTGATGTTCCAACTTGTCCGCACCCTTAATCACCGAGTTATTGATGCTCATTGCACCCGGGATCACTGGTTCCATTTCATAACACATTTCCTAATTAGAAGAGATGCATGCACTGTTCTTAAAATGAATGTTAAAATCGCATCTCGCCTCGTGAACCCAATCTCGTGCATTGTCTTGTCTCGTGAGTTATGTGTCTCGTGACAGCCCTAAATTGGCACAAACATTTTAAAAAAAATGCAATTTTCCTTTAATCCACAAGTACATCATACCTTGCACAAAAGGCCAGCTTGCATAACCCATCACATGGAATTAGCATTTTGTTTACCTCTTCACATGACCTTTTAGGGAACCAGTGTATAAATAGCAATCATAAAAAAGGAAAAAATATGTGTTGCCTCTTGTATAATTTGCTGAGAACAATACCCATTTAATGAAATAGAATAAAGTAAAGAAGGCTTGTGGGATAGCATCGGTAAGAGCAGGCACTGAAGGTGCTCACAGGGACCAATTACACGGCCTGTACTGCCAGTGTCTATGAACATATCTGTTCATAAACATAGCATATCTGACTTGATGTCAATTTATTTGTTGCAGGTTCCATGACATGCACTAGCGTGGCCAAGGTTTCTGTCTGCTCAAGGGCTTTGCTTGCACTTCGGGAGCAAACCCGGGCCTTTGACCAAGAGACAAGACATGCCCTTCTGAAGGAGGCCTTTTTGTATGACGGAAGAGTGGAAGAAAACCCTGAAGAGCATCACATTTCTGATCCAGTATGTCTGTGCTTGTTTTTTTACCTAAATATTATACCGCATGGCATATGGTTTGGCTGCACTAAACTTCAGGCCTGATAAAAGCATTACATCATCTGTTTTCAGAAAACTGATGCAGAAAATGTGTTGACACTTCACTTCAGAGAAATTATTCAGAAAATGGAGGAATATTTGAATCCCCTCCTTGCTCAGTTGGACTTCTCTTCTTTGAGGTATAGGTATATCAACTGGGACACATTTGATGGCCACTTTAGGTACACCTTCCCAGTCTAATGAGACCCAATTCAAGGTCTAAGAAAAATCAACAAAATATTTGCCAATAAACTGCCAAATATAATAATAATCCGGCATCATCAGAAATGTATTTATTTAACAATATGTTAAATATTGTATTTTTAATTAGTATAGACCTGTGTCCTGCAATGAATGCGAGTAGCAGTGTGTTAATTGATTTCCGCTACACTGATTGATCATGGTTTGGTTCATAAGATGGTGTTGGTGTACTTACCATTGTGGCTTGTGTATATGAATGTGAAGATATGCTGATCCTCATTTGTCCCTTTCCTGACAGCTCCCATCAGTCATCTGAACCAATTTCTGATGAGACCCAAAACATGACTGAAGAAAAAGTACACTCAGGTAAAGATACAATGAGGCCTTATAAAGCCTATCCCCAGGCCTTCTGAAAGATCTAGAACAAGTCGCGTCATCTACCTTAGATCAATTCTTCCTGCGATTGTGTTGTAAAGGTCCCATTTTATGCTCTTATTCTATAAAAATAGTAAACATAACGGTGGAGGGAATTTTCTGCTGGGTATTTTCTGCCATGATCTGGTTGATGGTTTTCTACTGGCGGGGACTTTTTGTCTTATCGACACCTCTCCAGGACTTCATCTAGCTTTCTCAGCACCTAGCTGTGGAGCCATTCGCAGTGTCCCTGAGACCGCAAGGCTTTCATTGTGGGTGTTGCAGGAACAGCAGTCATCATTCCCAAAGCACTAGGACAGGGAAGTGTCTCCTAGGTGGCGTGGATGAGGAAACAAAGGCTTGCCTGTGGAATGTTTGACAGTTTTTCCACGGATGTTCCGGTTGGTTCCTTCTTAAATTGTCCAGGTTCTTTGTTTTCCCTGTGACATCCTGGATCTTATAGCATTCTTCCTCCATTCTCACCACCTCTGCCGTCACCATCTCCTTCCTCTTCCTGACCTGGCTTTGAACCAGAAGCCAGGTACCTCTCCCTATTCTTGTGCTGCTCTTTCTGTCTGGACTGTGCCAACAATCTCCTGATGTTGCAGCCTACTGACAGCTTGTTCAGTTTCAATTTGAGCTTTCCACTTCTGGCCTGAAAGAACCTTGGCCATCATTTCTGATCAGTGGACTCTCACAGCTCAAGAACATGGTCTTCTCTTGCATGTAGTCCTGCCTGATACTGCAGTGACAATTACAGTATGTTCTTCCCAAAGAGGCCTGTTTTGGAGAGGCACTCTGGCAGCCCAAACTACTTGCTGATAAATGAAATGGACTTTATCCATCTGATTTGCAGTGGATGTGGAGATTTCTCTCATTTCCAGCTGTTGCATCACCCTCCTGTAGAGAGGAAACTGGACCAGACCTTGTACTTCCCAGGGACTTGGCTTTTGTCAATCCTTACAACGATGTCTGTTAGCTTTTAGCTACTTCATGACAGCTTCCATAATGTTAATAACAATAGAGTAGTAACACATGTATAACTTAATACATGGAAAATATCTATACGGACATAACTATTTTTATGCCTTTTTTGTATAGTTTTCTCATACAATAAAATCAACAGATTAGGGCAGACAAGAGGGGTCTATATTGCAGGTGATCATCCACCTTCTCACAGCAGACCTCCAAAATCTTGTCTCTTTTAATCCACAGCATAGAACACGATGAAGCACGATGATAGTATAATAACCAATAATGTCACATTAGTACTGATAAGATGTACAGAGTATAACACATTGATAATAATGCATAGTGTATGTGTGTGTAGGTGTAATATCTTATGTATTATCTTATGTATTATATGTATAAATTGAAATGTATGCGGACGACTCAGTCCTGTTTGTTCAATGATCCTCCAAAAAAGAAGTTGCTATCAAACTTACAGATGCTATGATCAAAGTCACCAAATGGTTGAATCAGTGTTGCCTTTAACTATTCATTCATTTTCTATGCCGCTTATCCTCATTAGGGTCGCGGGTATGCTGGAGCCTATCCCAGCTGGCTTGGGCGAGAGGCGAGGTACACCCTGGACTGGTCGCCAGTCAATCGCAGGGCACATATAGACAAACAAACATTCACACTCACATTCATACCGATGGACAATTTAGTGTCGCCAACTAAACATGTCCAAAACATGTACTTCACTAAAAGTGTCAACTCCACCACAAACCCTGACATATTTGTATCTGGTGAAAAACTACAAATGGTTGAAGAACATCAGTAACTTGGCATCGTAATTGATTCACATATTAATTTTAAGTCACATTTTAAGCAAACCTTCAAAAGGGTCAAATTCAATTGATCAAATTTCAGATTCATAATTTCTGGTGAATGTCCACCCAAGCAGCCAATATTTACATGCACTCCATGTTTTTCTCGCACTTGACTTACTGCCTGACGGGGTTGTCCCAGGCCAGTCATACCACATTCAGACCACTACAATCGTTGTATAAACAGACACTTAAAGTTGTAGACAAAAAAACACGCCACATTCATCACTGCAGCATCTTATCTAAATGTAATATTTTAAGTTGGGAGAATCTGATTACATTCACAGATGCCTGCTTTGTTTATAAAATCTTGCATTTACTCCTCCACCGCTCAATGACTTTGTTAGCCTAAGATCAAACTCACACCGCATCACTAGAGGAGCCTCAAGAGCAGACTGTCTGATCCCATTCAGAAAGACAGCATTTGGTCAATCTGCCTATTCTGTTAGAGCTTCTGAAGGGTGGAATAGCATCCCTACAATTATCAGGGAGAGCTCCACATACAGCTCCTTTAAGTCTCAATTTAAATGTTTGCTTTTAACAAATCAGACCTGTTAACACCAAACTCTTGCTGATGCCATTTAGTGTTTGTCCTTTTTATGTGCTTCTCTGTAATTTTGTTTTAACAAATCTCTTTTTGCCCCTTTGTTCATTTTCTTATGCTTTTTTAATCTTTTTCTGCTAATAATTGCAAGCTGATCTTAATAACCTGTCTGTTTGAATTATTTTGTTTGTCATTTGTCTTCGCTATGATTCACTGCTCAAGACTTAATGCTTTTCTACTTTCTAATCCCGCCTGCAAATGTTTTTGCAAGGAGCCATATCTACACCATGGCAAAAAACGGACAACAGATGAAAACCCTTGGCTAATTCTGGCATGTTAAACAGTCACTGTTGGTCAAAATGCACTGTCTGCTATAAATAAAACAAGAAATAAAATATTTATGTATATTGAATAACATGCTGCATGTTGTGTTAATATAATTGGCTTTAGTGTTACAAATAGGGGGTGGGTGTAAATAAGCATGTCTTCTTCACACTCCTTTTTGAGCCATATTGTTCCCTGTCTATTTGTGTATTTTGACTGTGTTCTCTTCTGTGTATTTTGTGTGGCTCAAAATTAAGGATCTCTCAATCAAAATAGCTTTATGAGCTACGATGCAGTCACATTTTAACAGGTTAGATGCTAGGTTAGCCTATTCACTGGAAAAAAAATAACAGATTGATAATACTTACATTTTTCACAGCAGTTGTTGACTGATGGATAGTTGGCAGAGGTCCGAGCTTTATGTCCAAGGGTGTAGTATGGGTGGGGCAGAAAGGTAACAAGTCCATGAAGATGGAGGTTTTTTTGTTCAGGACTTCATGATAACCTGCAACTTCAAAACCGACCATTTGAGTGGCTTTTCTCTCAAGAGAGACACAAAAGAGAAAAAGACTATTTTGCATAATTGCTTAATATGAAAACCCACTGAGCACAGTCAAGAAATAACAACGAATAATAGGAATCGCTATGTCTGTCACAGTTGGGAATTTTTTGAAAGTTTATTATGTTAAATTTTGAACCTACTGAGATGTTTGCCATTTTTTCTTTATTGAGGCCACCAGATAACATTGTGATCATGTGTGTCTTTACAGAAAGTACATCACCTCAACCAGGAGAGTTTGTGGTATTGCTGGCAGATTGGAAGTTGATGGAGTTGCCATTGGAGGCACTGTCCGTCCTTCAGGGAGACCTTATAAGCTCTGTGTCACGAGACTTCTCACTACAGCTGCTCCACAGTCGTATGCAAAGAGAAGAACCAACCAAAGGTATTGGAACACCAAACATGCACTAATATAAACCAGAGCAGCTACAATTAATCGATTGAGGGAAGATTGACCCATTTTGGGAATCAATCGATTCATTATTACAGTATAGATGTACCGTAGATATCCTAATTTCAGTCTTTTAAATGTGACTTTTTTAATTTCCTAAGTCATCAATGAAAATAGAACTATTATCTTTGTGTTTCATGCGAAACAAGACAGTCAGAAAAATCAGCTTTGATTTTGGGAAAAGCAATTGGCATTGCTGCTTTCTGATATCTTGCAAAACCAACCACTGCAGAGATGTGTGCTTAGAGCGTGCATAAGAGTATTCCTGCAAAGTATGGGATTTATCCATTTTTACTTGTATGTAGGAAAGTGTGTACATTTATGGACAACTCTTACCATGCGTACACACAAAACCTTGTGGTAGAACAGTAAGACTACAAATACCTGACTGTTCCAGTCCAGTACAGGCAATGATCTTGCTATGTGCTACACAACTTGACCATCAAAGATGGCACCGCCCCCTCCCCACAGCAGATGAGCCGATGCCAAACTCAAAGCCTGCCCATAAAGTTAATTAATTTATCTTTTATTTATTGCTGATGCACATATAGCAATCTTTGCCAGTGACCAGGTGATTTGTTTGTGATGGGTGTGTGAGTGTTTGTGATGTTTTTTTAAATCATAATCATTAAATTAAATTCATTGATCATTTGAAAAGATAATCGACCGATTAATCGGTTATTAAAATAATTGTTCATTGCAGCCATAATATAAACACCAAGAGCCAAGGGATTTGAGAAGAATTTATTCAAAAGAGAAATTCACTCCACCATGCTGCCTCTTTTAAATATAAGCAGAAAAGTACATTTAATTAAATCCCTCTTCAGTTTTGCTGGGTTTTACTCCAGAGGGTATATAGAATTTCAAATTTCCATTCGATTTTCATCCGCTTATCCGGGTCCGGGTCGCAGGAGCAGCAGTTTCAGTAGGGAAGTCCAGACTTTCTTGAAATTTCAAGAAAATAAAATACATATTTCATTTTTGTGGATGTGCATAACCATTACATTGTGTTAAAACAAATGAACAATGACATCTAACTGTGTGCAGATGAAAACATTGTTACCAGTGTTGGAAGTAACTGTATGATTGCCAATAATGGATAATCTATAATTACTATTTCAAACATTACAATGCTGTTCCCGTTATAAACAGTGAAATGTGGTGCATTTTTATGCAGTGAATCAGTGATCTTGCTTTAGTCGACATTGTTCACCACCACTACATAGAAATAGCTGGTCCCCAAGAGTTGTGGTTGCTCACTATCATACACACATTTACATATATATTATTGTATAGACCATGTATGTGTCTGAAATAAAGTTGATGATGATGATTTGATATTTATTCATTTACATAGATCATGACATTGAACTTATTGCTGGTGTAGCTTTATATTTCTAGAAAACAATTAATGTGTGTGCTCTATTGCGACTTCCTGGTGTAAAGACTATTGCTTCTCTTAAGCCTTTCTTTCTGTTTTTTTTTGGAACACGTTGCTAGCGGAGAAGTAGTCAATGATCACTAGGGGTGTCTTAGAATAGTTGTCGATTTGATTCAGAGAAGTCTGATTCGATATCAATCTCGCAGTTGAATTTCTGCTAAGGTAGCTAAGATTTTTGTGTGAGAGTCAGCTGGGATAGGCTCCAGCATACCCCTGCGACCCTAATGAGGATAAGTGGCACAAAAAATGGACGGATGGATTGATGGAGGTTCAAGTCCTATTTGGAAGACAGAAGGTACTTAGTTGGAATTGATAACTGTCTCCAACAAAATGGCTATGACCTGTGGGGTACCCCGGGGGTCAATCTAAGGACCCCTAGTGTTGAATCTGTTCAATATAATTTACTTTGTCACTCCATCAAACTGATTAGTGTGTGGATGCTGAACAACTTTCGCCAGCTAAACTGAAATAATTATCTTTGGCTCATAGAAACAAGAGAAAATGTTATTAGTCAGCTTGAGACTATTTCTCTAAAACCTAATCATCAGGTTAGAAATCTAGGAGTAATATTTGATCTCTGATCTGAACATTAACAGCCACATTAAAGCAATAACTTCAGCAGCATTTCAGCACCTAAAAACATTGCTAAAATCAAGCCAATAGTGTCTAAGGCGTATTTAGAGAGACAAATCTATACCTGTGTTTCCAGCAGGCTGGACTACTAGAACTGCCTTTTCACCTGGCTCTCTAAAGAAGCTGTAAAAAAGCTGCAGTACATCCAGAACACTGCTTTTGCAGGGCTCACGCCTCTTCACTGGCTTCCTGTAACTCAGAGAATAGAGTTTAAAACAGCACTTGTGTACAAATCTTTTCATGGTCTTGCGCCAAAGTAATCTATTATATGTTAGAGCCATATGAACCATCTCCGGCTCCGAGAAGCTCAGGGAGTGGTCTCCTGTGGGTGCCCAGAGTCAGGACTTCATTTCAGGACTAGTTCAATTTCATGCCTCCAAAAACCGGAGCAGTCTAGCAGAAGATGTGCAACAATCCTGAATTATGGCAATGTTCAAATCCAGGCTGAAATCTCTTCTATTCAACTGTGCATATGACAATTGAACGTATTTTATCTGTACTGTTCATTTTTTGTTGTTTGTTTTATGGAATGATTATGGAATTTTATGTTATTAATTTCGATTTATGTTTTTTTATGGAATGATTTTATGAAGTGATTTTACTCTTTTCTGTATACAGCACTTTGAATTACCTTGTTTATTATTTTGTGCTTGATAAATAAACTTGACTAGCCTTCCTGTTTGTGGCAGTTGACAAGGAATCCAAAGGCGGTAGAGGCATTAAGGAAGGTGGCAAAGGCATTAAGGAAGGTGGTAAAGGCATTAAGGGGAAAGTCGATCAAAGCCAACCCATCAAAGCAGTGAGTAAATTGATCTGGGCCTACCAGATAGAAAAATTACTTTAACCTACTGTTGGTCCAGGTAATTATTAAAGCTTCTCCAGGCACTCTTTTAAGTGTGTTTATCAGTCATTTGCACAATTTTTCACATTCCCTGTCCTCTGAACTTCTGTTTTGATCACATTTACCGATTTTGTTACTTTTAAATGTCTCCCAGTCAGTATTGGACAATGTTTGCAACAACTTCTGTCTGTTGGCTTTTTATATCTTACACTATTTTCAAATGTACCCAGATGCCAACCAGTCAGGCTTTACCTGCTCACACCTTCCCAGTGGACACACGGAACTTGAAATGCATCTTTAATGACAAAGATATTGTCCGCACTTCAAGAAACCTTGGTGAGAAAAAGTTAAGGCAAAGCAGTTTTTGAATGTTACTACTGTAAAAATACACATTATGATCACATGCACATTAAAAGGTGTAGGACCACTGTTGCCTTAATAATTATAGTGATGCTCAGTTGTGATTGACAGGGGTATTCATTTCCAAATTTGTCATTATGGTTGCAGTTTTCTATGGTTTGCATCATACGCGTTTTGATTCTGGTTGTGGTTTAATTAGTTTTGAACATGCATACATTGTACAGTGAATGATTCATGTTACTTTCCACAGTTCCACATGCCCAAAAAGGAGTTGGGAGAAGCAGAGCTTATTTAATCCTACCCCCTCTTCACATGAATTGTTCAAACATACATATTGTGCATACACATACATACATTTCTTTTTTTCTTAAAAAAAAAAAAATCTTCCCTTCCCTTTTCCCCTGTCGATTTACAGATTCACATCCTGCTGTCTTGTTGTTATAATGTAGATACATGAGTTTCTAATTTTCTAATTTTAATTTCTCTGAAAATTGTAATTGGAACGGGTGGCTTTCCTAACTGGGACACCACACCATCTGAAATAAATACTGAAAGTTCACCCGGAGAGGAGTGGACTGAGACCCACCCTTAACTTGTAAGGCTCACCCTGGTAGACTGGAAATGACGGGGTTTTTAAATCGAGCGGCCATTACTACAGGCTTAACCTGTTCAGACTTTTTAGCTTTAGGAAGTGGACAATCTTTTTTCCAATGACCCTCAACCAAACAGTATCTACAGGTATTTGCATTAACTGGTCCTTTAGAACCTCTAGAGCCAAACTTTTGCTGAGGCCTTAGGCTGGAACCCTCCCAGCAATGGTAATTTATGTTTAGAAGAAAAATCACTTTCACAATTTGTTTCAAAATGACTTTAGGTAAATGTATACTATCTGCAAGGATGGCTGCTTCACTAGGAGATTTAATCTTGCGCTCACTTAGGGGGTCGGAACATGTTCAGGTGCTGAGTTTTTGAACTGCTCTAACACACAGATTAGACAAATTCTGTAATGTGACAACTTCAGCAGCTATACACCAACAATTAAATGCACACATCGAATCTCGAACAAACGCTGAATATGTTTGTGAATCTATCTTTTTCCTGTACCGATAATGCTGCCGATAAGCCTCTGGTGCAAGTTCATAGACTTTCAAAACTGCTGCTTTAACTGTAGCATAAAATTTTTTGTCAGCCACACTCAAAGCCGAAAAACCCTCCAGGGCTTTACCTGTGAGTACGCACTGCAGCAAAGTAGTCCTATTCAGATCTGACAAGCTCTAGTATTAGCAATCCATTCAAACAAAGTCAAATAAGTGTCTGGATCTGCCTCATAAAAATTTGCTAACAAGTGAAGATTTTTTTCAACATCAAACGGTGACCCTCCATCTGCAACTGGTCTACTAGCACTTCTCAACCTCTCTAGTTCCAACTGTATTTGCAACAACTCCCTCTGCTGTTCAAATGTTAACATAGGACATTGGACTTGGCTCAAAACTTGCACTGGCCTCAGGCTGATCCCACAGAACTACTAAAAGACCCGTCTTCACGCCCTCTTTAACAGTTTCTTTAAGTTTTTTTTTCATCAACAATTCCTATTTTTAAATGTTCAGCAATTTCAAGTAATTGCTCCTAATTACCCAGGGTGTACCCCGCCTCTTGCCTAAAGTCAGGTGGGATAGGCTCCAGCATACCTGCGACCCTAATGAGGATAAGTAGTACAGAAAATGAAGGAATGAATGAATGCTCCTAATTACACAGTGCCAATTCTGAAAGAGACTGGACAAAACTATTCAAAATAAATGACATTTTGGCAAACAATTGGCCCTAACACAAAACCACAACTCACCTGCTGCTTGTCTGGGTCTTGGCAGGAGATCCACCCCTCTAACTCCAAAAATAAATAACTAGCTGAACCCTCGTCTTCGTGCCAGACCGACGGGGAGATTTTAATCACTAGTGGTAAACCACTGCACCAGTGGGACTGAAAAGCACCTGCTATGCAGTCACCCTCAAAACCCCCACGGACGTGAACCCGAGCCCATGTAGGGAAAAAGGGAACGGGAAGCTCTACCCACACTCCTCAGCCAACTAAAAGAAAAAAGAACACCACAAGCCCCCTGTTGGGACTTGCTGATAAGCCTTGAGAGATGGACTCCTACCTATTCAAACCCAGAACAAAGCCCAGATGTGAGTTGCCAACCTTTCTAGCCCCAAAAGGCAACTACAAACAATAATTAAGTTTGTTAAACTACAGCCAAAAAACATATAATCAATATTATGACACAAAGTACCTAAAAATATCTTAAGTTAACACAAAACAGTACTAGGGGGACTAACAGTACCAAAGTAAACTACAAACTAAGATACCACAAGCTTTAAATTTAACTTAGGACGAGCCCCCACTTGTAACAAACTGGCTCTTGGTCTGGACAAGAACGAGGGAAACACAAACATGGTATAGGTCAGATAATATTAAGTTTATTGCAAGTTATATTAAGCTAAATTAAACAATCAATTATGAGGTGTGGGTATCTCTGAGGTGTCTTCAATGCATGTGTGTAGATGTGTCTGACTGCAAAATCAAACATAAAGAAAATGAAGAAACCCGCCAAAGCCAAACACGTACCTGGAGGAGAGCAGAGAGTGTTAGACTGAAGCAGAACCCCTAAATGAGCACAGGTGGCTCTACTGCCTGCAGGAGAGACCGCCCCTGCCAGGCAAGGGGAGGGACCGTGACAAATAAGATACCCTGAAAAAGTGTGTTTTGATCCTTGATCTAGACAGGTAAAAGAGTCAGTACTGCGAAGGTCGGGGGGTAGTGAGATCCAAAGATGACTGGCAGAACACCTATGCTGGACAGATGACAAGAGTGGACAGTCGGATGGAGGGATGACTAGGATGTAAAGGAGAGGCAGGGCATGGCAAAATGTAGCAAGTCAAATACATATACAGTATGAAGGTTGCAAGAACTGTGCAAGAGCTGCACGATGTGTGTCTCCATCTCTGCTGACCTCTCTCTCCTCTCTTCTCTGCCACCTTTTCTTTCCTCCCCTTCCTTCTTGCTTTTAGCATAGTGTTACATATATGGAAGTGGCAGACGAGGTAATGTTGTTTACAGTATATGAGCTTGAAAAAAAAAGCTGTGTGGACTTGCTACCTACTGGTACGATTTGGGTTTTATCACCGTTGAGTGGATGAGAGCCGCTGCTTGAGTTCAGAGCAAGGAAGGTGGATGAGTGGTTTTGGGTTTGGACAGGTAGATATCGAGGAAGTAGCAGTGAAAATGTGTTCAACTTAAAATATTCCCAAGAGGTAGAATGTAGATGATAAAGGGGCATGCCCAAGGATAATATGGGATAGATGGGATTTAAATGATCTTTTAAGGAGGACAGTTTGTGCAATGGTGTCATAGGCTGAGAACTAGTCTAGGAGGATGAGGATGCTGAGACCGGAATCAGCTGCATGGTGGAGGTCATTAGCAACTTTGAAAAGGGCTGTTTCGGTACTATGGAGTGAGCTGAAACTAGACTGGAATAGTTCGGATAAGTTCGAGGTTTTGGTGGGAATGGAGCTGGGAAGTTTTCAAGGAGAGGGATGGAGATTGAAAATGGGAAAAAGGTCATTAAAATTATTTGGATCTGAAGCGGGTTTTTTTAGTAAGTCATTTCTCGGTGTGGCTGCACAGGCACACACTGTATTTATTCATTCGTCCAACTCAATGCATGAGAGCAAGTCCCCTGTTTACAGACCAAAATGCCATTCTTTACAAATTGATCGAGTTTGTAACCATGAAACATAATGCTGATGCTGTAAACCAAGGACCTCCTGTATTTGACTTTTTGTCAAGTCAGAATTGTTCACCCAGGTCTTGCATCACAACTCATGAAATTCACCAAGTGCTTATGATGTGTGTTTTACACAACATTCTTGCAAAAGTGTAGTTTTTTAAAATTGTTGTTGGTGGGTAGGGTTGAAGGTATACTGCATTGTGATCAAACAAAAAGCATGTTCCTCATAATTAGTACCACGATAAGAGCTTCAGCAGTTGCATTTGTGCTTTTATGGGCAATGTGCATGCTGTAGACAAGAATCATCCTTTAATAGTGCACTGCTTTATCTCCAGTACATGTCCTCTTCTTAACTGTCAGCATCCAAGAGTGTTTTTCTATCCATAATTGACAGCCTTGTATTCTCCTTAGTTACAAATTCCTACCTACTACTAATGCCTGTACACTTTCTGCATGTAGATGTACATTGTAATTGGTGTGCAACTGTTATACAGAAGGGACCACTCTTGGTGAGAGGACAAAGCAGAAGTGGGAAGCTCAGGGCCAGCATTTTAACCCCCTGTTAGCAGGCTTTGTGGGCATCAAAGAAACTCCCAGGTATGAGTCTGTACATGCAACGTGTGGAGATGTACAAGTCTAATGCCAATCCTCTTTCTTATAAGCTTGAGTGAGATAGAGAAGACACTGTGCAGATGCAGTGGATTCATGTACCTGGGAATGGAGCGCTTCTGGGCTCACATTACACCTGCCAAACTCGCAGCACTCAATCTGTCAGGTACAGTTTACTCATGCACATTACACCTTAAAGCATTCATTATTAATTTACTTGACCATAACAAAGAGTATTTCACACATCTTCACCTCTTGCAAGTGCATTTTAATCATCTAAGTTCTCTCACAAAAAAAATATCCGGGCGACTGAAATGCTGATTTTCCAGCCTTTTGATAATTAATCATTTAGATCATTGTTCAAAATACAATATATCTTCGCAATGAGGTGGTATCCTCTATGGCAAGGGTTCTCAAACGTTTTAGGATGACGGAACTTTTACATAAGCTAATTCTTCCAATTTTACTAGATGGATTAGGAATTATTTGTAGTAATTGTTCCTTTGTAGTGGTTAACTGGTTCCAGACCTGTTTGTGGATTTCCACAAAGTAGGATTCCTTCCTTGTAAATGGAGTATTTTCATTGGTAGAGCATATGAAACCTGTTCATAACTTTCTAGATATAGGTTTTAACATTAGAGCCTTCTAGACATGAATAACACCCCTATACTCATATTTACACTTGTATTATCCAATATAGTACACATAATAACAACAATGCGCTATTTAAGACATAAATAAGACTCATACTTCTGTGTTTTGCTGTAAATGTGTTACGGTGCTGGGGACTAGAAGTGACTTTGGGGGTTCAGTGCTTGGTTTTAGCTTGGCGTGGCTTGCAGCCGAACCACTAACCTGTGTTAAGCCTAGGTTACAACTGGAGTGTGGGGTTTTTTGGTTGTGCTATTTGTGGCGTTTCCCAAATCACTGCATTTTTTTGTTGTTGTTCATGGAGAACGTAGTTGTGGTGACCATGAAGCAGTAAGATCACCACTCACCCAAAGTACAACCTGTAAGTCCAACCTGCATACCACGCACGACATCTGGGGCTGCTCGGACGTACGGCTCTAGCTTAATTCGTATTGCCAACGCATGTAAATTGTGAGACTAGCATCCATCTAATCTGATCCGATACTGGGTAAAGATCAGGCTGGTATCAGCAATACCGATCCAATACAAATACTTTGTGCAACTACACTTAATGTGTCTGGTAGCATTGTAAACATAGTATACAGTATTTAAAGAATACAAGACATGGTAATTTATTGGTGTATTTTAAACCCTGAAGTATATTGAGGTAGTGGGGTGATTTTTCAATATAGCCCAGCTCAACACTAGAAAAAACAGAGAACAAAATTATACTGTATATCTGAAGTATGAAAATTTAAATATTTTAATTTGAGGACTGACTTTATACCTTTGTTTTAGTTTATTTAGCCATTTTTTGATGCATGAAAATGCTTAATTTAGGAAAAAATGAAAAACTTGCATGTTTTCTTACTAATAGTAGGTTATATTTAGCCATAAAACAGAGATTTCTTGCATTTATATATTTTTTAAACGGGATAGAATAAAGCTGCGATATTTGAAGCGTAAAGTGGCGAGGGACGTCTGTATATTTAAAATATTTCAACCCAAATTCTTTACACCTATTTCATAGAAATTAAACAAATTTACATTTTCAAGACAGAAATATTGAAAGCTTACATAAATTGAAACTGTAACAAGACTTGAACTTTCCACATTAACCACTCAATGAATACCAGTCTATGCTAACTGGAGAATGCATGCAACCCGAGGGAAAAGTCTCGCGTAATTTATTTACAATAACCGAAAAACACACTAACCGAGGCAGCCGCAAACCGATGTTCCCCTGTACTGCTTAAATATGGCTCTTTAATACTTGATTTCACAGTATAGGAAAATGTCAGTACCTTTTTGCCCCCAGAAAAGTACAACCGATTACCTTGGAGTCCAATAATGAGCAATATGGAGTATTGTGTATTTGAATTGTACAGTACCTTGAGGAAATGAAATGGCCTATTTACTAATAATCTAAGTCCACACTATCCCACTATCTGGTGTGCTTTTTTTCTTTGATTAAACCAAAACCGACCCGTATGTCCTCGCTATAAGTTTATTCTAGTTAGATGATGTGATTGACGGGATGTCAGGTTGGTGGTCTGCATGCCCTCAAGATAGACATGTGTGCCACCCACTAGCCTGGCATTAGTGCTGCTATGTATAGTCTGAGTGACACAATGCTCTTAATTCCATCCATTTTTCCACCCAACACCAGACAATGCTGGCCTGGATATTACAAGGCAATGGCCAATTTCTGGTTTTGAAGTACTATAGACACAGCACCACCGGCACTCTAGCCTGTCCTGGAATTGTGTGGAATTGTGGATTGTTAGGCATCGCATCCACATTGTATTCGACTTGCAATGTATTTCATATGCAGCTCTCAACGCAGCCTGCTTTTGACAAAAACGCCTCGCCTTAAAGGAAAATGTCAGAGAGCTACAGAATTAAGGCAGTCGATGGTTGCAAAGGATTTTCATACAAATATTAAAATAATTACCAGTATCAGCATTTTACATTAAATGGCATTTTTTCCTGAGTGGTAAATTCTGTAATCGTGTAAGACTTCTTAAATTAAGTGTAAATAAAACTGAAAACATAAAAACTGTCTCACTGTCCTAATTGTATGTTAGCAGACAGTAACAACGTTGATTTTGTCCTCCTCAGAGTGCCAGATCGTTGTCCTCTTTGACCTGGTGCAGTGCATTACCAAAAGCCAGCACTTTGACGTGCACAAAAGGTAAAATGATGATTTCTACATGAAAACAAAATACATTCATTTTACCTTTCTGTCTGACAGCTTGTCTCACTAACTCCTTGTCCAGTGTTACTTGTCTTGTTTGACTGTAGTATTGGTCCCATGTGTCCTATTATACTCTCACACTTAACCTTGCTCCCTTCTTCCTCCAGGGCAGGACAGTGCACCTTCGAGAAACCTTTGGAGGTCGCTCTGTTGATGAGCTTGAATGGCGTCAAGTGCATTGTCCTCAATCAGTGGCACAGCAGCCTTGAACAGAACTCTCAATACATGACTAACCTTTTGGATGGTATGTTTGTATGATTGCATTTTCTTAGCTGTTCACACGGTTTAGTTGTCAGACTCAGTTATTCATGTATACAGTAATTCAAAGTCATGTGTGTTATAGATTTTCTGAGCCTCAAACAGACATCTGGGCAGATTGTCCATTTCCTTAGGCGGAACACTCACTCAGCAGAGACATCACATGACCACAAGGACATTGGATTCAATGGTAGCGTGCATTCTGTTCTCCACTTCACGCAAATGTGTGTTTCTGTGTCCTGTGTGTACGACCCTGTGCATATTTTTAACATCTATTTTTAGACACAGGCCATTTTTTCTAAAAGGAGAAAAAATCAACACCCATGCAAATATTACTACAGGTGGTCCTCTGTGTTGCTCCCATTAATTAATTAAAAACATTGGTCCATAAACTGTGAAAAATACAAATGTGCAGGACTAAAGTGTAATACGTGTCGTGCTGTGCAGAAAAATACAGTATCTGCCTGCTCAGCCTCCCTGGGGAAGAATATTATTATGTCAGTGGGCCAAAAGAATGGAAAGACATCACCATGAGAAGACGCGGCCACCAGTATTGGCTGCTCTTTTGGTTCCAACCACTCGACTCTTGCGACCATCGTTAAGGATAAATATTTTTGAATGCTAATGAATGCCAGAGGGCTTGTGGATTTTGTGCACTGTTACAAGGAGATCTGGGAAGTGAAGAGGTTACTCTTCCAGAATACCCTGGTATAATATTTTAAGAAGGTAGAAAAA
Organism: Oostethus manadensis; assembly: GCA_024372805.1. Taxonomy (NCBI): domain Eukaryota; kingdom Metazoa; phylum Chordata; class Actinopteri; order Syngnathiformes; family Syngnathidae; genus Oostethus; species Oostethus manadensis. Next base: position 4,995,301 of record QODF01000040.1, read on the forward strand.
CCTGCAAGACAACCACAGTGACAAAAGCAGGTACTGTAATTGTGCGCAGTTTTATTACTCTTCATTTCATTTTTGTGTTTACTGTAATTTCCGGTAAAGCACACCGGTATATAAGCCTCATCCACTAAAATTAAAGAGAAAAAGAGATTTGTACATATCGAGTATACAGGCCGCAGATGGGATATTTAGTAGTACACAGAAAGATGTTTCACAGATAGTTTAAAAAACATTAAATGATTGCCTTTTTTAAACAGTGGCGAACTTTGCATGTAATACAGCTAGTTAAAAAAAGAAAGGTCATTCATTGCTGTCCTCGTCATCTTCCCGGGAACTATAACCACTAAAATTGTCCTCTTTACTATCGGAACCAAACAGCCCCACAACTCTCGCCACACAAGTCGCCAGAATCTGTCCCAAAGCCCGTGCTGTCCTTCCCAGATACGCCAACAACCGTGAACCTCCTAACACTGTGCCACGCTGCCAAGAAGTCAGTGGTATCGCGCATAACTAATGAGAGCGTGCAGAAAGTGACCGCTCCAAAGAGCACCAGATGTCACGAGACCAGAACGTGACCACAAATTAGCCACATGAGCCACAGGGTTCAAAGCATGAGGAAAAAAAGCGGCTCATGTAGCGGAAATTATTACTGTATTTACTTGTCAGAACAGAACATGTGTTCTGAGTACAGTGTTAGTGACTAGAGTTCATTTACATTGAATTTATTGTAAGTTTGGACTTAAGACCAAAACCCAAATTACATTACTGTCTAGGAACAGAACTCATTCGCAGCCCAAGGACCACCTCTAATAATACATTTAATTACAATACAGAATTGACTGTCAAAGCACAATTTGTCAAATGTTTTTTCTTTTTCTTTTTAGATCACTCTGGTGTCGGTGACTCAAAAGAAGTTATTCAGGACAAACCCGATCTGACACCTACAGCTTTCAACTGCATTCTTTATGGACTGCCTCTTCTAATAGCCACATAAAACATAGTAAAAACATTCATTAACACATTAACCCTGGGTTTCCTCATGTTAATATTAACGCTGCTTACTATATTTTTGACAGAATGAAATGTCATGAGAATACAGTAATCCTTTCGTGCTTGGAAATTTATGGCTTCAACCTATTACGGTTTTTCAAAAATATATCAATAAATTATGCTGTTTTGTGGTTGGGTATGACCTATTATTATTCCAAAAATATGCATATTAAGGCAAATGTTAGATATAGATATGAACCCTCAACATCACTTCCTATGTGCCTGCCACTCAACGCCCCCAGCACTAGAACACATTTACAGCAACACACCCGGGTATGAGTCTTATTTATGACTTAGATGGCTTATTTTCTGTAATTATGTCTACTATATTGGCTAATAGGAGTGTAAAGGTGACTATGGGGTGTTGTTTCATTTCTGGAGGACTCTAACAATGTTAAAAACTGTACAGTATTTAGAAAGTCCTAAACATGCGTAAACTGTGCACTAACTACTTTGCCGACAATCGTTGATTCTGACAACAATTAACCGCGGTGAACAAGGATCTACTGTATAGTTGGAGAGCAAAAACAAAGGTCTACAAAGGTGGTTTATATTATGTATTGTGTTATAATGTGATATTATATTACAAGACTACTCAATTACATGTATTGGCAATACCCCTGGTCAGCTTGTCAATAATGCATGCTCCTTAGTGCTTTTGTATATCATTTTCTTCATTTAAAAGTAAAAATCATATATTGTTTGTATCAGATAAAGCATTGAATCAACAACAGGTATAGAAATGTATTCCTACTCTTATTTTGAATACGTCCATGTCCCCAAGCACCGGGCTGACATTAATTTTGTTTGTTCTGGCCAGTTATATCCAGAGGATATAGTGACTGCAGCTTGCCTGGATGTCATTTGACCTTTGTGTGCATGTACATTATGTGTGTTGGTACAAGAGGGTGATTTTTGGGACTGGAGACAAAACAAAAATGTGTTAAAATAATAATACAGTACTATTAAATCAGTCCATTAAAGTATATATACAGTAGTGTTTAAAATAAGAGCAGTCCAATGTGACTAACCAGATGAAGTACTGTTATTAGTATATACAGTATATATATATATGTGTGTATATATATATATATATATATATACTGTATATACTGTATACAGTATACAGTAGTGTTCAAAATGATAACAGGCCAATGTGACTAACCAGATTAATCACTGTTATTAGTGTATTTGTATTGGTACATGGCAAACAAGTTACCAGTAGACGCAGTAGATTCTCATAAAACAAGACCCAGCATTCATGAAATGCACGCTCTTAAGGCTGTCTAATCGGGCAATTAGTTGAAAGGGTTGTGTTCAATAAAAGAGCAGTGTGACATTCAATCAGTGATGAATTTTGTGAAAAAAAAACAGATGTGAATCCAATGGCCCCTATTTAAGCATGAAAGCAGCACTTGTTGAACATGTATTTCTCTTTGAAAACCTGAGGGAAATGGGTCGTTCAAGACATTTTTCAGAACAACAGCGCTATAATACTTTCATTAAAAAGTTGAATTGAAAGGTTAAAACATGAAGAGGTGCAAAAAGTTTGCAGCTAAAATGATCTGCAATGCCTTAAAATGGAGAGCAAAACCAGAGACAGTGGCAGAAAATGCAAGACAACTATGAAAATGGGTGGAAGAATAACCAGAATGGCAAAGGCTCAGTCAATGATCAGCTCCAGGATGAGCAAAGACAGTCTGGAGTTACCTGTAAGTACTGTGGCAGTTAGAAGACGTCCGTGTGAAGCTAATCTATTTACAAGAATCCCTTTCCAAGTCCACCTGTTAAAAAAAAGGCATGTGCAGAAGATGTTACAATTTGCCGAAGAACACATCAACTGGCCTAAAGAGAAATGGAGGAACATTTTGTGGACTGATAAAAGTAAAACTTGTTATTTTTGGGTCCAAGGGCCACGGACAGTTTGTGAGACGACCACCCAACTCTGAATTCAAGCCACAGTACACAGTGAAGACAGTGAAGCATGGTGGTGCAAGCATCATGATGTGAGCATGTTTCTCCTACTACGGTGATGGGCCTATTTATCCCATAGCAGGATCATGGATTAGTTTGCATATGTCAAAATACTTAAAGAGGTCATGTTGCCTCATGCTGAAGAGAACATGGCCTTGAAATGGGTGTTTCAACAAGACAATGGCCCCAAAAATACCAGCAAACCAGCAAAATCTTGGTACCAAACCAAACCAAATTAATTTTAGGAGTGGCCGGCCCAATTCCTGGACCTCGACATCGACATCAAAAATGCTGTTTCTGAAGCAAAACCAACAAATGATAATGAATTGTGATTTACAGTGATGATTAATCACGTCAGTCACGTTCGACTGCTATTATTTTGAAAACTACTGTGTATTTACTGTAAATCTGCCAGTAAACAATTTTAAAATGCGATTGAAATGAAAATGGGATTATCACCCGCCCTGCAGCAAGTTTGCTGAACCGTCGCCATCTTGGCTGTGAGATCCTGTCTCGAGAGACAATCTTTGATGCACTCCAAAGCGAAAAATGTCAACACATAACACACGATAAAAAGGTATGTTGTTTGAATGGGAGTGATTGACATTTGACAGCTTAATGCAAAGTAGTGAAAGTAATTTGGAATTGAAATTTGGCATGAAACCCATATTATAAAATTCATAGCAAATATCTTTTAGAAATATCTGCTTATTAGGCATGCTTTTCTACGTTTGTTTAGGTTTTTGACATAATGTTTATTCCCAAGGATGTGTCACTGCTTGTGTTAAACTCGCTCTGCATCCAAGAAACGCACACAGTTAATGGTAGCAGCACCCTCCATTTAGACTTATTCAATCCCAAACCTTTATTTACCTGTACTGTACCAAAACAACTGTCTTCGAAATGTGCCGAACATAGTAACCGAAGAATCAAACGCTGCAAAATTGAGTTTTTTGGAAATGTGAACAGGCTGTCTGCTCTCGTGGTAAAAACCTGCCACGCAACAAAGGGCATAATAAAAAACTTGTATTCCATGGGTACTTCTGAGTGTGCAGGTACTCAAGGCAATGTCACGCCCTTCTTTTTCACCAGTCTCCAGAAGATGACCGGTTTTAGTGATGAAAAGTGTAAAAAAGGCTAACTGCCAACATTCAAGCACCTATCTAACACAGGAAATATGCCTTTCAGTGTTGTTTTTATGGCAAAAATAACAGGATTAAAGGATGAGATGAGCACTTTGAGCGCGTACTCACTTTGGTCAATTACAAAAAACGTTTTTGTAACAATTTTCTCCACTTTTCTCTTTTATTAAAACCACTCTGTCAAGTTGAGTGGTACTGGTATAGTCCTTTCTAACAACTTATTGGTGGGGGCAATTACATTCTATGAAAAGTATCTGTAATGCACTGTAATTGTATCTGCAATTGTCCCTGAGTGATGAGCAGGATGTAGTAGTCATGGGTTGAAAGAGATGGTGTTGCAGCCTGCAACTTATGTTTTATTGACACATTGCTGGGTTTAAACCACATGACATAGAGGCAGTTCCAGTAAGCAGACAGTGGGCAAGGATAAGCTACAGCCACATACTCTCAGTATGCAATAGTTGGGAGATTAAATGAAAACTGCACACTGCCTTGTCCCGCCCATCAGACGCTCAGCGTCTCTGTGAGTCTATCGGGCAATGGGTGGCTTTATTGATGAAATATTTACCTCTCGTAGTGCAATGTTAGCTCGCTTAAACAAATTTGTGGATTGTTAATGATGGGCTAAATTCCAAAGAAGTGCAGTTTTTCCTTAAAGTGAATCATTTGAAGAGCATGTCTTTGAAATGATTTGCTTCAGCTGTGTGAGTGTACTTGGTGTGATGCACGAAGGCAAAATAGCGAATAGAAAACAAGACTGTCAGTGAAGGTTTCTCATCATCAGACATAACAAAAAAAATGCCTGTAACATGTCAATATGTGTTCGCACACCCAACCAGTATGCATAAATACATCTTGTATATGCCCTTCATGTTTAGCTGCACCGTTTGGGCCCATGTTTTGGTTGTTTCATCAACCTTTTCCTGTTAGGATGGACTATCTTAGTAAACGTTTTCCAACATGCATATTTGAACAAATTTCCACCTGCGAGAATGATGCACCTTTGCTGTATTTTGCTCTGATTTTACATGACTACTAGTTACTACTAGTTAGTTGCTTGTTTGCCCCCAGCCCATCGCACACCAACCGAATGTGACGTAAAAACCCAGCAATACAGTGAGGGAAATAAAATATTTGCTCGCCTGCTGCTTGCCTAATTTCACCCCCTGACAAAAACATGTCACCTTTGTTTACAACCCTATGTATTTTTTTTGCCCTGTAGAAATATTTCAGTCTCTCTAAAAGGAGAAAGAAAATCAACACATATCAGAATATTACTAATAATAAATCTTAAATACTCTAGATACCAGAGGTGGGAGTAAGCCACTCATGCACAAGTCACAAGTCATGTACAAGTCTTCAAGTTACAAGCAAGTCCGAGTCAATCTTTTAGAAAACCAAGCAATTCAAGTCGAGTCACTGCTTTTCGTCTGCAAGTTGTGTCAGGTCATACACGTTTTAATTGGACCAGTTTTACAGATTCAAAGTTTAAAAACATGAGTTATAAACTTTTTTTATTACATATTTGACGACAAACAACTTGTAGGGCCAAACAGAGCTGAGTTAAAAAACAAAAAAAATAATAAATGAAATAATAAAATGAGTTGTCCAGATAATTTAAGATTTCAAGATTTAAAGTGGTAATTTTACGTGTCATACGTGTCCGAGGGAAACTACAGTATAGTTCTTCGGTGGGTGGGGAGGGGAACTTCCCTCTGGCTTCAGACAAACTTTTATTTATAACGGGACAGCAAAACAGAGCAGTTGGTCACAACCAGTTTAGTATGAGGTACCATCGTCTTACCGCTACCCTCTAATACCCGCCCCTCCACATACAGTTCTCTGTTTCATAGCAGTCTCAGGCAATGCCTATAAAAGTATTTACTCTCATAACATGACAATACTTTATCGTAAATATAAACATTATTGTCGTCAATTTACAACTTAATTCTCGAAATCTTGATGATTTTAATGTTTTAATTAACAGGCATTGCCCGAGACAGCTATAAACACAGGGGACTTGTGTGACCCTTGACCTGGGTCAAAGGTTAAATTACGCCTTTTTTTCCCCTAACTGATTTGAAAAGGCTGGACTGCTACTTGAAGAGAACAACCCAACTTCAGCGGTAACGAAGCTTTTCAACAGGAAGAGGATGAATTAAAACAACTTTTCTGTTATGGTTGAACCGTTTTACTGCCATGTTACGGGCACTGTTTGGAAACAAGGTATATAAACAAACATTCACAAAATCTGTCTGTTTCTTCTTTTCCTTCCGGCTTATCCATGTTGCGTTCTGTCAGATAAGGCCAAAGTGAGCGCATGCGTGAAATAAAGCTACCGAAAGCCGACGTGTTAAAAAACAGTCATATATATATTTTGGATATTTGAAAAATACAACAAAGTATTAAACCAAAAACGAGTCATTTCAAGTCAATGAGCTCAAGTCAGAGTTAATTCTAAAGTCAAGAACGTCAAGTCAAAGTCAAGTCGAGTCTTTTTGGAACATTTGTCAAGCAAGTCACAAGTCCTAAAAATTGCTATTCGAGCCTGACTCTATTCAAGTAATGTGCTAGGTACAAAACTGGATATAGCGAAAGCCCAATTTGTCTGGTTTAAAAGAGACATCATAATATACTGTATATATACAGTATAAATATCATGCAGGATGATTATCCCCAAAGTTGATCTTGACTTTTAACCTCTGTGAACATCTGGCTCCTGCCAGCTCAAGATGGGCTGCTACCATGACTGAAGCGGTGCTGTAAATCAGATGACCTCACTTTAAAGGAGGCAGGAGTAGTAAGGAGAGGCAAGCAGAAGTGAGGCATCGTTTCAACCCTTAGTTTTACACCAAAGCAAGAATTGGGCGTATCACATTTGGTCGCCATATTTATAACCATGTAGAATTGTGCTAAATTGTAATTAGCTTGTATAATCATATTATACCCTGCATATTTATAGCCTACTCTAAGCACATGTAGTTTTATTGACTTTATAATTGAATATCCTGAAAATTTAGAAAATGAATGAATGAATGAATATGCTGAAAGTTCATTGTCAGTCTTAGCCACTCTGTGATTGAAGCAGTTTGATATCAAAATCTGTTTAATCCCATAACGATCATTTCCATGAACATAATTAGCTTTTTCGAGTTATACAGTATATGTGGACGAGGGTGGGGGAAAATAAGATCACCATCCTTTTCTCTTGGCGAGAACCATGGACTCGGACTTGGAGGATGAAACCAGCAGAACCACATCATGTGCAAATAGCAGAGAAGCAATCCCGCAGCCGCCAAATTCTGTCCATCAAGGTAATGAACACAGTCGATGATAAAGGGCAACCAAGGTGGAGTCCAAACTTCACTGAAAACGGCAATGTGGACCAAGCTTTGGCACAGGTTGTACAGAAAGTGAACTGCCCAAATCAGGGAGTCCCACACCCCAAACTACCCAAGCATACACACTCAATTCCTCAAGGCAGTGGTTCCCAAACTCTTTACAGTCACATACCCCTTACTCCTGCACACTGTTAATTAAATGCAAAAAAACATTTACTGATGCAGTACATCAATGGCCAATTTTGCCCAGTAATAAAGAAATGGATTTAGACTAAACTAAACATTACTAATGGGATGCACACATTGGTAGAAAATCTTCAACAAACTGTAATGTCCGTTCTTGTGATTAAGGAAGATGTAGTCACTCATGCAATTCCAACTGCACGACGGGCTTATTTTGGTTACAGTTAGACATGTTGCAAATGGCGCTCTTATTTTTGAAGGCAGGAAGTATGTTCTGTGTCTAAGTGTCGATTTATGGGAGCAAAAATAAATGTGCTTCTTGTCTTCCTTTCACTCAGAACCTGCACTGAACTTGTGAAAATATGCTCACCCTGCCCGAGTGCACGCACCCACAGCTGCATTAGCCTGCTAACCTTACTTGCTCACTTGCTTCCATTCATGGAGCGTGAATGGAAGCAAGAAGAAGGGAGGGAGTTTATTGTCATTTCAACAGGTTTAGTTCGGGAGGGGGCGGTTTAGTGATTGTAATGAGATTCTGCCACGATTGAGCCATCCGCCGGAGAAATACTACACGAACATTCCTTCCCCTCATGATGACAGCGTTTTATTCACATTATGTCAATTTCCTCCAGATTCTGTGTTTGACAGTAAATTACGTTTCCATTGGTCAATTCAGCGATTCGCAGAAATCCTAGGACCCTATTACAGTTTGGTGTTGGAATCTTTCTGTTTAAATGACTGGAATTTGGACTTTGCGTTTATGTCCACTCACAACGGCTCACAAAGTCTGAATATTATTTTAATACCAAATTGAAGGGGAAAGTTTAACAATCATATCCGAAATATAAAAATACATCCAATCAACAATATAGCCTCAGGGTTTTCCCCGGTGTGCCGTGCGGGGATTGGACACCAATATAAATGAAATCCTCAAAATGAAACACCTAATGCATAAAATATTTGTCAAACTTTATGCCTTCATTGAGAACTTGACAGTTTTATTTCAAATCCCATCAAGGTGCTGTTTCAGTGCAAAATCACAAAAACTTTTGTCACAGTCCAAACTGTCCAGAAACAAAAATAATCATAACTATTACAGCACATTATCAGTAGAGTAAGACTAACCTGCTTCACGGTTTATATTATAAGCATGTACAGTCCTCTGTTGTGCTTGTGAGAGAAAATGTTAAAAAAAAACAAAACAAAACTCTACCGAACGTGACCGTCCATGAATCCCAGTAAATGATTATACTTTATACAGGTAAAGATTTCAATTGTCTTTTAATGAGTGCTCTGCAGTGTATCCTCAATTCCCTAACCAACAGGGTGCTGACCTGATTTGTAATTATTTGAGAAACATATTAGGTATGAATTATTTATGTCAAATATAGTCATAGTTGGTAAAGATATGCTCTATTAAACCGCTTGCTGCTTTTTCATTTGCAATCTATAGAAATGTTGTACACTTTTAAAATGAGTAATGTACAACAGGTTATGAATAATTTTGAGAGCAATCGTACTCTTCCAGTTTGACGTAACTAACCAGGGTGCCTCAGTTTGGCCTGTCGTTGGAGGCACTTGGCTTTGCAACTTCAGGTGAGCTATTTGTCACAATGTAATTCCCGTCCTGATTGCCTTCATTTGTTAGCCAGTTTCTTAGAAGCATTCAGATTATCATTTGGATTAAAGGACTCGAGCAAGATAGGATCACTTAGTTTATCATTACTGGAGAATAACAGCCACTTAGTCAAGTAGAAACAACTTCAGTTACAATGAAACTTTGTTTTTCATATGACATTTTTTTTTTTTTTGAAGAAAATTTAGTGTCATTTTCCTCATCATTCATTCATCATTTTCATCATTTTAGCATGATGGAGTACCCAAACAGAGCATCCCACGTACAGTATTTGTGACCGCTGTCTCAGCGCCAAAGAGAGCTTTAAGTGCCAATTGATCAGCAACATGATAAACAGTATTAATTTAAAGAAATACATCGTAGCAAACTTTTCCATTTTCGCAAAGAAAGCAGACATCGAGAAAAAAGTGTTAATGAAGCAAAGATCAGAAAGATGTTGCAAAGTTGTTTCAGAGTGGGATTCCCCTTTTTAAAGTCGTAAATTTACGACTTTAAATCTCGGAAATGTACGAGTTGTAAGTCGTAATTTTACAAGTATTAAAATTGTAATTTTACGAGATTTAAAGTGGTAATTTGACGTATCATGCGTGTCCGAGGAAAACTAGAGCATAGTTCTTCAGTGGGAAGGGGAACTTCAGACCTGCTTTTATTTATAACAGGACAGGAAAACAGAGAAGTTGGCCACGACCAGATTAGTTTGGGTTAGCATCGTCTCACCGCTACACTCTAATACCCCGCCCCTCCACATTTGACTCCTGGTTTCATAGCAGTCTCAGGCAATGCCTATAAAATGAAGTTACGAGTTTTATTCCCATTAAGTTTTTACTCTCGAAACGTGACAATGTTTTCTCGTGATTATAAAACATTATTGTTGTAAATTTACGGTGTAATTCTCGACATCTTGATGATTCTAATGCTTCATTTAACAGGCATTGCCCAAGACAGCTATACCACAGAGGACTTGTGTGACTCTTGACCTGGGTCAAAGCTTAAATTACGACTTTAAAACTCGTAAATTTACNTTGGAGGATGAAACCAGCAGAACCACATCATGTGCAAATAGCAGAGAAGCAATCCCGCAGCCGCCAAATTCTGTCCAGCAAGGTAATGAACACAGTCGATGATAAAGGGCAACCAAGGTGGAGTCCAAACTTCACTGAAAACGGCAATGTGGACCAAGCTTTGGCACAGGTTGTACAGAAAGTGAACTGCCCAAATCAGGGAGTCCCACACCCCAAACTACCCAAGCATACACACTCAATTCCTCAAGGCAGTGGTTCCCAAACTCTTTACAGTCACATACCCCTTACTCCTGCACACTGTTAATTAAATGCAAAAAAACATTTACTGATGCAGTACATCAATGGCCAATTTTGCCCAGTAATAAAGAAATGGATTTAGACTAAACTAAACATTACTAATGGGATGCACACATTGGTAGAAAATCTTCAACAAACTGTAATGTCCGTTCTTGTGATTAAGGAAGATGTAGTCACTCATGCAATTCCAACTGCACGACGGGCTTATTTTGGTTACAGTTAGACATGTTGCAAATGGCGCTCTTATTTTTGAAGGCAGGAAGTATGTTCTGTGTCTAAGTGTCGTTTTATGGGAGCAAAAATAAATGTGCTTCTTGTCTTCCTTTCACTCAGAACCTGCACTGAACTTGTGAAAATATGCTCACCCTGCCCGAGTGCACGCACCCACAGCTGCATTAGCCTGCTAACCTTACTTGCTCACTTGCTTCCATTCATGGAGCGTGAATGGAAGCAAGAAGAAGGGAGGGAGTTTATTGTCATTTCAACAGGTTTAGTTCGGGAGGGGGCGGTTTAGTGATTGTAATGAGATTCTGCCACGATTGAGCCATCCGCCGGAGAACTACTACACGAACATTCCTTCCCCTCATGATGACAGCGTTTTATTCACATTATGTCAATTTCCTCCAGATTCTGTGTTTGACAGTAAATTACGTTTCCATTGGTCAATTCAGCGATTCGCAGAAATCCTAGGACCCTATTACAGTTTGGTGTTGGAATCTTTCTGTTTAAATGACTGGAATTTGGACTTTGCGTTTATGTCCACTCACAACGGCTCACAAAGTCTGAATATTATTTTAATACCAAATTGAAGGGGAAAGTTTAACAATCATATCCGAAATATAAAAATACATCCAATCAACAATATAGCCTCAGGGTTTTCCCCGGTGTGCCGTGCGGGGATTGGACACCAATATAAATGAAATCCTCAAAGTGAAACACCTAATGCATAAAATATTTGTCAAACTTTATGCCTTCATTGAGAACTTGACAGTTTTATTTCAAATCCCATCAAGGTGCTGTTTCAGTGCAAAATCACAAAAACTTTTGTCACAGTCCAAACTGTCCAGAAACAAAAATTATCATTACTATTACAGCACATTATCAGTAGAGTAAGACTAACCTGCTTCACGGTTTATATTATAAGCATGTACAGTCCTCTGTTGTGCTTGTGAGAGAAAATGTTAAAAAAAAACAAAACAAAACTCTACCGAACGTGACCGTCCATGAATCCCAGTAAATGATTATACTTTATACAGGTAAAGATTTCAATTGTCTTTTAATGAGTGCTCTGCAGTGTATCCTCAATTCCCTAACCAACAGGGTGCTGACCTGATTTGTAATTATTTGAGAAACATATTAGGTATGAATTATTTATGTCAAATATCGTCATAGTTGGTAAAGATATGCTCTATTAAACCGCTTGCTGCTTTTTCATTTGCAATCTATAGAAATGTTGTACACTTTTAAAATGAGTAATGTACAACAGGTTATGAATAATTTTGAGAGCAATCGTACTCTTCCAGTTTGACGTAACTAACCAGGGTGCCTCAGTTTGGCCTGTCGTTGGAGGCACTTGGCTTTGCAACTTCAGGTGAGCTATTTGTCACAATGTAATTCCCGTCCTGATTGCCTTCATTTGTTAGCCAGTTTCTTAGAAGCATTCAGATTATCATTTGGATTAAAGGACTCGAGCAAGATAGGATCACTTAGTTTCTCATTACTGGAGAATAACAGCCACTTAGTCAAGTAGAAACAACTTCAGTTACAATGAAACTTTGTTTTTCATATGACATTTTTTTTTTTTTTGAAGAAAATTTAGTGTCATTTTCCTCATCATTCATTCATCATTTTCATCATTTTAGCATGATGGAGTACCCAAACAGAGCATCCCACGTACAGTATTTGTGACCGCTGTCTCAGCACCAAAGAGAGCTTAAGGTGCCAATTGATCAGCAACATGATAAACAGTATTAATTTAAAGTAATACATCGTAGCAAACTTTGCCATCTTCGCAAAGAAAGCAGACATCGAGAAAAAAGTGTTAATGAAGCAAAGATCAGAAAGATGTTGCAAAGTTGTTTCAGAGTGGGATTCCCCTTTTTAAAGTCGTAAATTTACGACTTTAAATCTCGGAAATGTACGAGTTGTAAGTCGTAAAGTATTAAAATTGTAATTTTACGAGATTTAAAGTGGTAATTTGACTTATCATGCGTGTCCGAGGAAAACTAGAGCATAGTTCTTCAGTGGGAAGGGGAACTTCAGACCTGCTTTTATTTATAACAGGACAGGAAAACAGAGAAGTTGGCCACGACCAGATTAGTTTGGGCTAGCATCGTCTCACCGCTACACTCTAATACCCCTCCACATTTGACTCCTGGTTTCATAGCAGTCTCAGGCAATGCCTATAAAATGAAGTTACGAGTTTTATTCCCATTAAGTTTTTACTCTCGAAACGTGACAATGTTTTCTCGTGATTATAAAACATTATTGTTGTAAATTTACGGTGTAATTCTCGACATCTTGATGATTCTAATGCTTCATTTAACAGGCATTGCCCAAGACAGCTATACCACAGAGGACTTGTGTGACTCTTGACCTGGGTCAAAGCTTAAATTACGACTTTAAAACTCGTAAATTTACAACTTTAAATATCGTAAATTTACGACTTTTAATTCCGTAATATTACTGCTTTTAATCTAAAAATGTTTTTTTTTTATGTGGCCCCAATACACTGTCGTAGATTACAAATGAAAACCAAATTTCACCTTCTATTTGACTACTTCTTTAAAAAAATCAGTATTTTTTTCAGTGTTTCCAAATTGGCGACATATTTTCTTAAAAGGGACTAGCGATTAACCTAGCGACTTTTCTGCCGTCGTAGGAGAGTGTTCTGGTTTTTGGGGACTTTAGCATGTATTTATCTGCAGTAGTTGGACAGCAGTGCTCCCGCCGCAAAGCAGCCACAAGCCGTCAGTGCATTGCCAGCTCCCACGGCACACTAAGGACATAGTGGAGCTCCACACATTTATGAATCGCGCATGGGCAAGGTGTGATGCCACTGGGGTGGATCTTGCCCTTCTTTTACAGTGCTGCACCTAAAACATTACTGTTTCTTGATCTTCATTAATTTACGAGTCATTACACTCAAGACTCATTTGGAGTCACTTACCTGTCAGTGTGTCAGAACATGTTATGGAAAAACGATGTGTGATTAAACAACTAACTGCCAAATAAAAGGTGGAGACTAGAGGTGAGTCCGGAAGTAATTATTACAGTAACTAGAGCTTGCATTGACTGTCAATTTGAAAATGAAACTAACAATCAAGTTTATTTGTAGTTCTAAACATAATAAAAGTGTTTTTACTCACTTTTTTTGTCTCTCCTGGCAACATTGCTTGGAAACCAACACTCACACTATGCAGGACATACTTTGTGGACAAAACGAATAATAACCAAATAAAACGAATAAAAATGCCATGATTAATGCTGGATCATTCATTTCTATGCCGCATATCCTCATGAGGGTCGCGGGGATGCTGGAGCCTATCATTTATTGCAAATTATTTATTGCATATGAATTTAATTAATGTATTTGGCCATCTTGTCACTTTTATAAAAGCATAAAATGTCAGTTGTTTATGTAATCTACTAACAACAGATTGTTTAGTGTTGGGAACTTATTTGTTAGTGATTGAATGACTAATATTTGCTTCACTGGTCCAAGGTGGCATACTGTAAGCTGCTCCAATCACGTAACCAAGCATTCCTTAAGCAGGACGTCCTCATTATTGGCCATACTCTAATAATGACCTTTTATGCACAACTCCAAATTACTTTATAGCTCTAAGAAAATGAATTCCCACAGAACCGGCAGAAAACCTGCCATGAGAAAAAAGTGAGAAAATTCCATTTGTCCTATCTAGCATCTCCTGTTGTTCTGTTCTACTTTCAAAGATGTGTAACGCCATATTATCAGCGTAACTCTTCCACAAAGCCCGAAAATAAATACAAGCAATGTATGTATGCCGAGATTTCCCAGATTCCATTGCAGTGTGATGAAGCCCCCCCAGGCAGTCCAGGTTGTTGCTGTGGGTCAGCTAGCAGCATGTCAGTCATGGCTGTAGAAACACACTGACCTATCACTGCCGCCCCCCCGGCATGGAGCTGTACTTGGAGCTGTCGAGTCCAGGTGCAGACCTTATGAGCTCATATAAGATGTCGTGTCCATTAACAAGTAGACCATCGTAAAATGGCATACACTGACATTGAATAATACATTCGCTACTGCCTAACTATGTTATTTTATGGCTGCCATGTCATTTTATTTTATTCGGTATTGTGGAAATTTTATATCAGGGAGTAAGGCAGTGTGCCACCTGATTCAGAGAATGGTGTTTTTCTCTGTAATATGTATTATATATTTAATACAGTGCAATTTAATGTCTATAAATAGATCATATTGTGTTGTTTTGTAATAGTTTCTTAGTGTGTGTCTGACTTCTTTTTGCCTTTGCAAGACGTGAGTGTGCCTTTTTTTCATTGGCCTGTTGGATAGCTGTGAGCGTTATGAACTCACTCTCCAGCACCTTTCTGATGGATTGCAAGAAGTTCGGGTACTCTGAGCTGCCGTTTGGTGCGTACACAGAACCCAGTCAGGATCCTTCTCCCTGTGTAAGGAAATGACCCTTTTTTTGACTGTGGATGACTCCAACGCAAACGTGCCATGCCGGAGGACTATTAATAAGCCCACGCCAGCTTGCCACCTCTCCCCTGCGGCACCGACTGTGTAGTCGGAATGTCTCAAACTCTCACACAAGCTCAGGCTCCTTCCCCACCAGGGAGATGATGTTCCATCTTCCAAGAACTAGACTTGGCTGCCGAAGACCAGGTTGCATCTAAACGCCACTCAACATGCAATGCACCGGATCCTTATGTTTCCCCCTACAGCTTGTGTGTCTACTAGGAAGAGATCTTGTTTGGCTTTTTGGGCTGGACCTAGCTGGGCTTCACAGGTGTAGGCAGGACCACCTCGTGCCAACCTGTAAGCCCCACCCCGGGCATGGTTCCAGGGTGAGGCTCTAGTGTTCCACAGTTTGGGTGTGGTGCACAGTATTATATAAAAATGAAACAAATATACAGTAAATAAAACAATGTTTATAAGAAGAAGTGTTAGTCAGTGGTACTGTTGCATGGCTCATTCTGCAACTGTTATTTTGTTGAACTGACCTCGTGATAGAAATTCCAAGTTCTGAAATATATTTTCAGCGTCTGTGTTGTCTGTGTCTCACTGCAATAGTCATTTTTATGAACACCTTCTGTTTTTCTAAATATAAGTACTGTGAAATACAGGCAGAAATGAATGGTGCTAACAAAAATACAATAATTTCATACTTTGATGTAATATGTCATTTTGGTTAGCATGCAATTTTTCTGTTAATTTGGAAAAACAAAAATGTTTACTCGGTTTGCATTCATTTTCCGGTAAGCATAAAATATGGCCCGCGTCTTGCTATGGTATTAATACACTGTGCAAGTTCAACTGTTCATAATGTATATTTATAACAAAATAATGCATGTTAGCAGCTTGCTGGTTCATCCTCGCTCAGTCAGAATTTGTCTTCGACGTTTAGAGCAAAGCGCACAAAAAATATTTGTAACTTATTTACAGAATATATATTACTATTTTTGTATGATTTTATTACATCTTCAAATTTTTCAACATCTGCATGCGTTTCTACTCTGTTCAACACATATTATTATAAAGATACGATTAGAATTACTGGTAACCAGCAACATGATTTAGAGGGACTTTGCGGAGGATACTTGCAATTGAATTAGCTTCACACAGTACTTTGAGGTAACTCTCATTGGCTGAGCCTTTGCCATTCTGGATATCCTTCGATTCATTTTGATAGGTGTCTTCCATTTTCTGCCACGTGCCAGGGTGTTGCTCTCCATTTTAAGGCACTTCAGATCATTTTAGCTGAACAGCCACATTGTTTTGCATTTTTGAATGGTTTTCCCCTCTCCAATCAACTTTTTAATCATTGTTTATTCTTCTAAACAATGTCTTGTACGACCCATTTTCCTCCTTGTAACTTGTTTGCCATGTATCAATATTCATTCATTCATTCATTTTCTATGCCGCTTATCCTCATTAGGGAGGCGGGTATGCTGGCTTTGGGCGAGAGGCGGGGTACACCATGTGATTGACTGGTCGCCACATAACAAACATTCATACCTTTGGACAATTTAGAGTCACCAATTAAACTAACATGCATGTTTTTGGAATGTGGGAGGAAACCGGAGTACCCGGAGAAAACCCACGCACGCAGGGGGAGAACACGCAAACTCCACAGAGAGATGCCCAACGGAGATTCAAACCCTGAACCTCCTGACTGTGAGGCCAATGTGCTACCCACTCATACAACGTGCAGCCCATGTAGCAATAAAAATACACTAATAACAGTGATTAATCTGGTTAATCACATTGCACTGCTATTATTTTGAACACTACTCTATATACTGGTTGAAAATAGTCCTGTAATAAATTATAGTCCTGTAAGAAAAAAAACTCATAACCATACACGTTTTTACGAACCAGCCTTTTGAAAGCATCGGGATCGAGAATCAGAAGAAATGCCAGTCAGTACATTTCCATGCGCTAAATTAGTCAGATTACTGAAATAATTTTGTTTTTCACACCTCGGCATGACATCCCTATTTAAGTGGACTCTCAATCTCTACTGCGATTATTGGCCGTACGCTGTCTGCCTTTTAATACAGTAAATGGCGCTTATGTGCTTTTTAGCACTGGTAAAAGTTTCTGTTCTGATTGACCTATTAAGTGACATATAAACAAAGCATGTCTGCAAGCAACTTTGATCTTGGTTTTTTTTGTAAAGATGCTTACGAATTCCCAAGTTTGCTATTGTTTGAGGCTTGTTTTAAGAGGGCTAGTTACTTGTTTCTCTTGTGAGACCTGACAAAAAGACCTCTGTGTTCGCACCTCAGCAGCAAATGTGTATGAGAAGGAATTTTATGATATCAGCTATGTCTTCATTACGGAAAACATTTACCTGTCTTTTTTTAGCGCACATACTCAGAAAAGGTAAATATTTATAAAATTTGAACAGTAGGTCACTCGGTAAGCAATCATTTCATATAATAATCAGTTCTTCAAATACCTAAAAGATGCTCATGGCCAAACGGCCTAATAGGGTCAAATAAGACACCATTTTGCCCAAATCAATAATATTTAATGACAAGTAGTGGAATGCGAAGAGAAATCGAAATGAAAAAAATCAGTTGTAGAGTATACTGTAGTCTTCACCTTTGTACATGCTATTCATCGTGTTGCCATTCATCTTTTAAGAAAGGTTAAGAATTGCATGGTTGCATGTGGATAGATCGTACAGTTGGTCAAGTGTAAAATGTGCTTTCAACAGTGAAACATCTCCAAACCAACTGATAGTTTGAGCAGGGAAAAAAAACATGCATTATACTATTATCTAAGCAACGGTATGCATCCGCAATTAGTGACAACTCTGCATCAAGTCGGGAGCCGACAAGTAGGTATCCCCTAAGTTGTATATCCTGTTTGATTTATCTAATATTTAATACAGAGCAGTGATACACTTAGGCAAGAATACATCACATAATACAATTGACAGTTCCACATGTCCAAAAGAAGTAGGAAGAATCAAAGCTTATTTAATCCTACCTCCTTTGGTTTCACCCAATTTCAATGCATGTGTACACTTCCTATATTCCAGATGTGTTCTCAGTCAGTATAAAATACATAAGTAATAGTAAAAAGTAGTCAATGTTCTTGTCATGGTAAATAAACTATATAGCAACCATAATGAATAATAATAAATAAAGAGAACAGAATGTAGGAGGATTGTGGGTGAGTAGAGACAATGTCCTTACAAAGGAATGAAGAGTTAGTGAGTAGGTGATAGTGATTTGACTATTGTTATTGTTAGGCTGTAGTTATTATACCATTGACAATACAACCGAAAGGACAGAACATAGTTGGATCATGAGTGAGTACAGACGACTGATGTCTGAGAAAGTTGTCCCGGTCTGTCTTTGTTAATTTCAGATGTTTGTGGTCCTTAAAGCAAAATATGTTAGTAGATCTTCTTCTCCCGCAAAATGTAGAAAAAACGATACTCTGGTGCTCGTAGTTGATCAGTTCCTTGTGTCGTGCTGATGGCTTTTCCAAATGATCTTGAACCCGATATTTCCCTCTGCATCCTTCTTGTTACTATGTTATTTTACTGTTCTATGGTGACGTATTTTTCCAGGTCTTGACATCTTTGACAACAAGCACTTTCGCCTCTGGTCCTCCATTTAACTTGATGAAAATGTTACAGTTGGCACACCAAAGACCAAGGACCTGCTTCCTCAAGTCACATGCTTTTTTTTGGCAAGGTCAGCGTTACTTTTTTTTAGATGCTCATTCATGTAGACCGTTGGTCCTTTCAGCTTCTTTTCCTGCTTCAGCAGTGCAGTTTTGAATTTCCTGTTAGTGAATTTTAAAATGATAACGGGTGTGGTCTTGTTCCTGCAATACAGTGGGATACAAGTGTCGATGGTGTTTATATCCACTTCCTTTGAATGTAGAAAAGTAAAAACTTGTTGCTCAGTTGAAGCAACATAGTCTTCATCTGGTTCATCTTTATTCCCGACTGCTCTATCATGTGGCCTGGGTTTAATCCGAAACCCCGTCACAATCCCATCATTCATTCGTGTGTGCTGATCCGTGTCATCAATTGTGCTCTTCTTTTTATCTCAATGAATTTGTCTCTTTCTTCCATGTTTTCTTTGAGAGCAGCGCTTTAGGCAGCGTTTCTCAAACAGTCAGGCGGGTCCTCTCTGTGGGGAGGCACGGCGAACTGTCAGGGGGGGTGAGAAGCAGGGAGTACTTTCAATGTCAGTGTAAACCTGCCAACATGTGCAAATTTATCATACTTAACATGCGTGTTGACTCTTGAATACACTTGCATGCTTCACAGCTCTCCAGTTTGTTGCATTTTCCTGGTTTCAGTTTCAAGGTTAGTTTATACAGTACAGCTTAATAAATATATTATCAGTTTGTCACTATTATTTCAAGTGAGAGGGGGGCCCGAAAACCTTTGTGTCCCCTCAGGTGGCATGGCAGAAAATAAGTGAGAACCACTGGCTTAAGGCAACATTACTATCCTGTGATACCTCGTCTTCACCACCTCCCATGTCCCTATCGCCGCTCCACTCCTCCTGCTCCTCATCGGTGGCCATGAAACTGCAAAATGCACCCAAAACACGCCCATTGGTGAGGCGCCTGGTCTACCAAATTAGAGTCCAATGTGTCCAAATGTGGACAAGGAATGTGTGTTTAAAAAAATAAATACACGTGTGTGAAAAAAATAACATAATCCTGATACGTATTTCTTCTTTTTGTTTAGCATGATGGAGGCCTTGAGTACCAAATGGAGAAGCAAAGAAGCAAACTGTCAGAATGGGCAGATGGTTTCCCTTGTTTATTGAATATTTTTGCTGAATATTTTTATTTGTTTATAGCTGCAGATCACTGCAGTCTGTGGGTCATGCACCTCAAAGTGACAGCACCCTCTTTGGTACCCCTTTAGACCCCCCCCATTTTTAAGAAAATGTTACATATTTTCTTAATTATCCAAAAATTTCCAAACATAAAAATGGCTAAACGAACTGAAATACAAATATAAGGCATTTAAAACATGTATTCAAAGATGCTGTGATGATATGTGGTATTCTACACTGGTCATTGGGTGTCAGTAATGTTCGGTGAGATGCACAAGCACCAGTCCTCCCGCCAGGACAACAGACTTCTCTTGCAGGTTTGAATGATCTCACAACAGGCACAATAACACATTGTAAAAAAATCCCTGCTAAAAGACATGACCCAAACCAAGCTAAAATTCAACTCAGAACCCCAACATCACTTGCTGTCCACCTACCACTCATCTCCCCCAGTAACATACAAGTCTCATTTATGTATAAAGAAAATATGAACGTTTGACATCACGCTTTCAAATGGCTGTAGCTTGAAAATAGTTGGAGAAAAAGGGCATACTGTAAATGAAAAAAAATATCAGTATGATGTCAAGTCGGCGATGGGAGAAAATGCATTAATCCTATTTACATATTATGACATCACAAGGCTCGGAATTTGTCCGATCCCTGACTCCACAACACCAGCTCATCAACAGGCTCATCAAAATGTTTGATCTGATACTCATCTTCATCTCTCAAGCAAACCCAGCCATCATCATTTATATCAGGATCTGGAACACCACTGCTGTCTTAACACCAGTTATTACCATTATATGAAGTATATATCTAGTGTTGCCTGTGAATTCATCCACGTCAATCTCAGGTAATATCTATCTATGAGCAGTGCATTTGCTGCAGGGGAGACTCCTGCAGACACTACTGTGTACGTGCGTGTCTATACATTGGGTAATACAAATGTAAAGGTGACATGTTATTTATTGTCTAGGTGCTCTAACAATGTATTTAGAAGACCGTAAAGAGATACTCCATGTGTCTACAAAAATCTTCTATTTATAAATAAGAAATCCTTCACAGAAATTCACTTATCAAAGTTGGGTTTGGAACCAATTAACTACGATAAACAAGGCATCACTGTTTCTGATTTTGTAAATTTACAATTTGTTGAAAATTATTTTTCTTTTTTGCTGTTTGTTCCATCATAATTAAATTGTGTACGTCCATCCATCCATTTTCTATACCGCTTAACCTCATTAGGGTCGCGGGTATGCTGGAGCCTATCCCAGCTGACTTTGGGCAGGAGCCGAAGTACACCCTGGACTGGTCGCCAGTCAATCGCAGGGCAGACAAACAACCATTCAAACGCTAATGAACAATTTAGTCACCAATTAACCTAACAAGCATGTTTTTGGAATGTGGGAGGAAACCGGAGTACCCCCACGCACGGGGAGAACATGCAAACTCCACACAGAGATGCCCAACAAGATTCGAACCCTGAACCTCCTGACTGTGAGGCCAACATACTACCCATTCATCCACCGTGCGGCTATTGTGTGTTTGTTCTATTAAAATAGATTATTTTATAAAATATATTATTATATTGCCATAGAAAGACAAATTAGATCACCCTATAGTTTAAGTGAGCTTCACGATGTGATAGACAGAGTTGAGGACAAAGCTCCCGTAGATAAACGTGCAATGTGTTTTTATATACAGATGTAAATTGTATTGTTTTTCTTTAGCCTTTATTCCTATTTTTAGGGAAATTTGGTAAATGATCACACAATTTCAAATGTTTTCAAGTTGTATTAAAAAGTAAAAACACTACATTTGCTTACAGTGCTGGACTCTACATCAATTGACAGAAAGCCCAGAAGGAAAGTGGACAGAATCCATATAAAGAAAGTGAAAGTTAAGTTTGTATACGTGACAGTTAAGCTTGTGTGGCTTAGAACAATGTGTATATTGTGTGTCTCCCAGTATTTTTACCTGATTTTTAAATTGGTAAATTCTCTAGTAAACGTATTAAAATGTTTAACACTTTCTCTTAAAAAAGTTAAGCTGCAAACTTTCCTGTAATCCATCAGGCGGGGAAATTTTATGGGTTCATGGTGGGGAGTTCATGTCACACAGTCGGCCTCACTCATTATGTGCACATGCTTGATCACAAGCACACCATTTTGATTATCTTTGGCCCTTTTTGCCACAATCGCCATCTGCACTCAGTTAATTCCAGCTCCCTAAATGATGTCGATCACCATTTGTGTGACGTATAATGGTGTTATTGTTGTGACTATGTTTCTTTCTTTGCTTTGCTGTGCGTTCAAGGCTGTGTTTTGATGAGTCTTGTGCTGGTTAGTGTCCTGGAAGTGATGTCACAGCCAAGATGGCGACGGTTTAGAAAACTCACTGGGGGGCTATTTGATAATCACAACTTAATCTTACTTGTATTGTATATTTGTTTACTGGCAGACAGCACTATGACAAAAATGTTTTAAAGTGAGTATTTTCATTTTCTTAGTTTTTTTCAAATATTTTTGATATCATGAGCACTTATTTTTTACTGTTTTCATTTTTTTAGGAATTATGTTTTTTACATTTTACACTTATTTTTACCAGCATAGTGTGTGCTTTTTGGGTTAGTCGATAAAATGCCTGTTAATTAAATGCAAAAGTCACTACAATTATTGATACAATTCATCAATAGACAATTTTGCCCTATAATTGAGAAATGGATGTAGCTTGGCTAACTTTTCTAATGGGATGCTCACATTGCTCCAAAATCTTCCACAAACTGTAATGCCCGTGCTTGTGATTGAGGAAGATGTAGTCACTGATGCAATTCCAACCGCATAAGTAAGATATTTTTTATGACACATTTATTTTTTTTACAGTTAAACAACATGGCGCAAATGGCACTCTTATTTTGAAGGTCAGAATTGTGTTCTCGGTGTTGAGAATGTCCCTTGACAACTAACACGAGCTGGGTGCAAGATAAGACGGGCTTCTCACATTTTTCACTCAGAACCTGCACGTTGTAATCAGGCATTGTAAAATGCTCCTTACAATAAAGCGTTGAAAATGTACTCATCCACCCAAGTCGCACACACGTAGCCACTCTAGCATACTAAACTAAGCTAGCCCCGCTAGCTTCCGTTCACGCCCCTTCTGTGGAGGTTCAACCAACCTTCACCGGTGTTTATCACCAGTTCCACATGTTTAGTTTGGGAGGGATCGGTTTGAGATTCCACCATGACTGAGCCATTCGCTGGGGAGATACTTCACCCATGAACGTTCCTTTTCCTCCCAATGACAGCTTTCCATTCAGTAAATTCCATTTTTATTGGCAAATTCCGTGATTGTGTTAACGTGGAAATCATAGGGCTTTACTTTAAGGCACAAGGATGTGCAATTATTTTCCATTGTAAGCATCAACAGCCTTTATTCACATCAACAGTAAAACTCTGTCTCGGGAAAAATCCTTAAGGTGGTCAAGCTTTGAATTCTGTATGAAAGCTTTGCTTTTTGTCCAGCAGGATGGGTGAACATTCAGTACAAATAATATTTCAAAAGCAATTATTTCACAACCTAATTTAGAATGTATTGAGCGTCATCACCTTTTTGTGTCAAAATCCATGCCTGACCTACGCAGTTATTTTTAGAGGCAACTGAATCACTCAAATGCACCAACAACACAGAGGATTTTCAACTAGGTCCGTTTCATCTTCTGCCTTTTCCTTTTTCCTGGAATAGAATATTAATAGCCGAACAGCCGACAAAATGATGACATCTTATCAATTAATGATGGGTTTAAACGTCTAGGAGATATAGAAAGCCCTAATGTCCTTTTTCATCTTACAGAGAAAAGACTGATGTTGTGGAATATTTATACACCAGCAATTAGACTCGGCATTTTAAGAGTATCAGCCCAGACAAGACCTGAACTCACGGCTTGTTAGTGTCACTTCCCCTTCAAGTGTTGTTACGTCCCCTTGGTCCTGGTCAGCGGAAGTGGATCATTTCATTAATATTTCTCACTTTCTTACTTAGCAACTTGAAATGTCCATCACTTTGTTGACCTTTTGCTTTGTATTTTAATGTAACATATTCATAAACAAATGCAATCTTCAGTACTACTTTGGTAAGTTTCATTGGATACTGCAGTTGTAGAAGAGTACGTGGTGTAAAAGACCATTACATTGTCATTAATATGACTTTATGCACCAACTTGTTTCAACTTTTTCTTAAGTCTGCTGTTAAGGATGCCAAGTGTGATTCATGAAACTCAAAACCTGCTAAAGAAAAGTGTAATTTGTTTCTGTGAGGCCAACATGCTACCCACTCAGCCACCATGCGGCCTTAAACCATAACCATGGAGGAGTACGCAATGGCGCACCCGCCGAGCTTAGTGTCACACGAGGGGCCGCCCATGGTGGCCACCGTGGGCCTCTGATAGTTTTTGCTTTGCCCTTCTTCTGACATCATTGAACCGTTTTTCTTTTCCACGGGGCAACGGTTCTCAGTACGTCAGCGCAAACCTGATTTACGATACTTGTAATCTCCTCCCAGGCCACTTTTGATCATCAGCCCGTGGAGGTCTGCTCGCGTGACCATATGTTCGGCCACTGCGAGCTTGGACCTCCCGGACCAAAACATCACTTTCCGTCTGGGAGAAGTTTGGCCGTCTTCCGGTGTCTTCATCCATATTCAACAAAACTTGCAATTTCTCTTCGCCTGCGGCGCATTTAAAGGTGAGGAGAGGAGCTCATTTGATTGGTGAAGATATGACCCGGCAGTGTTAAACCCAGTCACGCCTTCTCTCCTCCCTCCCTTTTCTTATTATGCTCTGAAAACAGTTTTTTCTTCCACTGACTTCCATTAAAATCCGCTCAACTGATTGAAAATTCCCATGGTGTCATTAATAATATTTTTGTCGTCTCATAGTATTCCTAATGAGCCTCACCTTCCTTACAGCCACGTCTTAATGACAGCATCTCATAATACCTGCATGATCAATTTATGTGATTACATTTATTTTGTCGTTAGAATAAATCAGCTGTAAAATGCCTCCCGTTCCCGTGGGGAACTTTCAACCTTCTCGTAAATCACTAGTGCTTATGCTCCCAATGAGCAAAAAAATTGACAGATGCCGTCATTAATTGTAGGGATGAACTGTCCCCCCACCCGTGTTTGGCTGTACAGTATGTCTAAAGGAAACACGTGGAATAATCACATCCAAAGAGCCTCAGTCCTGTGGATGAATCTGGTATCTGTGACTGCAGTGTGAGCTGACAGATTGTTTATACCGAGTAGACCCTGTAACTGCCTCGAAGAGTCTGTGTTGTTTTTGAATGTACAGTATTATTATTTTGTGCCAATGTTGCCAGATGGGAAATGACCAATTATGGCACCAGACGTTTAAAATTATTATTTGACATTTGCTCAGGACCATCTGCTACAGTAAAACATTACCACCACCCAGTTTGTGGCCCGCGACTAGTCCAGGGGGCCCTGCCTCTCGCCCTAAATCCATTGGGGTAGGTTCCGGCATACCCCCGCGACCCTTAAGAGGATAAGGCGCATAAAAAAGGGATATATGGATGTTTGTGGCCCCAGAACTGTTATTATTCCCTCACTATGTGTTTTGTTTGGGTCAGCACCCGCATCCTAGGACTACTTGCCAACATTTAATCATTCATTTTCTATACCGCTTATCCTTATTAGGGTCGCAGGGATGCTGGAGACTATCCCAGCAGACTTCGGGCCCTGGATTGGTCACCAGTCAATGGCAGGGCACATATAGACAAACAAACATTCACATTTATACCTATGGACAATTTAGAGTCGACAATTAACCTAACATGCATGTTTTTGGAATGTGGGAGGAAACCGGAGTACACGGAGAAAATCCACACACGCACGGGGAAAACATGCAAACTCCGCACAGAGATGCCCATTGGAGATTCGAACCCTGAACCTACGGACTCTGAGGCCAATGTGCTACCCACTCATCCACCGCGCGGCCTACTTGCCAACATACTGTGTCAAATGGAGTTGGTTGTTTGTTTTTCTTTTCACTTCTGTTTTTTAAGCAGTTCGCATATCGACACTCGGGCAGCTGTCGGTGCCTCGATTGTGTGAAAATGGCGTCTTCCAACTTAGCTGCCAAAAGAAAATTGGACGGTGAAAATTGGTATTTTAAAGAAGAATACCCTGAAACGTTTTGCATTTAGTCTTCCTCCAACAAGACTCTTAATATGCTAGAAGATGATAGCTGTGATGTCCGCCTAATGGCATTAAGAGACAAAGCCTCTGCATTCAGCGGTACGAACAACAAAACTAAATGCACTGAAATCGTCCTCTCCATCTGAAAATGATTCTATTCTTGTCACATTTACGACACAACAGCAAACTGCTCACTTAGAGAGGGGCAATTTTGAGTAAGCCCAAGTAGCCATTCTCAGATGCAGAAATAACAAATGGACGACTGAAGTTCATTCAGTTCATTCTGTCTCCTGATGATGATTACCCTTGCTCACTTGTTCTTTTTATGTAACAGGGTGCACATCCATCCATCCATTCCATCCTATGCCGCTTATCCTAATGTTGGGGGGTATGGTGGAGCCTATCTAAGCTGACGTAGCTACAGGGTACAACCTGGACCGGAGGTGCACAGAAATACATATATCAATGAACAACAGTAACAATACATTTTTTAGTGTTGTTGTTTTCAAATATTCATTGTCACTGTAGTTGTTATTTTTGTTTGTTTATGAATTGTTTGATTTGCCGTGGGGCTGCAACGGTGGCTGACTGGGTAGCACGTTGGCCTCACAGTCAGGAGGTTCAGGGTTCGAATCTCCGTTGGGCATCTCTGTGTGGAGTTTGCATGTTCTCCCCGTCCGTGCGTGGGTTTTCTCCGGGTACTCCGGTTTCCTCCCACATTCCAAAAACATGCATGTTTGGTTAATTGGCGACTCTAAATTGTCCATCCGTTTGAATGTTTGTTTGTCTATATGTGCCCCGTGATTGACTGACGACCAGTCCAGGGTGTACCCAAAGTCCACTCCCGCCCAGAGTCAGCTGGGATAGGCTCCAGCATACCCGCGACCCTAATGAGGATAAGCGGCATAGAAAATGAATGAATTATTTGCTGTGTTGTCATAACAAAAGTAGTCAAATAGAATAACTAGCTCATTGTATGCATCTTCTTCTTCCTCGTTAGGTATTTTTCTTGCACCACTCCGTAGCATTGTGGGTTAATATTATCATAGTTAGAGCAAAGAAAACCCCTTCATGACCTAAAACCGTTTTTTTAAACATTACTGGAACCCTGTTAACATGAAATAACACCACTACTGTATAGTCACCTTTATATCTGTAATATCTAATATGGTAAGCAATAATAAAACAAAACTCACCGTTAGCTAGAAAGGTCCTTGTTGTTGTCGTTGTCATTCATCCTCAGTATGACGTTGGTCACTTGATTGATATATTCACGCCAGTCTGACATTAATCCGGCATACATAGATGTACACTCCAACACTACTGCTAGCTTTGTTTACTGCTGACTTGAGTCCAAAGTACTTATTCTAAACTTAAGAATGGTTTTGAAACTGAGTGAGGAGGAATGACAAAATAAGCAGCTGAAAACGTACCTCTTCCACATGAAACAATATGCCATAACTATCAAAAACAGCTCAAATAAAACTAACGTGATAGAGGAAGGAAGTCATATTAGCAAGTAGCAAAGGACGACTGTAAACAACTCTCGAGTTCAATGTCGACTCGACTTCAGCCCTCCAAAAGTCAGTTACATCATAAATGTGTTAATTTATTTCTATTCCAATCCTACCCCGCGTTCCTAGTCGAATTTAACAAAGACAAAGTCCCTGGAGATTGGTAAAGTGTCCGGATTCGTTCAGAACAGTGGAATGAAAACTTTGGAACATGCTCTGGGTGGAGATTTATACTTGGAGATTGAGGATTCGCTCATTTCACTGTCAATCAAAAGGGATTCCGCCTCAGACAGATCATCCAATCATCATGCAGAAGCCGAGCGTCCTGGCCAGCCCGCTGCCCTATAAACTCTCAGAGATACCGAGCGTCCAATGGGCGGGTCAAAGCCAAGCATTTATCCAATGACCGTCCAGTTTTGCGCAGTGGAACAACCCAGGCTGCTCTTTCTCATCTAGGTCAGTAGACGCTCAGCACCGACTGAAAAAATCTGTTGTGGTGCTGTGGGAATGAATGAGAAGGAAGTTGTCTAAATTACCTGTCATAAGTAGCTGATTCTGAACAAAAATGAAAATATTCTAGTGCATATTTAGCAAATGTAATGTATACAAAGCACCACTTTTTTGGACAATTCCCTTGCAGTCTTAGAGCAATCACCACTGCCAAAGGTAGATCTCACCAAGTTCACTTCCTTCTTTTGGAGAAGTGAAGCCACACTTATTCCCCCAAGAACAAGTGCCCAGGGGAAGTCAACGAGGGCAACGTAAACTGCCACTGTCATGGAGCATTGTTTGAAAGCAAACAAAAAGGAAATGACAGCCACAGTTATAGCAAATTCCCATTTCAGTTCCGTCTCTTGAGGGACGCCGCCATGAATTCTGAGCCACGTTAAGTTAATGTGAAGGGAAAAAGCTGAAATGTTGATACCAAGAACTAATAATAACACAAAGATTTGTTCTCAAAAATATGTAGAATTTTATTGGGCTGTTTACTTTTTAAGTGGATTCCATTGGGGATGTGCAGCCAGAGAGAAGAAATGTTGAATGAATAATAATCTAGTATTATTAGTCATTTATAAAAAGGAAGTTTACGTTCTTTATGTATGTGTTTTATTTGTCCTTTGAAGTGGCTTCACTCGCTGTTTTTCCATATTAATTGCTAAATTTTAAGGTTGAATTTGACCTATTACTCAACAACAACAAAAAACCTTGAAGCAAATTTTGCCTAAATTATTCTATAAGCATAAAAATGACCCTATTAGCAAAATACAAATATAAGGCATTCAGACGATGCATTCAAAGATACTGGCATTACTATTACTGGAATTACTATTGCAACAACACGTCATCAGTAGGGTACAACTAACCTGTATTAGTGGGTGAACAATCCAACACATGGTGAATTCTGCTTCACAATGATAAGAAGAGCCGACTGGTGATTGGGTGTCATTAATGTGACTGTAATATTCAATCAAGACCTTCTTAAGCCATGCTGTCTTGCAGTTTTTTGCCAGATTGCTGTCTTATCTAGCCAGCATATTTCACCCTTCCTTTGCTCCTGCCATTTTTCCAGATTTCCTTGTTAAAATTTACCCGTTGTTGCCAACCATTCCCGGTTGTTGAGCTATCATGTATTTCTTGGTTTGCTACTTTAAGCTTTTGTTTGTCTTTTAACTTCCCGGTGACCTTCTGTCACCGGTGTCTTTTGTTGTACTTTGTAAGCCCTTTTGTTATTTTTACATACATTTTCTTTTTTTTACAAATCTCCCTTAGTGTCTGCTTTGGGGTCCACAACACCTGACACAAGTGCCAGCCCTGTAACAACAACAATCCCTAACAAAGATTAGTGTAACCCACGCCAAACTAAAACTCAATTCTATAGCTATGACATCACTTCCCGTCAGCACCGGAACACATTTGCAGGAACACACAAGTCTTATTTATGTCTCAAGTAGGTCATTTTCTCCTAATGTGTCTGCTATTTCAGGTACTACGAGTGTAAAGGTGACTATAGGGATGCTATTTCATGTCTTTTGGGCTATAATGTTCAAAACCATATGTTAAAAGTAGTACACAGGTTTTTTATGTTCTAAAAACAAAAATATTTCATTTATAAATAATTCATCACAGAAATACAATTACCACAATCGAGTCTGGAACCAATTGACTGTGATAATGTACAGCAGATCCTTTACTGCCAACCAACTAAAGCTGGGGGGAGACTGGTGTGGGGGCTAGGCTGTCATCAAAACCTGTGAGTGAGAGAAATTCAAATAATCGTCCCAGAACTAGAAGCCATTTTTTCTACTGGTGGGTAGACTGAGAATACGCATATGTGTCAGGAAATTAAACATGTCACCATGTTTGAAAGCAAATAATTGTAGAAAACCGCAGAGGTATCCCTAGTTTGGTTTCGTCGGTTGCTTGTAGGACTTAAAATGAGGAAACTTAACAGTATGTCAGGTTTTCGAGACTACAGTATAAACTTTAGTCAACTTATGCCAAGTTGTGTGGCACAGCAGTGATGTTATCATTAGGGCCATGTACTCTGTCTCTGTACATTCAGTATTTACAACCCGGCTGTGCAAAATATATTAAACCATAACCCATCCATCCATTTTCTATACCGCTTATCCTCATTAGGGTCGCGGGTATGCTGGAGCCTATCCCAGCTGACTTTGGGCGGGAGGCGGGGGTACACCCTGGACTTGTCGCCAAACAGGCATTCACACTCAAACATTCATACCTATGGACAATTTAGAGTCGCCAATTAACCTAACATGCATGTTTTTGGACTGTGGGAGAAAGTCGGAATACCTGGAGACCTGGTGGTTGCTACTGGTCATTTAAGGAAGGGAAGCTAACTTTTTTTTGGCTTTCATAAAACATCATAAATGTGTTTATTTGTTCATTGTGGTTTTCACCTAAGACAAAGTCACTGAGGATCGGTAAAGTCACTGGATCGGTTCAGAACAACAGATACCAAGATAAAAATCTTGGTAAATGCTACGTTGGAGGACAAGGAATTTGTGTCAATTACTTGCAATAAGTTCAAAAATGAAGGTATTTTAGCACATATTCAGTCAATGAAATGTACACAGGGTTGTACATATTTCACCACTTTTTTTTGGTACATTTTGGGGGAAGCTGAGCTTGCCTTGCGGTCTTAGAGCATTGCAACTGCCTGGAGAAAATCCACATACGAGAGAACACACAAACATCACACAGAGATGTTACAATCACAATCCAAACTTTATTTCTGAAGCTCAAGACAATGTTGATGAGGGTTAAGCACTAGGACAAAGTATAGTACAGTACTACTTTAACTGACTGACCAACAGAACAATATGTTGGCTTTTGAAAAATACTCCTATTACAATACAGACATGCACAAGCAACATGCACTTATCCAAGCCATGTACAAAGACACAAAGGACTCGCCAGAACAAGACCTGGCATTATATGGATAGTGCAGTACAACAAATGGGTGGACTGTCCAGGAGAGCAGTGTGGGAAGTGTTGGAAGGAAACAATCAGTTTATGAGTAATTTCCCATTATGATTAGTTTTTGGTACACCAACCTGGATTTTGTAATAATGGGTCAGTACACCTTGAGTCTCAGTTCCTTGTTTACACCTGGTGACTGATCTGTCCAAAGTGTTGTCTGCCTTTCACCCAAAATTGATTGTCAACAATTTGCATTTGGTAATAAGGGAAATTCTTTCCACCAAAAACTTAACAGCACAGGAAAGTTGAAATTTTGGAAAAATATTGAAAATATATAGAAATGGGGTGCCAGGAAAAAAGAAATTCAGTAGTTTCCAGAGGAAACGGGAGCGTTGATATGTATGGGCTCCAGAATTTGAAAATGGAATAAGTAAGAATGAATGGGTATTTTATTGCAAAAACAAACTTTATCCATCTTCTGCCACTTCGCGGAGGTCGGGTCGGGAGGACCTAAGACGAGAAACCCAGCTCCCCAGCGGATTTCTCCAGTTTTTCCGCCAGATCCTGAGATGTTCCCAGACCAACTGAGAGACATAATACTCTAATTTCATCAAATTTTCAGTATTTTCGTCCGGTGGAACACAGTGGGTGTGGCGGCGCAGAAGTGGGAGGTGCCGAATGATTCCGCCTGGCATAATGACAATTTAGTGCCAAAAGACTTCTCCGAAAGCTCGCTGGCTGCAACCCGGTCTACTCTCGGCACAAAGCAAAGCACAGCCAGTCTAGAGGTAATTTTGGTGATTGGCGCACTTGTCACCAAAACCCCACAGACGGGTTTACACAATGTCAGGCACATTTGAATGCATTTAATAATTACAACAACTACTATCTGATTCAGCACAAACATTTTGCTGTCCCTTCTGCCTCTGTCGCGGTGTCTCCACCACCTCATCTGTCCTGAATCGCCGCGCCCTTCCTCCTCATCCTCATCGGTGGCCAGTGTATCTGATATGGATGTGGTTAATTGTAAATCAACGATCAATCAAACGTATTGACATCTTTGATTGTGTAACTGAGAATTGCAAAAATGATTATAATGAATTGGGTAACACACGTTCATCCCACATGCAAACACAAGTGTCAAGGTCCAGACCACCAGCTTGGCAATGTGTCTTGTACGCACAGTTGTTTCAGATTTCATCCCCGTTATGCAATTTTTTTAAATTTTATATTACATATACATATTAAATTACATTTTCATATTATAATTATAGGTTACTAAATACGAGTGTCTTTATTAGTGGGCAAAAAATGCTTACCTTACCGGTGGCCACTGTGTGCCTCCTGTGCTCTGTTAGTTTTTGTTTTGACTTCTTCTGACATCATTGAACCGCTTTTTTTCCCCCTGGGCAACGGTTCTCAGTACGTCAGGGCAAACTTTATTTTGATTTACGATACTTGTAACCTCCTCCCAGGCCGCTTTTGCATCATCAGCTCGGGGAGGTCTGCTCGTGTGATCATATATTCGGCCACTGCGAGTTTGGACCTCCCGGACCAAAGCATCACTTTCCATCTAGGAGAAGTTTTGCCGTCTTCCGCTGTCTTCATCCATATTCAACAAAACTTGCAATTCACTTCACCAGCGGCTCATTTAAAGGTGAGGAGAGGAGCTCATTTGATTGGTGAAGATTTGACCCGGCTGTGTTAAACCCAGTCACGCCTTCTCTCCTCCCTCTTTGTCATTTGCACCGGTAGGAGGGACGGAGGCGTACTTACGCCAAGCTGCATGTGGCACGAAATTGAAAAATACGCCTAAAACACGCCCATTGGCGAGACACAAGAAAAGGTGTGCTATGAAATTAGAGGCTATGGCCTATGGAGGCTATGGACTATGGGCTGTATGAAATTAGAGCCCATAGTCTTTACACCTCCCTTGGAAGACATCCAGGAAGCGCAACAAGATAGGAGGCATAACATAACTGGATGTCGTAGCCACCTCACCTGGCTCCTCTAACCTGCGGAGGAGTAGAATCTCTACTCCAAGATTTTTCTGGATGACATTGCTTCTCACACTATCTTTAAGCAAGAGCCCAACCACCCTTTGGAGAAAACTCATTTTGGCCACTTGTCTCTTGGAACTTGTCCTTTCGAGCATGCTCATGTGAGGGTAGGAATATAGATATGCTGGTAAATTTAGAGCTGTGCTTTTTGGCTCAGCTCTTACCTTGCCCATGCTGGACTGATGCAGAGTTGGCATCACTGCAGACGCTGCAGCAATCTTCCCATCAACCTCGTGTTCCATCCTCTCCTCACTGGTGAACAAGATCCCAAGGTACACGAACTCCTACACTTGGGGCAGGATCTCATCCCCGACCAGAAAATGGCATGCCACACTTTTACGGTGGAAAGAAGGACAAAATACGGTAGCTTCCCGAGGAAAACGGGAGGGTTGGCTGCTATGGGCTCCAGCCCCTTTGAATGTAGAAAGCAAGAAATGGATGGATGTTTCACGGCTATGTTCCACCCTACTATGTGCTAAAACAAGTCAAATATGCTTGTTCGGTTGGCAGATTATTTTGTTTATTTTTAAAAGAATGACTGCACTGGCCCTTGAAGAGAGGCCATCTGCTGGATAATAGGGACAATGGACTGAAGTGCAACAGTCTGCTGCGAACAAATTATCAACATAGCATGGTGAGTGTGTGTGTAATGTGAGTAGTATGATAGTATTGTACTGACCCTTAGGGTGTTATGTGTTGTGGTTGTGTATGTGTTACCATGGAAGATGTGTTCCGGGGTAACACATACACAACCACAACAGGACAGGAGGTGGATGGACAGGAAGAGGGAGAGGGAGAGGAACACGTAGAAAGGACGAAGAGGTTCGTCCTGGCACACGACATCGAATGTCTTTGCAAACGAGCATACAGCAATATGCCACCATCAGTGCGCACAGAGCTTGCTAAGGACCAGTTTTTGTACTCAGCCCCAAAGAACTGTTTCTCCAGACCCAGCTGGCACAACCTGTCACACTTAGTGAAGCTCTGGAGCTGCCATTAAAGGGAGAGATGCTAAGTGGGGAGCAGCAATGAGGTGTCAGTGGCACAAGTGACAGCAACCAGTGCATGGCCCAAGCAAGCGAAGGGGCCGCAAACTGTGGTGCAATCAGCTGCCCTGCAGTCAGCAGGAGCGAGAAACCACACACGTCATCGATCACAGACCTGCTGGGGGTGTGGAGTAGTAGGACAACACCTGAGACAATGCCCTAAACTGGCAGCGCTGCAGGGAAACGCCCAGGGACCCTAGTAAAGGGGGAGACACAGGCCCATGTTACTGTCAACCACACCCCACTGTCATCTGCACCGAGCCCCGTTGTAGTGGTGGGCTGGACCCATGTTGGCGACTTTTGCCACATACCGGTCACAGTGGCAGGCAGGTGATGCCCTGCTGGATATGGGGTTCAATGCAACGCTGGTGCGGCCTGACACTGACCCGATGGGAGCCGCTGTGGAAGATACTGTAGTTCAGCTGAGGACGGTGACCGGTACGCTGGCCACCATGAGAGGACAAGGAGTGTTCCAATTTGTAGTGGACAAACGCTCAGTGCCTTTTACTGCACGGGTGGCAGAAGTGCAGGAGTCTTGCATCCTGGGACTGGACTTCTTGAGAGCTATTGGTGCAGTCCTGGACCTCAGCAGGAGCTCCCTGTTGCTTCCTGGGGGAGAAGTGGTGCCGCTGACATCTCCCTCTTCCTGTTTAACTGCTCACACCGTGACGGCCAGCACCGTAAAGACATCCGCAGCACCATCAAGGGGAGCTTAGGCCTGTGTAATGCTCCTGCAACCTTTGAGAGATTGATGGACAGAGTGCTGACTGGTGTCCAACTTCAGCGGTGCATGGTGTACCTTGACGACCTGTTGGTGAATGGAAGCTCATTCGAGGCAAGCCTGGACTCTCTGCGGGAGGTGCTGGAAAGAATGGCAGCTGCAGGTCTGAAGTTGCACCCGCACAAATGCCACTTCATGAGGCGGGAAGTGGAGTTTTTGGGCCACAAAACGGGACAAGAGGCCATCAGCACGCTGGACAAAAAGATTAATTCCATCAAAAGCTGGCCTACCCCTACAGACCCAACGCAGGTTAAAAGTTTCCTTGGCTTGGCTTCCTATTACAGGAAGTTTGTGAGGGGAAGCGTAACTATGATGTCACCACAAGAGGAAGGCACTTTCAACCTGGGGAGCTGGTGTGGGTCTATATCCTAAAGAGCCGTTTTAGAGACTCTGTTGTTCCATCGAGGACGAGGAACTTAGTGTTGGGGGGGAAGTGTAATGACCCTTATGGTGTTATGTGTTGTTGTTGTGTATGTGTCACCATGAAAGATGTGTTCTGGGGTTGAAGGGAGGAGAGAGAGAACGAACAAGAAGAGGGAGAGGGAGAAGAACAGGTAGAAAGGACAGACGGGTTTTTAGTTCGGTGTGGATTATGGCCATGACAGTAGCCCGTGTTTGGGATTGTGGTGTGGTGATTCAATGATTAAAATAAAAAGGCTGTTGTTCCACCATCCAGTCTGGTGTTTGTGCTGCGCACGAAGCGTTACAGTATTATTGAGCGTTTTTCAGTACGAATGTTCAAATTATCCTAATTACAATTTTCTCATAAATGTTCTGTTGGGCGTTAAATCATTGGGAAAGGCAAAAGCAAGTGTGGTTTTGGACGGGACCTATTATGTTTTACTATGAATTCACAATGAATAAAACAATTCATATTACACATGGCACAACATTTCAAATACGTATGCGGAAATTACCTAAACAAGGTAAAATGCTTGTGCTACACAATTTGCTATATACTTCCATCATGCTCTTATTCTAGTTGCACAACACTTGTACTGGACAAACAAAACTAAACAGGCACATACAATGTCATGGCATGTGTTGGGGCAAGCACATAGTAATTGGATGACAGAACGGATCAGTGGGGGAATATCTCCTTCCTCATTAAAGATAATCTTTCTGTTGTTGTCCTTATATTATTTACTAAATTACTTCTATTAATTGGGTGTGTCTAAACTTTTTCCACCGAGGGCAACATTCGTCTTGAACATTGTTTGTAAATTTTCCTTTTGTAAAATTAGGATTTTATCCCATATTCAGAATTTTTCCCATATTACAACTTTTTTTCCCAACCTAATTGTCCCTAAATTTAGTTTGAAAAACCCCATCAAAAAACAAAAAACAAACAAAAACAAACAAACAAACAAAACAAGTAAATTTTGTTTTGTTTGTTTCTCCCAGTATTATGGCTTTTAAAAAAAAACACATTTTTTGTAATATTATCTACGCTATTAAAACAATAAAAACAATTTTGGTAATATAATAACATTATTCACGTAAAATTGTGACTTTTTCTTGTGAGAATGCTTTTTTCTCACAATGTTTTCAATATATTCTCCTGAAACTGCAGCTTTTTTTCTATTTCTGCTTTTTTCTTCTCATAATAATGACTTTATTCACACAATAGTTTGACTTGACTGTAGGAGTATTTTTTTTTTAAACTTTTTTTCTGAAAACTCATTTTCCAAATATTACAGCTGTATTTGTAGTTCTCAGTGTTTCTCATAATATTGCAGCTTTTAAAAAGATATATATTTTTTTCTTTAATATTTCAACTGTACGCAACTAAAATGATGTTACTTTTCCTATTTTTGTAAAATTATGACTCTTATTCTTTATTGTTCTTCTTGTTAAATTACTACTGATTTTTAAATTATTGCTGTTTTTATTGTTTTGGAATTGAGTAAAAAAAAAAAAAAACAGTGCAGATCGCAAATGGCTACAGAACCTCACTTTGGACACTCCTATACTAAATGAACAATGTGCACTGTAATTGTTAGTGCAATAAAACCCAATGAGGACAATAACTACAATCACTAATAGTACAGTATATTTGTGAATAAGCCTACCAGGTCCCCTAAAATTGTGTTCAGTTACAATTTACATTCACTAAAGTGTGTTTTACTGTTAACCATGACAAGGTAACACATTTGTCACATGTGCACTGACACTAAAGGTTTTCTCCTACCTGACTGGTTACAAATGTTGGAAACATCAGTTTAGTACACTACAAACACTGTACGCTTACTTCTATAACACCTTGATTTGGTCATAGTCAACAAACATGCACCACAAAGGCAAGTAAAAAAAAAACACCTTGCTACATATCCCCCTCTGCTCAAGTGTTGGCCCGTGTGAGGATATTTAACTTTAGTACTGTTGCTGTTTAACAATGTTCATACATTCTTTCAATAAAAGACTAAATTGCTTTTGAACCGTGTGCATGGATACATTATAGGGACCAAATAATTGGTACACTGGCAAGGATTGCAAATGTTAAAAAAATAGAAAGTAGATTACAAAAACAGCAGCTGTCTATTCAATCGGTTAAGCATTTGTGAGGTTGGGAGTCAAGGGCTTCCTATCCCATTCCATCCCAAAGGTGTAGACCTTAAACAACACCTGTAGTCATGTAACACTCATGATAACAGAAAATAAGCAATTTCAGACATAAATATGATGTGCTCATGAGTGTTGCTGTAAATGTATTCCAGTGCTAAGGGAGCTGAGTGACACGGAAGACTCAGAGCTTGGCGTAGGTTATGGCTGCAACAGTTATGGCCCGTGTTAGGAATTATTGTGCCTGTTGTGAGATCATTCAAACCTGCAATTAAAGCCTGTTCCGACAATCAAATCTGGTGCTTGTGTGTCTCACGTAACATTACAGTAACATTCCTGACACTTAAGTCACCGTTGTAGAATATTACATGTTATCACAGCATCTTTGAATACGTCTTTTCAATGCCTCCTATTTCTATTTTATATCATTTTGCTGTTTTGGGGCTAACTGGCGTAGCGTACATAAGCGATTCGACGCATCATAATCCACACTTCGTAATCGTCGAAATTCAACAATATGCGTACAGGTAGTCCTTGGTTAAAAACATTCCGTGTTACGTTGTTTGTGGTTCCAGACATGCTTCCATTATTCAAACTTATTTTTGGTGAGGAAGAACATTGATTGTTAGGTAACTTTTTGTACTTCATTATGTCTCTCAAGTGACAGTGTGCCAAAGAAAAGAAAAGCCTGCAGGCTACAGTAATCAAACTTCCTCAAACAGGAAAAAAATCACATTTAGGGTTCTGGATATGGATGTGTCTCGTTACTCTTGTCCATGTAGTGTAGGAGGATGTTTATTGTGTGCATCTTTGTGCACTTGTTGATGTGTTGTTTCCCTGCATGAATATATTGCTCAGCAGTGGAGACAAGAGAGAAATCTTCCTTGGACCATCTCCAGTGAGGATGAAAGCATTGTCCTCGCCTGTTTACCCCTCCACACAATAAAAGTATCCAAATTCAGAAAAGGGGCTTTGACTTTTTGACGGGTGGAGATGAATGAAGACTGCCAAAGAGAAAGTAGCGAAACAGCATAGGAAAACAATGCTTTCCTCCACAGGCTTTGTCTCAGGGCTCGAAAGACGAAGGCAGCGGAGGAGATGAAAGGCTGCACTGCGATATTTGAAAAGTACAGACTGGCCGTGGTTTGCCGAAAGTCTATTCGCGTGGAGTTACAGCGTGAAGGTTGATGCTATCAAGTCCAATAAAGTACGTGTTGTATCGGGTGGCACACAAGGTGCGCGGGCATGGAAAAAAGGGCACCAAAAATAGCCACCAGTCACACAGACAAATTAAGGCAAGCTCTTATTTACAAGGAATCTAATGGGTAAAGCACTGAGTAAGTCTAGATGCACATGTCCATCTGTGGGGTTTATTTAAATGAAATATTGAGCAAATTGCTGCAATGTGACTGAACATTAAGCTTTCTTTGCTTTTGGACTTTGCAACTGGAAGTGAAATACAAAAGCGAAAAAAAAAGTTGGCCTTCCTTTCTTCATCCATCCCAACAATTGAAAGAAATCAATCCGAAAGGTGCGAAGGAAATTAACTTTGGAGTAGACCTGCTATGTGTAGGCTTGCTGTTACATCGGGCACACTTTGTTCTCAGGGATGGGCAGCTGGGCAAAGGCGCTGCAGTCAGTCGGAGACTCTTCAGACCTGGGCGATGCAGTACCACCCACAGGGATGCAGGCGGCAATGGTGGCCATTTCTCCTGTCTGACTCTCCACAGTAATCCCGTGTCGCGCTGTCTGGTTCATTTGGCTGTCTGACATGGTCAGCCTGCCGGTGACGAGCTGTATGAGGCACTTCCTGAACTACATAGAAATGAAAAGCATCACAATTATGTGTCTCAAATTCTTGTTTGTAAGTTTATAAGCAGCAGATCAGGGCTTCTCAACTTGTCTCAACCTGGGACCCACGTTTTGGAACAATAAGTTTCATTAAAGTCATTTTCATTTGTTGAATTTATATATACAGTAGTGTTCAAAATAAAAATAGCAGTACAATGTGACTAACCCGATGTTATTAGTATATTTTTATTGCTGCATGGCAAACAAGTTACCAGTAGGTGCAGTAGATTCTCAGAAAACAAAAAATACACATTTTTTTAACACTATGTGACTAGAATTACATTATTTTTCCTTATAACATTACAGAATATTCTCATAAAATGCTACTTTAAATAAAACTAAATTACAGCTGCTTTTTTTCATTTCTGCTGTTTTTATTTAATTTTCCAATTATTCTTGTTATTTTGACTTTCCATAATATGTTTTAAAAATTACAACTTTTTTTTATTACAATGTAAAAAGGTATCATCTTCCTTAATTATTTCAAATGTATGTATTATGACAATATTTTTGCAAAATTGGGACTTTATTCTGGTAACATTTCTGCTGAATTTCTTGTTTAATTTTATATCATTTGTTTGATTATTTTAGGAATGTGTTACAGACCACAAGCTGCACTTTACAAACCCCTGTTCTTAACAGACACCATCGTTATGAACGAATGTCTGTCTATACGTGCACTGTGACGGCCTGGCAACCAAGTCAAGGTGTACCCCATCTCTCCAAAAATGTCAGCTAGGATAGGCTCTAGCTAACGGAAATAAGCGGTGGAAAAAATGGTAGAATGGATGACTCACGTCATAATAAAAGTCACCTGGTTTCAAGTACTGGCAGCTTTGCATAAGCGGTAGTGGTTCTGATTCAATATAATTACTTACAGCTACTCTTCTTGGTGTTGACCCATTTAAAGTTGCCAGAAGTAGGACATCCGTGTGGGCATGCAGACCATGTGCAGTTCCCTCCAGGAAGGTCTGATCTAATATCTTCTTCACACACTTGATGTAATACATTCACATTTTCCTGTTTATGTGGTTTAGTGAAAGATAATATTAGGAAAGATCCTGGTTTAACCGAGCCCCCAAGAGGTTATGATCATGTAAGTGTGATTGAATTACATTAAAAAGTAATCAAGTCAAGTTCTATCAAAATTGTTGCCTTAAAAAAAACACACACAAGGCCAAAATAAGGCCAAACACTAAAGATTGTGTTAGAGATTCTAATACATTTAGATGCCTCCGTTTTTTAATATAATTACATAATATACAAACATTAAATCCAATATTATGTTTAAATTATCGCTTTTCAGCCCAGGAAGCAACATTTAACATTGTTCATGAATTTGTGTTGTAAATTGAAAAATGATATCGCCGCATGTCAGGCTAGAAGATAAACATTTTTGATTGCTAAATTTAAATAAGCTTCACATGCACACAGATTCTAAGTTTTGGAAAGTCTTGACTAGGGACTTGTTTTAGATGAGTATCTGTTACGAATAATGTATTTTTGCAGAGTACTAGCATGAAACAAGTACAGTTCGTCATTGTCCACAACCCTGTTGAAGGAATATCCTCATTAGGAAACTACTTATGTATTCACTCTTCAAGCTCTGTGATTGGCCAGTCACACACAGCAACCGCCCCTTCACTGATGCCGCTCACTCTTTCACACACAGACACGATACATACAGTGACTCTACTTGCTTAGCTTGGCTTCACTCCAGCTCTTGTTCTGTATTTCGCTCCATTCCGGTTTGTATGATATTTTTAGTTGGTAGAGTTAGTATGCATTTGAAAAGATATATTTGAAAACGGCTCATGTCGCGTTGGTCACTGCCTTTACTTCGGACAGTTTTTTTATGTTTTCCTCAGCTCAGCTTAGCTCAGCTCGTATTTAAAGTTACTTGGCATACTTTACTATTGTCTGCTTCCTTCTCATTTGGCTGGTGAAATAAAGTCCGTTGGAAAACTTTGCTCATAGTACAGCCTTTGAGAAAAATACACTAAACAAGGCTGACAGATTATTTCCCTGTTTGCCATTACTGGATGTTTGCATGAATCACCAACTTCACACACATCATTAAAAAATGTCTTACAGATCACTTACACACACACAATTTAAGTCCCATTTTGAGGCTGTAAATAGTTTTCAAACAATCAATAAATATAGCAACTTCTGATCTCCATTTCACTTTCATATTTAAAAAAATATCAGGTCAAACCAGGCGCACGTCTGGTTTATGCCCCACCCACACCTAGTACAGATATGGATACAGATAATCTTGATGGGTGAACAGATACAGAAAGTGGTGTACTCACTCATTCCTAGTCTTGACCCTACTCAGAGGTTTACAAAAGCTTTGTCATTATGAAGAAAAAAACTATATTTGTAAGTGAATGAAAAATGAAAAGTATGACATTTTTAAATACATATGAATGGCCTCAAATCAGGGATAGTTGTTGTGGAGCCAGTGTACAGTAATCTCACGTTTATTGCAGTTAATCGTTCAAGACCCATCCGTGACGAGTGAATTTCTGCAAAGTAGGAATCCTTATTTATAAATGGAATATTTTAATAGAGCATTGAAAACCTGTTTATAACCTTCAGAATATGGTTTTTAGCATTAAGAAAGTTCTCTAGACATTAAATAAAACCCCTGTAGTCATCTTTACAGTCATATTACCCATTATAGTAGACATAATAACAGACAATAAGACTCCAAGAAACAACTAAGACTTGTGCTCGTGTGTATGGGTTTTCTCACAATATTAGGAATTTATTCTTTTAGAATTTCACCTTTTTCATGTGAGAATATGGTTGTTTTCTCTTAATATTTTGACTTCATTCTTGCAAAATTGTAGATGTTTTTAATGTTGTGACTATTTAATCTTGCAGCAATATAACCTTTT
This sequence comes from Oostethus manadensis, assembly GCA_024372805.1. Classification (NCBI taxonomy): domain Eukaryota; kingdom Metazoa; phylum Chordata; class Actinopteri; order Syngnathiformes; family Syngnathidae; genus Oostethus; species Oostethus manadensis. Next base: position 5,037,869 of record QODF01000040.1, read on the forward strand.
CTACAACATAATGTTCTAAAAATTACTACTTTATTTGTTGTTTTGTTTATTACGACTTAAAAATGTGTTTCTTTAATATGTGAAACTTTATACTACTAAAATTATGTTATTTTTTCTAATAATATTACAGTTATATTGCTGACCCCTGGGCTAGACAATGCAATTTACAAGCAAAATGTGACTTGATAGATCAGCAGCAACCAATCCCAATGACTGACTTGCAAGCATAAAATAGGTGGGTTATACATATTTCAGCAGAGCCTTGTATGGAGAACTGTACCAACTGAATTGGACTGTTTACTCATAAAGCATGCATTATTAAAAAACTCGATTGAGATTCAGTTGCAATTTAGACCTGCTGTATAGTCATACAATAAACTTGGATTATAAGAATAAACCTTACCTGTTTGTTCATGAACACGTAGATGATTGGGTTATACACGGCAGCAGTCTTGGAGAAGAATGCCGGGATGGAAGCCAACCTGGCATCCAATTTAATGGTTGGATGAGCTGTGACCAGTATGGCGAAGACTGCGTAAGGTGTCCATGCCACCATGAATGCTATAATCATGACTACTACCATACGGGTCACCTGACGGTCAGGCTTCCTGGCACTGGCCAGACGACCATGGGACACCTAGACGAAGAAGAAGGTTGTTGATTTTATTTGAAATGTTAGTGTAGCTGTTGAAGTTGGACCTTGGAATTTAGTTGGGTGTCATACAAGTCAGTTTTTCAGACACAAGCAAGTGTGACACGCTTTTGGGATGTGTCCCTTCCCTTTCCTATCTGTGATTGTGCCAATATTGCTAGAAGGGAATTTGTTTTTTCAAGAATACAAAAACCTCAACATCACATAAATGCAATCAAATGTGTTCAGCAGACCAAGGTAATCGCGCTAATCAATGACTCACCAGCTTCGAGTCTGCTGGAAGGCATTTGAATGGTATCACTGCAAGCAGCTCCAACTGTTAATAGGATTTAATGTTTTTGCAAAGAGCAGCCAGCAGATAGCATCACCCAGTCACATTTCCACCTTAAAAACACAGTTGACGGAAGTGTCAATCCCATCATCACACTTGCTATTGTTTTCCAGTAACTAATTCATTACTATTGCAAACGTTACGCCATTATCATCTCATAGAAATGCGGTGCGTTACTTTGCACTAATATCTAGAGCTACAATATGGATGTTGCTTCAGTCTCTTCAGTCACGTTATAGTTGTAGTTTCTCACTGTCTGGAAATCACAACCTCCCCGTACTGCCACAATATTGGAGAACAATAGAGACTTTGAAGTGATTTTTGATCCAGGTCAAATATTGTTTTATTCAGTATTAAGGTATTTCTTGCTACTTTATGTTATATGTTTTTAAAGTGTGGTTTCCAACTCATTCTTTCATCAATTATGACGCCCCAAACTTTATTTTCATACACTCTTTCAATTTCCTCCCCGTCAATTTGTATTTTCTCACAAATACTCACAAATAGTCGTCTGCTATTACCAAATAGCACAATTTTCATTTTACTTAGAATCAAGGATAATCTGCTTTTATCAAACAATTTTTAGAGTAATCATTTCATCTGAAACTTATTAGCTCTTGTGTGTTTTCTCGAGAGCAAAAAGCTGTGGTATCATCTGCAAATAGTACTAGTTATAGGTGTTTTGTCACTTTGCAGATGTTGTTAATGCATAGATTAAATAATTTTGGTCTCAGTATTGACACTTGTGGTACGCCACATAATATCTTTAAACTTGTTTATGTATTTTCTCTTAAATTCACATATAGCTTCCTGTTTTCTAGGTAGCTCTTAACCCAATTCAGAACTAACCCTCTAATGCCATACCTTTCTAATTTTGTAGTTGGGATGTTGGGATTGATTAAATACATCGTTAAATGTATTTTGTAAACTTTCGTTTAATCCATGAATATAATGGGTGCGCACTTTCTATGGTTTATAGCATTCGTAATTTCCTCTGTGAATTCAATCAGTGCCATAGATGTGGAAATATTGGAAGTCCGCCAGGATGTCATTCTTTTTGAGGAATTTGTCTAACTTATGGTTGAATAACTTTTCAATGATTTTGGAAAATTATGGAAAAAATGAAATTGGTCAGTATTGTGTGACCTGATGTTTATCTCCATTTGTGAAGATTGGAACTACTTAGCTGTCTTCGTTTTGTCTGGGAATTTGCCCGTCTGGAATGATAGATTGCTGATGTACGTTAGCGATTTCTGCGATTTCATTGATAACCATTTTTATTGTTTCCATTTCAATTCCATTACAATCAGTTGATGTTTTTGCTTTACATTCATGTACAATGTCCTACAATTCCTCTTTGGTCACATCAGTGAGAAACATGGAGTTAGGGTTCCTGTCTATAGTCTCCTTCACTTTTCAGAATGCCCCAAGTATCTCCAATGTTGTTTTTATTCCTAACTAGAATTTGTTTATAATATTATTTCTTACACATTCTCAAAGTATTTGTTAACTTGTTTTAATATGTTTTATATGTTTTTTGGCTTATTTTTTGTTGAATTATAAATGTCCTATAAATTTCTTCCTACAGGCATTTTGCAGACCTTTTGTCATCCATGCCTGTTACTCTTCATTTGCTTGTTAGACATTTCTCTCAATGGACAGTGCTGATGGTACAGCTTCACATAAGTCATTAGAAAGTGTTCATATGCTTCATTCACATGGCTTCCACTGTGCACTTCTTTTTTTAAAGCATTGATGCTGTCCTCTGTGCGTAGCCTTTTGCAAGTTCTTTTGTTCTCCATCTTTTGTTTTTTGTAGTTTTTGTTGTAAATTGTAAACACTGGAAGATAGTCACTGATGTCATTGATTAGAAGGCCACTAGTTGCGTCGTTATCAAAGTCATTAGTGAATATGTTATCAATTAATGTGGCACTGTGGTCTGTTATTCTGCTTGGTCTTGTGATTTTTGGGTAGAAAGTCAGGCTGTACATTGTATCAATGAAGTCATCTATTCTACTTTGCTTGTTTGGATTCAGAAGATCAAGTCTCCACAAACGAAGATGATTTTTTGGTTGATGTTTTTAGAAGGTTGCCTTCATCCAGTCCTCAAATATTACCATGCTTGACTTAGGTGTTCTATACAGACAACTTATTACAATGTTTTTTGCCTTTTTCTGAGCATATTTTAAATGTTATGCATTCAAAAATGTTGTCAGCAGCAAATGACATGCTCTTTACCATTTTGTGCTTCAGATGTTTGTCCACATACACAGCCACTCCTCCTCCACTTTTGTTGTTTCTGTTGATGCGGTTCATTTCATAACCTTGCAGTTCAATTTCCATATCCTTGTCAGCATTTATCAGAGTTTCTGAGATTGCAATTACTTTGAAGGGCTCTTTGAATTGATTCAAGTATTGCCTGATGTTGCTATGATTTGCGTACATGCTTCTGCTGTTTATGTGGATAATAGACAATTTATTACCTGTGTTTAAATTATTGTTGTATTCTTCCTCCGTGTAGTAGTGGCAGTCATTTTTGATGTGCAAAAACAAATTTGTGTCCAGGTCTATGTCTTTTTTCAGATCCACATGTTTGTGGTCTGTAAGACTAAAAGTGTCCAGTTGAAGATCTTCTTTTCCAGCGAAATATAGTGTTGTGTTATGAGTGTTGTTAAATGTAGTTTGATGTGTTCCTAGTTCTAGTGCATCTGGTTGATCAGTTCCTTGTGTCTTGCTAATGGATTTTCCAAATAATATTGAATCTAATACTTTCTAATACTCTTTGTCCTTCTTGTTTTTGAGTTGTTTTCCTTTTCCATGTTGTTGTTTTGATGTGGTCTTTAATATTTTTCCAAGCCCTTAATGTCTTTGACAACAAGCACTCTCGCTTCTGGTCCTCCATTTAACTTAATGAAAATTTTGCAGTTGGCGCTCCAAGTGCCTTGGATCTTCCCCTGCTTCCTCAGGTCAAGTGCTTTCTTGGCAATTTCAGCATTGCGTTTTGCCAAATGCTCATTCATGTGGACATTTGTTCCTTTCAGCTTCCTTCCCTGCTTCAGCAGTGCGACTTTGAATTTCCTGGTAGTGAATTTAACGATGATGACGAGAGCGGTCCTATTCCTGCCATACAGTGGGATGCATGTGTCGATGGTGTTGATGTCTACTTCCACTTCCTTTGAATGTAGAAAATTAACAACTTGTTTCTCAGCGGAAGCGACGTCTTCTTTGTCTAATTCCTCTTTATTCCAGACTGCTCTGGCGTACGACCTGGGTTTGATCCTGAGCACCCGTCACGATCACATCGTTCTAAACCTAACCCTAACCCATTCTGGTATTATTATCACTTGAATCACACCACACTCTTATACAGAGCCAAAACTGAATTATTTAAATATTTGAAGGTTTTTCAAAAAAAGAAACAGCTACTTTTCTTGAAACCAACTGAATTTATGAAGGAGTAATTGATGCCAAACGGAGATTTGAACCCTGAGCCTCCTGACTGTGAGGCTAATGTGCTACCACTCACCCACCGTGCAACCCACATGTAAAACTATATTTGTAAAACTGTAAAAACCTATTTTGATTTCTGGAATGGATTAAGCAGATTTAAATTATTTCTTATGGGAAAAATGAATTTGGTTAGAGCACTTTTGGTTTGAGTCAGACCTTCTGGAACAAGTTCTATTGTGTAATATTACTTTTTTTTGAGTAATTAGTCCAACTCTGGGTGTTACTGAAGTTGCAATTGTGAAACCTGTATTGCCACAACACAACAAGCTGAAATGCCATTCATCCATTTTTCATACTGCTTATCCTCATTAGGGTCAGAGGTATGCTGGAGCCTATTCCATCTGATTTTGGGCGGGAGGCGGGGTACACCCTGGACTGGTCGGCAGTCAATCGGAGGGCAGACAAACAAACATTCACACTTACATACCTAATGGACAATTTAGAGTTGCCAATTAACCTAACATGCATGTTTTTGGAAAGCTGAAATGTCACAACAAATATTTTCATAGCAGGACCTCGTGGAGCCACCATTTCTCACTCCCATATCTACTTGTGCAACTGTGAATACCAGTAGTTGGCCCTCTCCACCAACTACATGATTAGTTTCTGATTGGTTAGATCTGATTTAAGGGTGTTAAAACTAGGACCCAGATATAAGTTCTAGTGAACAGTACAGTATGGTTCCTTAAATCTCATAGACTGTGTTGTAGATACCCTGTCTTTAAAATGTTGGCTAATTGATTGTATGTTTGTAAAGATCATTTACAAATTAATACTTTAGATGGCATCGAATAAGAATATCAACAGATACCAGCATACTTCTGGCAAAGGGGTAAGTAGAATGAAGTAATGTGTCATGCACTGACCTTTCTGAGTTTTTGCAGGAGCTTCCCATAGCAGAAGAAGATCACTCCAAGAGGCAGAATGAAACAGGTGGTGAAGAACGTGATGATGTAGCTATGGTCAGTCACCGTGGATGAATACCTGGTGGACACATTTATTCAAATATAAAACCAAGTGTGTACGGACTTTGAACAAAACCATAATAAAATATAAAGCTGCAACAATTAATTGATAAATTATCCAATTAAACAACAACAATATCGGTATTCGATTAACAGTTTTATGATTTAATAATGTATGTATCCTTTGATTTCAGCCTGTCAAATATGAATATTGTTTGAATTTCCTTAGTCATCCATGAAAGCAGGCCAATTATATTTGTGTTTTAAGCACAACAAAATACTCACACGCATCAGCTTTGACTTTAGATTGATTGAATGATGAACATTTTTGCCTCTTTCCTGATATTTTGTTTGTGTTTGGTTCCTATTGATATGGTCCATGTAGGGGATGACCCATTATTTAATTAATTACAGCTTCAGATGAATCAACTAAGAACATAAATGTTAGTTGCAGCTCTAATTCCTCATTACTCGATTAATTGAAACAACAAGCTCCAGCTCCATCAACAAGAAAATAATCGTTAGTTGCAGCCCTAATAAAATATGTATACAAAGAACACAACAATGAGCTGACATTTAGAGGCTCTTATCTGACTGGAGCGAGAAGACTTTTTACCTCATTTGAGCTTTTGTAAAAATTACAATTTGACAAATCTTAGACACAGTTTGCCTCACTTAAGCCTCTAAATGAGCCTGATTATGTTATGTCCATGGTGATACCTACCATGGTAAAACTATAACAAACTCCAGCTTTATTTGCATTATGTGAGGAACCACCAGCTCGAGTGAGGATATAGTCTGTTGGTGGAAGGAATACTTTGAGGTCCTTCTCAATCCCACTGATATACCTTCCATAGAGGAAGTAGAGTCTGAGGACACGCACGCGGACAGTTCACCATGGCTGAGGTATCTCGGGTGGTCAAAACACTCCCCAGTGGCAAGGCTCCGTAGGGGTGGACAGGTTTTGCCCTGAATTCCTCAAGGCCCTGGATGTTGGGGGACTGTCTTTGTTGACACGCCTCTTCAATATCACATGGAAGTCGCAAAAAGTGCCTATGGACTGGCAGGCCGGGGTGTTGGTCCCCATTTTTTAAAAGGGTAACCAGAAGGTGTGTTCCAACTATGGAAGGAACACAAGAGGAGGATCACACTCCTCAGCCTCCCCGGGAAAGTCTATTCCAGGGTGCTGGAGGAAAGGGTACGACAATCAGTCGAACCTCGGTTACAGGAGGTGCAATGTGGTTTTTGTCCTGGCCGCAGAATAGAGAGTGGGAGTTTGCCCAACCAGTCTTATGTGCTTTGTAAACTTGGAAAAGGCATTTGACCGTGTCCCTCATGGTGTCCTGTTTGGGGTGCACTGAGAGTGGTGGTGCGCTGCGTGCCATTTGGTCCTTGTACAATCGAAGCAGGAGCCTGGTTCACATTGCCAGCACTAAGTCAAGCTTGTTTCCGATAAACGTTGGTCTCCACCAAGGCTGCCCGTCGTCACCAGTTTTGTTCATAACCTTCAATTTCTAGGCGCAGTCAAGGCGTTGAGGGAGGGTCTCTGCTATTTGCAGACGATGTGGTCCTGATGGCCTCATGAGGCTGTGTCCCTCAGCGTTCACTGGTGTTCACAGTGTGAAGCTTTTCTGCATTTGATTCAGCACCTCCAAGCGTCAGCACTAATGCGGTCGCTGTACCGGACCGTCGTCATGAAGAGATAGCTGAGCCGGAAGGCAAAGCTCTCTGTTTACAGATTGATCTATGTTCCCACCCTCACCTATGGTCATGAGTAATGGGTCATGACCAAAAGAACGAGATTGGGGATACAAGCGGTGGAAATTAGTTTCCTCCGTAGGGTGGCTGGACTCACCCTAAGAGATGGGGTGAGGAGCTCGGCCATCCAGGATAAGCTCAGAGTAGAGCCGCTGCTCCTTCACATCGAGAGGAGCCAGTTGAGGTGGCTCAGACATCTAGACCGGATGCCTCCTATGCGCCTCCCTGGTGAGGTGTTCCGGGCATGCCCAGCCAGGAGAAGGCCCCGGGGAAGAACTAGGATACGCTGGAAGGACTATGTTTTACAGCTGGCCTGGGTAGGCTTTGGTGTCCTCCCGGTAGAGCTGAAAGATGTCGCCGGAGACCGGGAAGTCTTGACTTCTCTACTGAAACTGCTGCATCCGTGACCCTGACCCGTATAAGTGGAGGAAAATGGAATGGAATGGATTGAAATAATTTCCCATGTATTCATATTACTTCAAAACAATCATCTAATGAAATTCAGGTAGGCGTCTAAAAATCATTTCACACAAATCATTTTCCCCCATTTAAGAGTTGCTGTGAGTCATGGCAGCTTATGAGGTCTCTGAGGTAGTGTTTGTCATCCTCACGGAACTGATAATATGTGACAGGTATGTGTGTGTGTATGTGTGTCGCTAAATGCAACAAAGACATACATTGTGGCTGTTACACATGCTCACTCTTGCTTAATTTGCCCTGCTACATACAAGCACGAGATTCAAGGGTTGATCAATACGGCCAACCCAAGTCAACCCAAAGAGCATAACCGTTACTAAGGTCCATCCATCCATTTTCTATACCGCTTATCCTCATTAGGGTCGCGGGTAGGCTGGAGCTTATCCCAGCTGACCAGCTGAGGCGGGGTACACCCTGGACTGGTCGTCAGTCAATCGCAGGGCACATATAGACAAACAAACATTCACACTCACATTCATACCTACGGACAATTTAGAGGCGCCAATTAACCTAACATGCATGTTTTTGGAATGTGGGAGCAAACCGGAGTACCCGGAGAAAACCCACAAACGCACGGGGAGAACATGCAAACTCCACACAGAGATGCCCAACGGAGATTCAAACCCTGAACCTCCTGACTGTGAGGACAATGTGCTACCCACTCATTCACCGGCCGTTACTAAGGTTTGGGGCTGAAAATATGTATGGCAACCAACGCTATACGACTGGCAAGAGCTGTCTGCTTGAAATACTTGCAGTATTTCAGTGGGCTCAGTTCAATTGTATGTCAGTGTATATTGTACTTGGATGAGAAATAGAACAAAAAGACAATAAAAGAGTACAATATGTTTCCCTGGAACCTACTTCAGTGGGGGGTACATTGTATATCATGTATCCTTTATCATAAATATGGGACATCCCCCAATATAATAATGCTTTACAGAGTGACACGAAAGCTAAATAGTACAGGATGCACTGTATGGGTTGTCTCGGTTTGTTAAACACCGCCCCTAGCAAAACACAGTACAACTCTCTCTGTCTTGTTGCTTTGGAGATATTACGTGATTGCAGTCCCTGCATGACAAAGTCTCTCCAACATGGTCTCGGTCTTTCCCAAGGCCTCCTACCGGTGGGAAATGCCCTGAACACCTACTTAGGGAGGCATCCGGAAGAGATCCTAACCTGACACCTGAGCATGCTCATCTGGCACCTCTCAATATAAGGGAGCAGCAGCAGAAAAAAGGAGATGAACACCAAAGAAGAAGAAGGCAGGCCAATGTGTGTGACAGTATGGGGAGAGTGGCCACTGTGATTGGCTTGCATGTGAAAAGAGGGCGGTATGGTATCAGAAACACGGAGGTTAGAAAAGACAGTTGCTATTTATTGTTCTTATAAATGTCTTATATTTGTATTTTAGTTCAAATAGCCATTTTTATGTTTGAAGGTGCTTAATTTATGCAAAAATATATGAAAATTACGCTTAAATATGCAGATTATTGGAACAGTAATATTCAGCCATGCATGATTTAAAAACCTTGATAATTCTTGATAAAACCTTAATTCAAATTGCAAAATGACAAAGAACAACGGTATTTACATTCCTGTCGCCCCCTGCTGGCTGTAGAATACTTTTGCTCTGTCAAGCAGTATTGGTACTTGTTTCAGAAGCTCTTTTTCCTCCAAATCTTGTTGCACATCATAAGTATTTTGCCATATAGCAGCATTTATTTTTTTGGTCTGGACTGGCTGGGGATTTATTTTTGTATTCATATCAAATTGCCCTGTGGAACTCAATTTACATCCCTGAATTTACACATTTTACCATTTCAAAGCCACCCGACACTCAATGTCCAAATATACTAAGTGATATATCAGTGCACACAAATCAGTTTTATATCCTGTCTGTGCATGCATGAGCATTCTAATATTCAGGTTGCTCTCCACTACACACTCCTGCTGTTCAATAAATGTTTTCAAACAGAGGGTCTAAAATTAGTCAAATCGTCTGCCTCCCGAAGGTGATTTATTAATTATAATGTCTGAATAATTCATCCCGTGGTTTCCTTAAATTTCAGCACCCACCCCCTATCCGCATAACTTACTTTACGCAGCTAAATAACATTACCCAGATGGTACCTTTCAGGGCAAGGTCAGTGCTGAATTCTTCCAGGAGGCTTCCTTACCTTGAGACATATTCATGCAGAGAGATTATGACTGAAAAAGCAATGAAGTGTAAAGCCTGCAAAGCAATCATAATCTTTTGCGTGTGTTTGCTCAAACGCTGGGTTGAATCAAACGTGTCACCTTTATGTTTGGTGTTAGGTCCACAGTACAGTATAGCGATCATGTCAGTTTTTGTAGCACAGACTAGACCTTTTTTCACCGAGGGCCAAATACTGAAAAACGAATGGATGAAGGACACTTTAATATACTGTAAAGCAACACATGTAGAGATGCTAAGATGTTTCTGTTTATATATTTCAAGAAAAATATGCATCTCAGTTTTGTGATATATGGGAAAAAAAACACATTATTAGTACGAACTTCTCTTTTTGCTGTATTAACCACAGTGAGTGTGCGTCCGACTCGTTTTAGTGCAATTGCCATATAAACAATGGATTGAAAAGTGCATTGTTGTTTTCACACTATCATAAAAGAATGTGAACACACTTAGCTTAATGTGAACACCCTAATGGATACCGCGCATGTTTGCTAATCTAGTCTCTTTAATAGTAGCAGAACATTTGAATCACACTTTAGTAGTGGTAATGTGAGGGCTTTGTGTTCAAAGCCACTACTTAATTTAAGATGAATTCACATTTGTAATATATTTTCTGGGATTTCCAAGCAGACTTGAAGGCAGCAAATTGCACTTCCACATTAGGAAATTTTAAAGTGAGTGAAAAGAAAATACATTTGTTGTTTTTCTTTGCCTATCTGTATTGTCTATCTGAATATTAGGGCCACATAAAAAAATTTAAAAAAGATTTTGAGATTAAAAATCATAATATTACGAGATTTAAAGCCGTAAATTTACAGGAAAGAAAGTCATAAATTTAAAATATTCAAAGTTGTAAATTTACGAGTTTTAAGGTCGTAAATTAAACTTTGACCCAGGTCAAGGTTCACACCAATTCCTCTGTGTTTATAGCTATCTCCGACAATGCCTGTTAAATGAAGGATTGAAATCATCAACATTTCGAGAATTACGTCGTAAATTTGCGACAATAACAACTTTAAACCATGTCAATTTACGAGTTTAAAGTCGTAACTTTACAAGATTTAAAATTAAAACTTGACGTGTCATTGTGTCATATCCGTCCGAGGGAAACTATAGCATAGTTCATCATAGTTCTTGGGGACGGGAACTTTCCTCTGGCTTCAGACAAGCTTTTATTTATGACGGAACAGCAAAACAGAACAGTTGGGTACAAAACAGATTAGTTTGGGTTATCATCATCTCACAGTTACACTCACGTATCCCGCTCCTCCACACAAAGCTATTTTTCATCTGTCTCAGGCAAGGAAGGAAACTTTCCTCTGGCTTCAAACAATTTTTTATTTATAACGGGACAGCAAAACAGGGCAGTTGGCCACAACTAGGTTAACATGGGCTAGCGTCGTCTCACCGCTACACTCTAATACCCCGCCCCTCTACAGACGGCTCCTGGTTTTGTAGCGGTCTCAGGTAATGTCTATAAGATGACGTTACTTTTATTCCTGTAAAGTTAAGTTTTTACTCTCATAACACGACGATTTTTTCTCGCATAAAAAAAAATTATTATTGTAAATTTACGACGTAATTCTCAAAATTATTTATCATCTCATTTTAATGCTTTGTTTAACAGGCATTGCCCGAGACCGCTATAAACACTGGAGACATGTGCGACTCTTGACCTGGGTCAAAGGTTAAATTACGACTTTTAATCTCAAAATCGTAAGTTTTTTTTTTATGTGGCTCTAATACGCCGTCATGGTATTTACACCTCACGTACATGCATAATAAAAATTATGCAGTGATGTTTGGAGACTGTCCATGAATGCACCTCACTCGAGTGTGGTGAGAATGACAAGGAGACATTTTTGCGAGTTGGCGATACATATTTGGTGTTGGAATTGCGCTGCTGCTGATGTATTAAGGTAGGAATAAAGTTATGAAAGACCATGTTGCTCATGCGTTAAATATGCCAAACATTTTAACACAATCAATGAAATCATTTAGTTACTGCTGTTAATGAGTTATTTTTGACAACTCAAACTAAAAATCTTGTCATGACCAAAGTCTCAGATCTCATTTCTCATTCATGTAAAAGTCAATGTCACCAGTAAATGAGAGTTTCTCACCAGTCAGGCTCACAGGTTGTTCCAATCTTGCTGACAGTGTATCTGTTCCAGCCCAGGACTGGGGGGAAGGTCCAAATGAAGGAAAAGGTCCAGACGAAGAGGAGACCCATGATGGCATGTTTGGCTTGCAGTCGCATGTTGCCCAAAGGCCGGCAGATCACAAAGAATCGTTCGAAAGACAGAACAGCCAAGGACCACAGGGCCACGATTCCTGAGGCGAACAGCAAGCGGTCAAGAAAACAAAAAAACACCCCAATCAAAGGTTCATCTTTAATATGTGATAATGACTGCATATTGTTTCTCATGCGGTGTCTTACTTGTTAATGAAATTACATAAAGTCGTTTTCCACAATTGTATAGCATTATGAGTGTTTTATGGCCGTGATTTTGTGTCACTGATCCCTTTGAAATGATTTCCCTCCTTGAAATGAAAATGTCATTACTGTTCATTACATCAGCCTTTTGGAACTTATCCAATTGTGATGCCCTGGACACAACTTCTCCTATAATGCAGAAATGTTTTATTGTCTGACAACAGATCCCAATTCTGTCATGTAAAAAGGTATTAGTAGCAGTAGTGATGCTAGAAGTAGTTAAATAATCCCTGGTGGTTGAATTAGGTAGCCTCCTGATGGGCTAAAAAAAAAGACCCCTTTAATTATGGTAATAACTCACTCTCACCAAGCGGGTAATTACCTTTCCCCGCACAGCCATGGACATTCAATGTCTCAGCTTAGTGTGGAGGACAAAAGGGAGTAGTGGAAACCAGGATGTTCAATTATGTTTCATACGCGAAAACATGAGCTGATACAAATGTTAATGAATTAGCCTCACTCTCTTTGTATCATGTTTTTTAATACAGTGAATCTTTGCACTTTGTATAAATACGCGTACATTTTACGTAGGTAAAATACACAACATATATGTACCACAGGTGTATGTTTTTGTGCTTCACTAATGATGTTTTTTGTCGCACCTTAGTTGCTGTGGGACACAAAAATGAAACTTCTACATTGTGACTCAGATTCCATCTGTTCCGGGGTCATCTTACACTCGTGGTTAGTATGTATGCATCTCATACTTTGGGTGCGTGTATAAGGAATACTGAAGCGAGGCAGGAGGGTTTTGGAGCTGAATCCAATCTGATCTAATTGCAACTACGACCAAAAAACATGCCACCCAAAGCATATGCTAACCAAGGTTCCAGCGTACTGTCGTCAAAAATTTACGCCCAAGTGTTGCCTCGGTTTGCGTGCATTTTCCAGTATTGCCGCTTTTTGCTGTGTTAATAATACACTCCATGAGTGCAACTGTGTAATGTATTTTTATGGCAAAATGTCCCTGTTAGCAGCTTGCTAATACATGGAAATAAGAACCAGAAACCTTCTTTAACTTTAGAATTTGGGGTATTTTACAGCCATTTACAGAAACCACAGAACTCAAAAAATAACTGCTGCTGCATCATGTCTTCAAGGAAAGGTAGAAGTAACCACGTGTGTTAATGTATCACTTTTGTTTACTATTCATATGTATTTGTATGCGTTTTGGATTGTTTTCTGCATGTAAAACTGTAACTGCAAAAATCACCTGTTTTATTTATATACATTTTTGGCTTCCAGCAAATGATTAATTGGATTTACATTATTTGTAAAAAAAAAAAAAACCTAATGTGGTTAGAGTATGTTTCTGTTAGAATTGGACCTTCTGGAACGCTTTAATGATGCTGACCAAGGTTCCACAGTATTGTGGATTTTAGCCATTGACTGTTGGTCCCGGACCGTACCACCCCCTAAAAGTGGGGCTATATTTACTATAAAAAGGAAGTGCTGATACACAAACACACACTAAAATCTATGGCACCCCCTTTTATGCTGGCAATCTATTCAACACAGACACACTGAGCAAAAGTGGAGAAACCCCAATCCTGCTCACCAAAAACAGTGAAAAGGTGCTCCAATAGCTGCTCTTTGTGCAGGTACTTGTAGTGAGAACTCACCAAGGAACAATTTATCCATGTAACATAGCCACATGTTAGGTTTTGTTATGTCTTACTGAAATTGTGTAATTAATACAGTGATATGGTGAGTTCTGAACATTATTTGGTCAATACCTAAAGGGTTTATACCTATGCAAGTGAACACAGCACTAAATCAACATCTATCCGTCTGGAGGATTTTAGCTAGTAATACATGAAACATAAACCTTTTCAACTTCATACGGCATGACTACAATAACCCCTGTGATGTCATTTTGTGTGATTTTTCATGTTCTGCCCAGAATACATTCACATTTTGCACTGGCAGTAACTTTTGCAAGTCCTGTAATTAGGACGTCCTGTGACTTACTCATCTCTAACCCAGCCATTCGTGTTGTCAAAGTGGGTCCTTAATGTTATTACCAAATCCAATAAGAACTCTTTACCTAAATCAAAGATCTCTGTATTGTGACCTGGGGTAACAGAGTAAGTTAGATGTTGTTGGCGTTCTCAGCACTGGTAGCCCGCTTATGACAAGTCATGCACCAGCAGCAGGAGACCGTTTACATTCTCTGTGTGTCACATTCTTTCTTTTTTGGATCAGACTGTGAGACGACGTTGGCCAACCAGTCGTCTGTTTTAAGCACAGAAGAGCAAAATCATTCATTCAAAACCACGTCACAGGTTTATGTTGAAAATTACACTTAACAAGTAGCATCAACACACAAGACTACACCTACTTTCCAATGACTATTTTACAGCTGCAGTATTGATCATTTATCGATTATTTAATCAACTATATGCAATATCAAAATATCCTTTGACTTCATCCTCTCAAACGTGAATATTTTTGAATTTCCTTAATGATTCATGAAAGCAGACTCATTATCTTTGTGTTTTAGGCAAAATAGGATATTCACACGCATCAGCTTGGACTCTGACAAACAGTAAAGTCTAGTGTAGCAGTGAATCTGACAGCGGGGGGGAGAAAAAAGGTGAAGGAGTTTTAAGTTGAGTCTGAAACAAGTTACTAGGCGGTGAAACAAAACAATGTAATTAACGGGAGCATAGCAATATGTTTTATAATGAGAAGTGCCTCAGAAGAAGTTGAGAAGTTGACTCACACTCACAGCTCAATATGTGCTTTCACTTTATCATCCTCAAATACACCTTGGTAAAGTTAGTTTGACGTTGGATGTTGGATTTTTGGCTCCGTAGCTACAGCGGTAGTCCTCACTTACCGTGCCCAGACTGTTCTCTAATGGTGCGGCGAGCTCCCACGACTGGCTGTTTTTCCAGGGATCATCAATAAATGACTATTTTGGTCAAGGAAAATGCAAATACCAGAAAAATCTCCCGGTCCCAACGACGGCAGGATAAGTCCTTACATTTTTATCTAGTCATTTTGAGAAAAGGTTTGGAAGGTCTCCAGATTTACCGAGAGAATCGCAAAACTGGTGGGCAACACTGGACTGTACATGAGATGGGAAGACATTCACAGTTAGAGAATACATAAAATGATTATTCATAAAAATATCAGAAATTTAAAAATTAACAGGAAATTATTCAGAAAATAAAAGAATGTCTCTCTTAGAACAGGATCAATAGAAAGGTTATTGATGACAATTAAATGTAGAAATAAGCGGTATTGAGCAAACATTAATATGCAGTTATATGAACTCTGATTGGCTTTTTTATCCTAAGGTTGGCTAGATTTTTATTTTATTTTACACAAATCAGTTCAGTGTTTAAATTAGCTGAGAGTAGGTCTACGGGTCACATTACAACTAATCAAATAACCATTAGTTGAAGCCCTCGTATCCATCCCATCCATCCAACCATTTGGAGGAGGAAGTCTCAGCTCTACAAGCACCACTCGTTCTGCCGGAAGGACATCAAGACATTCCCAGACCAGCTGTGAGATATGATCCCTCCAACATCCCTCTCCATGTGCAGGAGCAGTGGCTCTATCTTGGGCTCCTCCCGGATGACCGAGCTCTTCACTTTATCTCTTAGAAGGAGTCCAGATACTCATTGACCCAAAGCTCATGACCGAAGTTCAGGGTGGGAACAAATATTGACCACTAAATTGAGAGCTTTGCCTTCCGGTTCAGCTCTCTTTTTGCTACAGCGGTCTGGTAAAGCGACCGCATTGCTGCACTGCGCTGATCAGCCTGTCGGTCTCACGCTCCAACCTTCCGTCTCTCTTGTGAGCAAGACCTCGAGATACTTGAACTCAACCTCCACCTGGAGCAAGACCTCACTCCCAACCCAGAGGGTGCAATTCACTCTTTTCAATTATCAATTATCATTTTCTGCTCCAATTTTGGGAATATATGCCATAAAGTACTGTCGAATCTTTCAAGATTTTTGCACCTTTTATACACCTTTGCGGGCAAATTTCTTGTGGATTTGATTTCACATTTGTGACTTTACAATTTAGTTTAATTTCACGTATATTTCTGAATCGCTATTCTGTTGAACTTGCATGCCACGAAATTGCATAAAAAGCATTGTTTTTGGACTCAATATTTATTGATTTCAACTACCGGTTCATAAGCACCAATTTATTATCAGATAATATGCAAACAATAACCAACCCTAGTTCTTCTGTGGACACCATCTCTGGTGTCAAAAAAAGACAAAAAAAACGATGATGTTTTAAAACTATTTCTAGCCACACATAGGCATGCCGGCAGTCCGGCAGCCATGGACTTTTTTTTGCAATGTTTTATCCAATCAGAGGCACCGATGACGTCATTTGAAGTTGATGTTGAATATCACTACAATGCTGTGAAGTGTAGTTCACTTTATCAATCAAGAAATAACTCTTGGCTAGGCCGTGACCCTATTATTGATGGCACCCTGGACTGGCCGCCAGTGAAACACGGGGGGAAAAACTCACATTCACACCGATGGACAATTTACCGATGGTCTAGCCTATTAACCAAACATGCTTTTTTGGAATGTGGGGAAAATCAAGAGTACTCGGATAAAACCAACACACGCACGGGGACGCACATAGAGATGCCCAACAGAGATTCAAAAAAAAAAAATGCAATGCAAAAATGACAAAAAAAAATGCATCTCTCTTAATTATTCTTTGTAAATTTTCTTTTAGTAATACTATGACTTTATACCCATAATAATATACCTTTTTCCCCCAACTTAATTTTCAAAAAATTATAACATGGTTTTGTTTTGTTGTTTTCCCATATTACTACCTAGAAAACAAATAATATTTCAACTCTATGCTACTAAAAAGACTGGTTCTATTTCCTCATATTATTAATTTATTATAATCAAATTTCAACTTTTTTCCCCCTAGAATGCAACTTTTTTAATTTTAATATTTTCACTTTATTCCCCTAATATTACGGCCGTATTTTTTTTCTGCTGTTGCTTTTTCCCCTAAATAGTTCAACTTTCTTTTTAAAAATGGTCCTCTAGTAATTGTGACATTATTTGCATATTACTTTATTGTCTTAGTATTATGAATTCTTCAGCAACCTAATTTTCTTACAAGTACAAGTTTTGTATGTTTGGCACAAAATTACAACTTTTGAAAATAACCTATTTTTTTCTTTAATACTGCATGCTGTTAAAATGATGTCATTTTCTTAATTTGGCAGCACAGTCGTCGTTTATCTGTTGACTGTACACTGTATAGAGTATATGCAATATTTTTACTTTAAAATGTCCATTATATACACCTTCTTTTACATTTTCTTACTTCTGTTAACTTCACCCCACCATGGAGGGAAAAACGTAATTGTGATGGTCTGTATGTCCTTCATATATGATGTATTGACAATACAAACTCTTGAGTTTTGAATCTTATAATTTTACTTATCAGTTAGTATAATCAGTAGTACAATAAGTATAATCTTAGTTAGACTTTTTCTCTTTAGATTGTTGTATAAGTGCTGCTCATATTTTCATTTTCATTTTGTGTTCTTGTTCAATTATATTTTGAAAATGTGCCAGTTGCAAGAAAAACAGCTGTGTGCTGCAAACGACCCCCGGGCCATACTTTGGACACCACTCCACTGCAGAGCTCAGGCAAAGAGAGAAAAGTAACGGGCAAGGCTTACCTACCGAAAAAAGTGACAGCAAAGCCCTCCAGCACACAAGCCCACCGGCCCAGGAAGAAATAACCTCTGGCGTTGGTCAGGAAACTTATGAGTCCTCCGGTGAGGGAGACCAGAAAGTCAGCTATGGCCAAGTTGACTATGATGTAGTTGAGCGGCTGTCGGAGTTGTTTGAACTTGTATGTGACGAACATGACCAGGAAGTTTTCGCTCAGGGACAGCGAGGTGACCACAAACATGAGCAGTGCCAAGATGGTGAAGTTCCATGGCGCGATGTTGCTGACGGGACCGCTGAACGGGTCATCGGTTGGACTCAGCTCGGCCGCCACAGTGTGGGACACGGCGTTCACGGACAGACTTAAAGCCTCCATAGTCCATGACCACCGTGCAGCCTACGCGGACGCGCACAAAATCCCGCTTCTGGTCATCAGCGCCGACTTTGCCGTCCAACGCGCTCGCTGAGGTTGCGGCACATCCAACTCTCGTCTAATAAAGTTCACCTGCGGAGGTCCGCGCCGACAAAAAATGCACTGCAGAGCAAAGGAGTGAAGAAAAAGTCAAGTGGAGGAGAAAAGCGGCGACGTGCCCACCGGACTGCAAGCCTCGCAAATCTGCTGGCAGGTTGCAAAGCGCACGAGTGAGCGGCCGAGGGCATGTTGGATGCTCTTTTATAGGCTGCTGATGCTCTGCTTCCACCACCCCCCAGGAGAGCACGCCGGACCCCTCCCTCGTCGACCTTGTATATGCCTCTCCAAGATGACGTGTTGGCAACACAACCTGACGCACACTCCAGTGCAAGTGCAAAGCAAATGCACCCCTGCTTTCCACGGGGTGGCCACCCTAGACAACCAGCCAATAGTGGAAATCCGCAAATAGTTGAGATACCAGAGATCACAATTTTTAGGACCTGTGACTTGCTTGACAAATGTTCCAAAAAGACACGACTTGACTTTGTGTTCTTGACTTGTGACTTCACTCGGACTTGAGCTAATTGACTTGAAAGGACTTGTTTTTGGCTTAACAATTTGATGTTTTTTGCAAATATCCAAAATATGACCCTAACTGTGTTTTAACAAGTCTGCTTTCGGCAGCTTTATTTTACACATGTGCTCACCTTGCCGCAAACTGGCTGAAAAACAAGGATAAGCCGGAAGAAAAAGAAGACACAGAAAGATTTAGGGAATGTTTGTTCATATGACTATAATTTATTTATAGTTATTTATTTTTATAGTTATTTTTATTTCCAAACAGTGCCTGTAACACGGCAGTAAAACGGCTCAAACATAACAGAAAAGTCGTTTTTATTTATCCTCTTCCTGTTGAAGAGCATCAGTTACCTCTGAAGTTGTGTTGTTCTCCTCACGTAGCAGTCCAGCTTTTCAAATCAGTTGGGGGAAAAAGGCGTAATTTAACCTTTGACCCAGGTTAAGGGTTACACAAGTCCCCTGTGTTAGTAGCTGTCTCGGGCAATGCCTGTAAAGTGAAGCATTAAGATCATCACGATTTTGAGAATTAAGTCATTAATTGACGACAATAATGTTGTAAATGTACAAGAAAAAATTATCACATTACAAAAGTACAAACTTAACTTTACAGGAATAAAAGTCGTAACTTTGGTTTATAGGCATTGCCCAAGACCGCTATGAAACCAAGTGCCGTATGTGGGGGGGCGGGGTATTAAGGAGTAGCGGTGAGATGATGCTAACCCAAGCTAACCTGGTTGTGGCCAACTGCTGTTTTGCTGTCCCGTTATAAATGAAAGATTTTCTGAAGCCAGAGGGAAGTTTCCTTCCCCACTGAAGAACTATGACACGTATGACACAATGACACGTCAAATTACCACTTTTAATCTTGTAAATTTACGACTTTAAATCCCGACATCTTAAATTATCAGGACAACTAATTATATTATTTATTATATCATTTATTTATTGTTTTTTTGTTTGTTTGTTTTTAACTCAGCTCTGTTTGGCTCTACACGTTGTTTGTTGTCAAATATGTAATTTAAAAAAAAGTGAAAAAGTTTAAAACTCTTGCTTTTAAACGTTGAATCTGTAAAAGTGGCCTAATTAAAACATGTATGACTTGACACAACTTGCAGATGAAAAGCAGTGACTCGACCTGACTTGCTTGACAAAGTGCAGTGACTCTTTGACTTGCTTGTAACTTGAACGTAAAGACTTGGTGCTTACTTGTGACTTGTACATGAGTGACTTACTCCCACCTCTGTGAGACACCCGTAAAAGTGGGGCTATATTTGGACCAGATCAGTTGGAATGACGTATGTTTCTGGGCTAAATTAAAGCAACGACGGACTGACCAGATTTAGCCCAAAAAACAACGTCCAGATGACATCTAGTGTTGGGTGTGTTTTTTCTGATTTTGGATCAACATTTACAATAAGAGTGACGGTTGTAATTATTAGATGAGATAACCCTCCTTGTCTCTTACAAAGATTTTTAGGTGACAAGATTTTGGTGACCTGGTTTTTAAAGAGGAAGGGGGAGGAGGTTACGCTTGGAGGGCAATCCTTTTTTAAAATCTGTTTCTGCCACCAAAAATCTATGCAGAAAGGTGTGTTAAGTGCTTTTTAACATGCACAGTGTAACATTCAAATACCAATGTCACAAACATGACATATGAAATGGAGAAATTAAAGTTCACATCAGTTTACCTGTAGTGGACACCCTTGATCAAAAAAGACACTACAATCATATAAAATGAGTTTGTTCACGCAAAAAACATAGTCTTGAAATACATCAATGAATAGCGTTAATATTAAATTCCACCCATGTGAGAGGTGGGGGAGTCGGAGACTTTATGAGTTGTGAAACTGTCCTACGTCATACAGTAGATAAATAACCGTGAGTGCTCAATGCATAGTAGATTCCAGGCTTAAAATACAGAATATTTAGTTGTAAACACTTTTGTCCAGCAGGTTTAAACTTATGTTAGTCAAAAACGAACAAGCAGCACCGCACAGAAACGGGACACACCACCGTTGTGTGTTGTTTACATAAAATGACGATGGCGTAAAAGGTCTTGCACTCTGGTCTTGGTTCGGCCCATTGCCTTTGCCTTTTATGCGGTCCATGTGTTTGTTAAGTTGTGGATCTTTCCCTGCACCAGCAACTCTGATATTAACAAATTTTACTTTGTATAAGTGACAATAAAAGCTGTTGCCCTAAAAATGGCACCGTTAACATCCTGGTTTACATGTTAACCAAAAAACGCGCTAATGGGTGGCTAATTACCACGTGTCTGTTTTTGGTCTTTTGCCTCCAAACTGTAAAGTCCCAAAGATCAACTGGTCATTTGGGATCGACAGATTGGCGACCCCTGAGCTAGAGACTAGATTCCACATTCTATCTGTTCTAAAAGCTGTCATCTTTCCTGTGTTCCTATGCATTTTCTACTTGTGTGTGAGCCATTTTTATAGAGCTTTATGGGACAAAACAGGCATTTTATTGATACATCCAATAGTGCTGGTCTACTGTAATTTGTGCTTTAGAGGCATTGGGGGGCAAGCTTTTCCAGTTTCAGCAGATGGCGCTGTTTTTCTTATTTTGCACAATAGAACTACCACTTATTCTGTCTGAGGTCACAGGAAAGAGTCAAACCCAGCTGACAGTGCATGAAAGGCAAACTACACACTGGACTGGTCGCCAGTCAATTGCAGAGCAATTAGAAGAAGCTGTAACCAAACATTGATCAGTCTATGCCTTTACACTGAGCCCAGCTAAACCAGATGACGCTCACCTTCACGCAGTGATCCCACATTCCGCAATCGAACAATTATGTCTGACGTCGCTAGTGTCTGGTGTGTCGTGTAAAATAATTGTTGGGCAGTCACATTGACGTTCTCCCTTATACACAGACACAAAGTCACCTAAGCAAACCAGTACGCTACAAATGACCCCATGCCAAAAGGCATACAACGTCATGCATTTCAGAATTCAGCCAACGCTTTGGGTAAGCTTTTCTTTCTTCTTTTCTTTTTCAATTATTCCAAAACAGAATGTGGTCGAATGAGTAGGAAGAAATGAAGAGCATGAGAAAGTGATTAAATTCTTTATGTTCTGGCATGTTTGATTTTAAAATTGCCTCTAAAGTTACAGTTGGTTGGTAACTGTTTGGGCCCTAGAACATATTCTTTCTCTTTCCATCATTTTCTATAGAATTGTTTCAATCCTAATAAATTGTGGTCAGATTTTGTGCACCGGAACCATAGAAGTTATGATTGAGTCATTTAGCTGGGCTAAATTCACGCTAGAGATGTCATGAACAAGTCTTTCTACTTTTTACAAATTTGGAACTCACGAGAACTCAACTCTGCTACCGCTGGGGAAATTGAAAACGGAAACCAGGTAGCATGTAATCAATGACGTGCAACTGTTATTCTAACTGTGTCGCTCACCCCCAGGCCAACAGAGGTTTGACATAGATGAAATCTTCCTGTTTTTTTACATCACATTGCTATCAGACGAGCAAACAATTTAAAAGTTTTTCAAATTGTATTAAAAAATAACGGCAATATATTTGGTTACAGCGCTGGACTCCATCATTGGTGAGGAAGATCGAGGAAAAAATAAATAAATAAAGTACACAGAGTTTTTATAGCAGTTGCCGCACCCCTCTAGAAAGTGAAAGTTAAGTTTGTGTAGAAGTGAGCGTTAAGCTTGGGGGAGTGAAAACGATGCATCTATTGTGTGTCTTTGTGATTGTGCCAAGTGGTTTTGTGTGTGTCCTGAAGGCCCTGAAGAAAGGTATTATGCTAAAATGCATTGAGATATAGTGATAATAATATCGAAGAGAAAGAAGCCAGTCTGTGGATTCCAAAATGTTGGGCGCAGCGTCACTAAACAGTTGATATTGAAATTCATTTGGAGCCTTTTTGTTGGCACAATTTATACAATTGTGTGAAATGGGATTTTTTTTATTTTTTATTTTTAGGCAACTATGTAAGCACCAGTTGTAAGAATGACTCCCAACTGCAAAATAGTTATTAACTTCTACTCCCGGCAGGTTTTAAACCTCTTGACACTTTATTCCAAATGTTGACTCATCTCAGAGACACCTTCTGCGTCCTTTTCTCTCCCAAGTGAACTTCAAGGTTACAAAACTAAACAAGTTTTTTCCCCCTCATGAGGTGAATGACCGTCCGCTTGTCTCCATCTCTGCCTGGTCCTTGATCTTCTTCCCTCTAGTGGAAGCCAACTTGTCACACGCCAGTGACCATCTCCTAAATGAGGATTTATTGTCTATTCTGTCTCTCCAGACCGCCGTATGACTGAATTTATTTGGCTGGTTTGTGAAGCACCGCTGCCAAGTTCAACCTTGTGATTTGGTCAACACGAGTCAAAAGAGCACATTCAATCTGTTACACGGAAAACTTTTCAGCTAATAGGCCCTCTTTTGCCTCACAAGATCACGAGGCAGAGAATTTAAAACTGATATGATTTAAGCCTTACTAAAAGAGCCCAAGAGCAGTAATCATCAACCGTGAAATAATCACTGGAGCTTTCATTTGTGATGATGTTTTCAATCTTCTTCTGTGGACCGACAACACAATTCATTCGTATTGCTGTCCTTCATTACAGGATATCACCTGATTCCACCAGAGCAGTGACCTGTAGAATTGGCTGGTCTGACGATAGCAGGATACAAGACCACTGGGACAGAAGATGAAAAGTGCTGGATGCTGAAAGACAGTCGTGAAATAAACAAGTTGTGTGTATACACAGTACTTGTGGCTTCTATCATTTTCCAAAGCTCCAAGTGGCACATACGAAGTACATACAGTATCTACATAACACATGTCAATTTTGCACAAAAGACATGTACTGATGTGGCAAATAATTGCTTGTTGACTGTACAATTGAGTGTAATTGACTGTGTATATAAATGATAAATGAAAGGGATGCATGAACAGCTGAGGTTACATTTACCCTCGTTGAAGGTGTGATTCTTGACAGGACTGTTCCCAAAGGCACGATGTGGTAACAAGATCAGCGTCTTCCGCATCAACACAACCTTCCTGTTTTGGCAGGCGTTAGAACTGGGATGCTAACAAGGGTGCTTTGTGATTAAATAAAAACCATTAAGAAAACAGTTGCACTCACATACAGTGGTGTGAAAAACTATTTGCCCCCTTCCTGACTTTTTATTGATTTGCATGTTTGTCACACAAAATGTTCTGAACATCAAACACATTTTAATATTAGTCAAAGATAACACAAGTAAACACAAGAAGAACACAAGTAAACACAAAATGCAGTTTTTAAATGAATGTTTTTATTATTTAGGGGGAAAAAATCAAAACCCACATATCTCTGTGTGAAAAAGTAATTGCCCCTGCACCTAATAACTGGTTGGGCCACCCTTAGCAGCAAAAACTGCAATCAAACGTTTGCAATAACTTGCAACAAGTCTTTTACAGCGCTCTGGAGGAATTTTGGCCCACTCATCTTTGCAGAATTGTTGTAATTCAGCTTTATTTGAGGCTTTTCTAGCATGAACCGCCTCCTTAAGGTCATGCCACAGCATCTCAATGGGACTTTGGGTCAGGACTTTGACTAGGCCACTCCGAAGTCTTCATTTTGTTTTTCTTCAGCCATTCAGAGGTGGAATTGCTGGTGTGTTTTGGGTCATTGTCTTGCTGCAGCGCCCAAGATTGCTTTAGCTTGAGTTGTTGAACAGATGGCCGGACATTCTCCTTCAGGATTTTTTGGTAGAGAGTACAATTCATGCTTCCATCTTTTACAGCAAGCCTTCCAGGTCCTGAAGCAGCAAAATAACGCCAGACCATCACACTACCACCACCATATTTTACTGTTGGTATGATGTTGTTTCTGAGATGACACCTCAGAATGGTGAAGCAGACCCCATTTCACACTGTTTACAGTGCGGACGGGGGCTTGCTGACCTCGCCTGTGGATATAGTGGTGATATATGGTCGGTGGAAGGAATACTTTGAGTCCCTTCTCAATCCCACTGACATACCTTCCGTAGAGGAAGCAGAGTCTGAGGATACGTACGTGGACATTTCTATCACCGTAGCATAGGTCATTGGGGTAGTTAAAACACTCCCCAATGGCAAGGCTCCGGGGGTAGACGAGTTCCTCCCTGAATTCCTCAAGGCTCTGGATGTTGGGGGACTGTGTTGGTTGACACGCCTCTACAACATTGCATGGAAGTCGGGAACAGTACCTCTGGACTGGCAAACCAGGGTGGTGGTCCCCATTTTTAAAAAGGGTGACCGGAGGGTGTGTTCCAACTATAGGGGGATCACACACCTCAGCCCCCCTGGGAAAGTCTACTCCAGGGTGCT